>PVKV010000270.1:0-229747 GCA_004027835.1 Alouatta palliata
TGGGGTCTGTCGGGGGGAAAAAGGGGAGGGACAGCAGGGAGTGGGGAGTTGGGGAGGGATAGCATGGGGAGAAATAACAGATACAGGTGATGGGGAGGAAGGCAGCAAATCACACTGCCATGTGTGTACCTATGTAACAATCTTGCATGTTCTTCACATGTACCCCCAAACCTAAAATGCAATAAAAAGTATATATATATATAAAAAAAAGGGTTTGAAATAGGTCAAACACTTTTACTGCATCAATTGAGATAATGAGTTTTTTTTTTTTTTACTTTATTCTGTTAATGCTGTATATTATATTGACTGACTTTTCTACATTGAGCCACCTTTGCATTGCAGGAATAAATCCCACATAGTCATGTTAGTATAATCCTTTTAATGTGCTATTATTGAGTTCTATTTGCTAGTATTTTGCTGAAGATTTTTTGTACCAATATTCATTAGGAGTAGCGGTTTGTAGAGTTTTTTTTGTTTTTGTTTTTTGTTTTGTAGTGTCTTTATTTAGCTTTGGTATCAAGGTACTGGTGGTCTCACAGAATGAGTTTGGAGGTTTTCTCTCCTACTCAATTGTTTTGGAAGAGTTTAGAAGGATTGGTGTTAATTCTTTTTAAAATATTAGGTAGAAGTTCCCCAGTGAAGTCATCTGAGCCTGGGCTTTTCTTTGTTGGGAGGTTTTTGATTACTTATTTAATTGCCTTAGTAGTTATGAGTTTATTGAGATTTTCTGTTTCTTCTTGATTCAGTACAATAAGTTGTGTACTTCTGGGAATTTATCCATTTCATCTAAGTTATCCAATTTGTTGCTGCACAATTGTTTGTAGTACTCTGTTATTCTCCTTTTATTTCTGTAAAATCAGTTATAATGTTCCCTCTTTCATTTCTGATTTTAGTTATGACTATTACTTCCTTTTTTTCTTAGTCAATCTAGCTAAAGCTTTGTCAATTTTGTTGAATTTTTCAAAGCACCAACTCTCGGTTTTGTTGATTTTCTATACTGGCTTTCTATTCTTTATTTTGTTTATCTCTGCTCTAATCTGTATTATTATCTTCCTTCTGCTAACTTTGAGTTTAGTTCTTTAGTTCCTTAGGATATAAATTTGGGTTGTTGATTTGAATTAATGTAAGTGCTTTAGACCTTTCTGAATAGAGCCATCTATATGCATTTATCCTGGTAAGTTTATAGGAAGAATCAGTGAGCAGTTGGCAACATTCCATCCCAAGTAAGGGACCCTCATTAGACACTTGCCCACTGCTCATATTTCGGTTTCAGAGTTTCATGCAGTTCCTATATCTGAGACTTTGGAGAGGCTTTTCCTGTTTATATAAGCACAACAAGTTCACACTAACTGATTTTATTTTGGACTCAAATAATTTTGTTTTATTGTGATTATGTCTATATCCAAGGATGGACTCTTTGTTTGAAACACAGTGCTTAGAGGAAATCGGTCTACTCTTTTGCTTCTAAAATATCTAATATAAAGTGCTGCCTTAACTTCCTTAAGAACAGATCCACTGCCATAGGATTCGAACAAAAGTGATGACAGTAGTAACTTTTCAGGGAAATAGGAGACTTAGAGTTTCACTGGTTCTCTCAGTTTGTAGCCTGGGTGAGAAATGTGTTTGGCTGGTGTCTACTTACTTGATATGACAAGAAAACTCATCGCAGGGGCTAGAAAAACTCCTTTGTGACTATAATGTGAATGGGAGGGATATGTAGATTTGCACATTTTCTGAAGTGTGTAACAGAAAGTCAGACTCAAAATGGCTTAAACTCTAGAGCAATGAATCATGTCCCATCACTGGGAGTTCAGAGGCAGGCAGACTCTGGAGTAGCAAAGCTTAGTTATGTGATCAAGGACCCAGGATCCAGTCTGGATCACTTCATGGTCATAAGATGGTTGCAAGCAGCCACAGGGGCAATATCCTTCCTCATTTATAGCTTAAAAAAAGAGGGGGGGAAGAGAAACAATGCTCTTTTCCTCACTCTACTCTAAAACATAGAATTGAAGTCCTATACTGTCAGTTATGCCATATATGGTTATCAAGCACTTGAAATGTGGCTATTCCAAATTGAGGTATTCCATAAGTATAAACAACATGCTAAATTTTGAAGACTTAGTATGAAAAAATGAATGTAAAATATCTCAATTTTTATATTGATTCTGTGTTTACATAATATTTTGAATATACAGTATTGAGTTACATAAATATATTTCCAAAACTAATTTTACCTGTTTCTTTTTACTCTTTAAAATGTGGCTACTAGAAAATTTTAAATTGTATATGTGGCTTGCATTACATTTCTATTGGGGCCAGGTGTTGGACACAGTTTGGACAGTGACCAGACAAGTCCCATGTGCTGATTGGCCTTAGCCAGTCACAGGGTAAGTGGATGTTGGGGGGGTCAATTACAATGTCCATCACAAAGCCAGAGGAGTGGAGGAGAGCTGTGCATCACTGTACTCATTCAGGACTGATAAGAGATAAAAAATGACTTTAGTACGTTTGATCTACTCTGAGATTTGAAATAATACAAATCCTCCCAAACCCACCCCTCTTTTCCTTCTTTCTGGCCTGTTTTCTAAAGGCCCTTACTCTAGGAGTGGACAAGATAGATTGAAGAGTGCCAGGAAGAGGAGGGTGGGGTGAGGGCATGGCAGTCGAGGGCTAGCGGCACAAATAGCTGAGGTTCTAGCACAAGGTGAAAAGACGTATAGAAATGCTATGTCTGAACTGCTTGGTATCAAACTGGTTATTTCCCTCTTTATAGGAAGGAGCATCCCAACAGATACTACTTTTCTGCTTGCTGTATTTGGGCAGCCTGGTCAATTAAGAAGAACATGGTGACTGGGAAAAGGTGGCTGGTGGATTCTTTCCAGGAGCCCCATCTTTGGGTGGAAAGAGGCTAAGAGAGGTGGTGTAGTGTTAATTTCCTGTACAGTCCCTAGGTTGTGATTCCTCACCAGGGTTGCTATTTTAATGTCTTGCATTTTTTCCCTATTCTTTTAGCCTTGTATGTACTAGCCATTTTTACTGGCTACATTCTTTATTATGGAGTTTACCCAAATGCTGGTTCCTCTCTTTATAAAACTGTGTGTTACTCCTCATTATGTGGTCTCTTGCCACTTTTTTCAAGGTGTCTTCCAGACTGCCTGCTTCAGAATCATCTGAGGAATTCATTTTGAAGCAGATTCCCTGGCCCCTCATCAAAACTACTGAATCAGGATCTCTAGAGGTGGGATGTAGGGATCTCCCTTTCTAACAAGCTTCCAGGCCACTCCCATTCTCACAAAAGTCCCAGGGTTTCAGAGACTGCTATAGAGAGAGTGGATGCAGGAAGATGTGGAAGGGGTTGTTTCTCGATGTGGATCCTCTCAAGGGGTAAGTCGTAAGTGGGAGAAATGAGTGTCTCTCGGTTTCTGCAAGGGAAACAGGGCTAGCATCTCAGCGTCTGGTGGACTGAAGAGTGATGGTGGTGCTTGCCATGCCCGATAGCATGGCAGAGAGAGTGTTCTTTATCAGGGCCACAGCAGCTGAAGCCAAGACATGTGAGCGCCTCTCCAGGGGCTCACAGGCTCCCACAAGGAGGCCACACCCTGGAGAACACAGGTGGATTTGTTTCTAGCAAATGTGGCACTCATAAGAAATTTCCAGAAATAACCATGGAGATGGGAGGATATGAGGTCCTTCGGTGGGGCAGGTGAAGCCTGACAGGCCTCCTGGGCTCAGCATTAATGTTAACCTGCAGTTAAGCTGCTGAGGCTTAAGGGCAGTTAAGTTACAAAAAAATCTGCAAAACTCAGGAAAGCATCCCTTCTGACTAGGCATCTTAAAGGCATCATAATGCCTCTACCTCAGCACTTCTGTGGCTTTGATTGACACATTTGGAGCCACATCTGTCTGGTAGACATGGGTAGAGACATTCTTGCTTGTTTTTCTAATGCTGTCCAGATTTGTGTGTCTCCACTATTAATTCAGGGACTCACTTTTTTCTTTTTATGGAAGGACCAGAGTTTTACAGGCTGGCAGAGCAGTTGGTGTTGACCCAAAGTGGGGGTGCTCTGGTGTTTTCTGCCACCCAGGTAGTGCTGAAGATGTGGAGTGGGCATCTGAGTCAGTTTCCTGAGTCTCAGGCCAAATAACTCTCCACTTCTCCACTATATCATTGTAGAATGGGGAGTGTGGGTGTGTGTTTGAGGGAGACTCAGAAGGACTGGAAAGCCGTAGGCCACCTTGTGAAACTCCCACCATTCCCAGAGAGCTCAAGATTTGAGTCTGTTTCTTGGGGTGGAATTGAACAGTGAAAGACTGGACCAACGATTTCCTTTCTATGTACAGAAAGCAATCTCTTCCACTTCAGCAGAATTCAGCTTTTCTGCAGGATTCAGCTTTTCTGCAGGTTTCCTCCCTCCAGTTCCCTCTACTGAAGAATCATTTGAGATTGGCTGGAGTACCATGCAGAAAGCTGGAGTGTTAAAGCTTCAGACTTCTAAAAAGGTGGAAGCTCCTGGAAGACCAAATCCACAGATGGCAGGGAGGAGGGCAAATGGAAGGTGTTTGTGAAGCAGAGAGCACCATGAGCTCCAGAGCTCTGAATGACCCTGAACAGGTCTCCTCCTTTGAAGAAACATCTCTCTCTAGTCTAGATGTTCAGCTCTCTCTGGATGCATACATTTATTTTGGCCTGTGGCAACATTAATTGTTAGACATATCCCTGCCTACCCTTTTTTGTTGTTACCTATGAATAACACTTTTCTATTGTACTAACATTCAATTGCCAGGGAACATCTTGATATTCTTTTAAGTATAAAAGCAGGAACAAGCTTCTGTTAGGGCATTTAAGGCAGTTTGGGGGTTCCCATTATATGCAGGCTATGTCTAATGGAAGGGATTTATTCTGCAGCTGAAATGTCTAAGAGTTATTATTTTTCCCACAGAGCATATTTATTTCTTTTTGACAGTGTTTGAGGTTATGGACTCTATTTCTAGCTGACAAAAGAAAACAGTATACAATAAAATCTGTGACATTAGGCTGGATAAAACCAAATGCACTCATTTGCTTCCAGACAGGGACACCCATTTCAATAACTAAAAGAATTGAGAATGTTTAATGTTCTGAGAACCTGCTAAGCTGAATTTAAGTGAAAGATGATCCCTGGTTCTTTCATTCTTGCTTTAAAAATAAACTACATAATTAAATGGCTACAGATACTTCTTTTGTGGGGAGGAAAACAGCGGTTGGATTCTTTGCAATCATGCCAACAGGGCAGTAGGTTTCCTAACCCTTTGGCAAAATTGAAAATCAATACCAATCAGAAAAAAATGCTAACAAAAGGGGAAATTTCACAGAAGTCACAGGCGACAAAAGATTTACAATTGAATGAAACATTACAGGTCAGCATTAAAACAGATGATATGTTTCTCTGACAAGACAAAGCAGCCAGCCTCTGACCAGAGGTGCAAAACTGCACCCAGGGGCCAATGAGAAAGCCCCAGACCAGCCATTTCCCTTTCCCTCGAGGAAAGGAGCCTCCTTCCTGGGGAGACATTCACTCCACAAGTTGCATTCACAGTTTGACAGTTCACCTTGTTTGGAAGTAAAACTCACTGGAAATACAAATCTTGCCCATGCATAATTTCTAGGATTAGTATATTTGGAATTTCAGAACAAAGAGACCAGACTTGCTTCATTTTGTAGGTGAATAAGACCTTTAAAATACAACCTGAAGAATTTACGAGGTCAAAAAATGTCCATAAAGACAGGCTGAATTCTGACTAAAAGGCAATGGAAGCCATTGCCAACTGGAGGGGTTTTATGGATATGGTAGAGAGGAAGTCTCGGAGGGTGATCATTATTCAGGGCTCATTAGTTCTTTCTGAGTAGACTCTCAATCATGAGAGTTTTCATATTCCAAAGCCAAATTCTTGAAAAGAAAACGCAGACATGATATTTTGGTATCCAGCCATTATCAAGGGAATACATTTGACAAAAATAAATCAATTGTATTATTTTTTGCCAAATCATGGAGAGTACGTCTATATGCTCACCACTTGAAAGAATGCAGTTCACCTCCAATCAGAGACAGCATAACTGGGTGCCCAGGCAACCTGATCTCACATCCCTTAAAGTTGCCAGTGGACCCACAGCCATGCCCAGTGGTCTCAGTTTGGCAATATGTCTTGTCATCATAAATTAAATATCTATTTTAGTAACTAGACTCTATCCTGGAAACTTGCACACAGATTTTATAACAATTTAAAATTTAGGTCCTTTTATTCTACTTATTATTTTTTTCGAGGCAAGGTCTCACTGTGTCATCCAGGCTGGGGTGCAGTGGCATAATCACAGCTCACTGTAGCCTTGACCTCCTGGGCTCAGGTGATCCTCTCTCTTCAGCCTCCCAAATAACTGGGACTACAGGTGCTCACTACCATGCCTAGCTAATTTTTGTATTTTTTCTAGAGATGGGGTTTCACCATGTTGCCCAGGCTGGTCTTGATCTTATGGGCTCAAGCGATCTGCCTGCCTTGGCCTCCCAAAGTGCTGGGATTATAGGCATGAGCCACCATGTCTGGCCTAGAGCCTTTAAAAAAATGGATCATAGAAGCAAATTTTTGTTTTTGTGTTAACATGAACTACAGAGTTTACCACAGGGGATTAGTAATAATATCTAGTTCCTGTTCCTGTTTCTCAACTGGCCATCTGGCTTTTCTTAATCCTTTGAAGTTCATGTACTATTGCTAATACTTAATGAGCACATACAAATGTACTAGACACTGGGGTAAGCCCTTTATTTACATTGGTTTTTGTATTTCATCCTCATAGCATCCCTATGAGGTAGAAGCTCTCTACCCTCTACCTTAGAGATAAGAAAATCAAGGCTTAGAAAATTTGGCCAGGGCCACCCACCACTACTGCCAAAATCCAGCCAAGACACTTTGAAGCCAGTCAGAGCCCTTAACAGGCGCTCCCTGTGGCCTCCCTCAGACTGCAGGCAATGCAGACTTGTGTCAATTTCTCTCACCTTATTGCTCAGCTAATACCTCTGCCCTGAAACTGCCAATATTTTTAGTCCTGATGAATTTTATCCAATTTTCTTCCTTTTAGTTTTGCCTCACCCATTTATTTCCCGTTTCCAGAATTGTTTGTCTTGCATGATATGTAGTTATCTGGAAACGCTTGTTTTCTCAGTGTTAAATGAACTCATATCATTGTTTGATTTATAATCTGTGTTGTTCTAGCTTGCCTGGCTTTAGCAATATAGTTTTTACTTCAATTTAGAGGCAACCTGCAGAGGAAATAGCTTGGCCTCTGTTATTTACATATTGATGTGTGAGATCTACAAATTATAATGATGGCGTCTGATAATGCGGTGTCTGTACTGCCCTTTTCCTTATTCTTTTTGAAATAGTGACACAAATCTTTATCACCTGGTTTGGTCTTTTCCTGGAGCAACCTGCTATTTGTAAGAAGATTTAAAATGCAGGGTTTCTTATTTTTTCTCTCTTTTTATGGCTCTTCTTCCTTTAGAATGAAGTGTTGTACAACTGTTTTCCAATTGTGAACATTCTAATTAAGAAACAAAAAGAACTTAATGGTGTAAAATACATTTGTGTACAATGAAGTAAAAATATTAATGTTTCTTTCTCTTTTTTTTTTGAGACAGAGTCTTGCTGTGTCGCCCAGGCTGGAGTGCAGTGGCATGATCTCAGCTCACTGTAACCTCCGCCTCCTGGGTTCAAGCCATGCTCCCACCTAAGCCTCCTGAATAGCTGAGATTACAGACACCCACCATTATGCCTGGCTAATTTTTGTGTTTTTAGTAGAGACAGGATTTCACCATGTTGTCCAACCTGGTCTTGATCCTGACCTCAAGTTATCCGCCCGCCTTGGCCTCCTGAAGTGCAGTGATTACAAGCGTGAACCGCTGAACCTGGCCTCATCTTTATTATAGCATTATTATAATAGCAAAAGTGAGAATAATATAAATGTACTCAAATAAGGAACTGGCTAAATAAATTACATGACATCCATATGTTGGAATATCATGCTACTCTAAAAGTTATATTGTAGAACAGTTTTTAAAAATATAGGAGAAATGTTTATGATGGATTAAGTTACAAAAACAATTAATGAAATAATGTGAGTTACTTAATCCATGAATTATTTATATGTGTATTTTTTCTTTTCCAAAAAATTAAAAAAATTTTTGCTCTCATTTATATTGTTGGTTTATAATTTTTATATTATTATGAACAGATAACATAGTCTGTAAGATATCAGTTCTTTGGAACTGGCTAAAATTTTTTTCTGATTTGAGAAAGGTTCAAATTTTATAAATGGAAATTCCTCATGAGAGGAATGCTATTTATGTCTTGGGTGGCACATAGATTCTACTGTGGGAGGAATGAATGATTGTTCAATTTCTTCAGCCTGGTTCATGATCTGTTTTAAGCTACCAAGCCTCCATCTCAGCAGGCCAACAGGAAGCCTGCTTTTGATTTAACAGTGCTCTGAACAAGCTCCTTCTATGGCTTTCCAAGAATTAATTACAGAGCTTAGTAGAGGCGCCTGTCACAAAGTCCCATGGATAGCTTTATGAGCAATAACAGCAGCTGCATTGATGCCAGCAGAATAAGAATTTCCTTAGAGGAGGGCTTAGAAAGAGAGGACTGGCTTGTGGAAGTGTAGGCACATGGGTCTCCTATCTATACTTACGGGGGAATTTAAAGTCTGGAAACAAGAAGAGATTGGTTCACTATCACACATCATCTGCGTTATTGAGCCTCACACACCTCGCCTTTTGTGATTTGGCCAAAAAAGGAGAGATGATTCTGATATGCAGCAATTGCAGCACTGTGGAGGGAAGGAAGCGACAAAGTGCCCACTGGGGAAGGGTGCAAAGCTGAAGACCATAGGGATCTAATTGCACGGCCGTGCGGTGTAGCATCCCTCACACTGCAGGGCCTGTGACTCGGGGAATGAAGCAAATGCATACAGTAGCTGTTCCTCAACGGCAGCAACAGCGTGAGTTCCTGAGAGCACGTTTCATGCCTTGCAAAAAGTTTCAATTGGTTGTGTGGGCAGGATGCAGAGGTGGCCAGTGGAAAGCAGAAGAGAGAAAGTGACTGCCTGCTGAGCAAAGATGCAGGAGTCTTCCCGCAAACAGACGGCAGCAGCCCCTTGCAGGGCAGGCTCACTGCCCACTTTGTGTGTGGATGGAGCTGCAGCAGCTTTCCATAGCTACTCATTGAGGGAATAATGAATGACACAGCACTGGTAACCTCACAGTTCAAACATTTTTATAATTTTGAGATTATAGTAGCAGGAGGGCCTCTGCTTTCCATTCCTGATGGTAAAGATGGTAGATTCCAAAATGGTAGCCATTTTCATATAAATATCTGCCAGTGCTATTGAGCTTACACAAGGATTGCCTGGGATCTCTTTCATTGAGGAGCCCTGTATCTACCTTTGTCCTTGTGTCCAAGGTTGCTGGAGGCTGGGCCAGCTCTGTGGGCATGAAACCTACTCTCCCAGGGGCAGGAGTAAAGAGCGTGGCCTCTGGGTCTCTGTAGCACCTTCTGGTTTTGTATATGTGCATATTTTCATGCACATGAGAAATTCCATTCTTGCTTTTTATCCAAACATTTGTGTTTTCTGTACAGAGGTCTGGCGCCTCTAGTCAAAAGCCGTAACTATGATTGAGAAAAATTAATTTAAAAATGGAAGTTTCTACCCTGATTTTGTTTCTTTCTGGGGTCCATTAAAAATAAATATAGTTGTTCCCCTGTATCTGTGGTTTTGCATCTGTAGATTCAACCAAATCCACAATATGTAAATTGAAAATATTCAGAAAAAAAATTCCATAGAATTCCAAAAAGCAAAACATGTATTTGGTGCACACCAAGTACTACCTTTAATCTACATGAATAAAGTGACATCTAGGCATTGTATTAGGCAACATAAGTAATCTAGAGTTGATTTAAAATGTACAGGAGGGTGTGTGTAGGTGACATGCAAATACTACACCATTTATGTCACACACTTGAGCATCCATGGATTTTGGTGTCGTTGGGCATCCTGGAACCTCTACAGGTTCTGAGGGATGACTGTAATTGTCAAACAATCAGGCTGGGTACAGTGGCTCACGTCTGTAATCACAGAACTTTGGGAGGCCGAGGTGGACGAATCACAAGGTCAGGAGTTTAAGACCAGCCTGGCTAACATGGTGAAACCCTGTCTCTACAAAAATACAAAAAATTAGCCGGGCGTAGTGGCAGGTGCCTGTAATCCCAGCTACTTGGAGGCTGAGGCAAGAGAATCGCTTGAACCTGGGCAGCGGAGATCGCAGTGAGCCAAGACTGTGCCACTGCACTCCACCCTGGGTGACAGAGTGAGACACTGTCTCAAAAAAAATTGTCAAACAATCTTTTGCTCTTAGTCATTTTTTTCTCTTCTCATGTCTTTGGGAAAATGAAATTCTCCAATTGAATGAGCATTGGTTTTCACCAGCTTTTGCCAGACATCACAAATCCCCTTGTGGTTTTGTTCAGCCTCACGGTCATAGCTTTCAGAGGGAGCTAACTCCCAAATTCACACCAGCAGTCCAAGCCCTCCTCCTAACCTCCAGGCCCACATCTGTAACTACCTCCTCAACCCCTCCACTTGAAGGGCTAATTAGACATCTCAAATTAAACCTGACCACACCCAAACTCCTGAATTCACCACTGCAAATCAGCTGCACCAATATTCTCCCTGTCTCAGGAACTGGCAACTTCAGCCTTCCAGCTGCTCAGACTAAAATCCATGGCATCCTCCAGGCCTTTCCCTTTTGTCATGTTTCCCCCATCCAATCTGCCAGGAAAACCCATGGTGTCCCTAATCCAGCCATTTCCCCACCCCCTGCTCCCACGCCAGTCTGGGTGAGCGTGGTCTCTCACCTGGATGACTTTGGTCAGATGCTTTAGTGTCTCTTGGTTGCTCTCTTGGCCTCTACTCTCGCCCCCTGACGTATGTTTTCAACATAGCAACCTGAGGGCTCCTTTTAAAACTTAGGTCTCATCATATCACTCCTCTGCCCAGAAGCCTCCAGGCACTCTCCATTCACACTGAGTAAAGCCAGAGTTCTTACAGTGGACTTCCAGGCCCTGCATGGTCTGCACACCCTGCCCCCATTTTTTTGCTTCTCTCTCTGACTCGTTTCCTCCTGTTTTCGTTTTTGCTCGCTCTGCTCAGCAGCAGTGGGCTCCTTACTGCCCCGGGCTGTCCACTCTGCTGAAAGGTTCTTCCACCTGAAAAACTGCTCACAGATCCTCCGTGAGGTCTGCTCTGGCCATCCTATTTGAAATGACAAACTGTTCCTCTTCCCTTCTGAACTCCAAGTCCCACTTACCCTTGGCTATTTCATTTTTCCCTAACCCACATTGCCTTTTAAAATAACATATAATTTACTAGCTCATTATGCTTATTGTTTACTGCCTGCCTCGCTAAGAATGTAATCTCCATGAGGGTAGATGTTTTTGTCCATTTTCTTCAGGGATGCATCTCATGTGCCCTGAACCTTCCTTGTACATAATTGTGCAATAAGATTTTGCAATGAATTTAAAAACACTTTCAGCATAATTAAAAGGATTTGGGTATTATAGAAATGGATAACGAATTCGAATATAGAGAGGATACGGTTGAAAGAATTATTTTGGATCACCTTCACTTTCTTTTTTCCTCTTGACCGGTGGCATATGATAGAAGAGTCACTTTCTTTTTTCTTTCTTTCTTTTTTTTTTTTTGAGATGGAGTTTCGCTGTTGTCGCCAAGGCTGCAGTGCAATGGTGTGACCTTGGCTCACTGCAACCTCAGCCGCCCAAGTTCAAGCGATTCTCCTGCCTCAGCCTCTGGAGTAGCTGGGATTACAGGCACCTGCCACCATGCCCGGCTAATTTTTTGTACTTTTAGTAGAGACAGGGTTTTACCATGTTGGCCAGGCTGGTCTGAAACTCCTGACTTCAGGTGATTCAACCACCTCCCAAAGTGTTGGGATTACAGGCATGAGCCACCACGCTCAGTCAAGAGTCAGTTTCATTAAACCATTAGATTCATTTGGCTGGAAACTCCTCAATGAAGAGAGAGACCCATCAGACAATTTGGACACTATATGCTGACCCCTGACACAGAGCCCTGCACAAGGTAGATGCTCTGAACTGTTAGTTGAATAACAATGAAGAAATTTAAGGGTTGGTTTTGCCAGTCATAAAAATTGCTATTCTAGGCCACTAAAACAATTGAAATTATTTACATGTTTTTAATAAGAGGTAAATTCACTCATAGAAGTTGTTTTTAAAAATTAGGGGTGGAGGTAGGTGGGAGGTCTATGGTGGAAACGGTATATCTGGGAGTTGGAAGTCTTGGACACTGATTCTGGCCCCAACGTACTGTGTAGATATCTGTTTCTTTTTCTAAAAAGCATGGAAATAGCTGGAAAATCTGCAGTTGTTTCCAGCTCTAAACATTCTTTCTAAGAAAAAAAGCAACAATAACCTTTGTTTCCTTCTCTTCCCTGTCCCATCTTCCCCATTCCCGTCCCCAGCCATGTGGGGCCGAGGTTAGGTGAAAAGACACATTAGTGTTGAGGTTAATAGCCTAGACTGGGGAAGCAGCTAGCCTAGGTTTGAATTCAGGGTCTGCATCTTACTATCTGTATGACTTAGGATAAATTGCTGAATTTCACTGGGCATCTTTTCCTCATCTGATAAATTCCTCATCTGATAGGGGTTAAAAAATTATTACCCCAGCTGGGCGTGGTGCTCACGCCTATAATCCCTGCATTTTGGGAGGCCGAGGTCTGGAGTTGAAGACCAGCCTGGCCAATATGGTGAAACCCCGCCTCTACTAAAAATACGAAAATTAGTTGGGCATGGTGGCACGTGCCTGTAATCCCAGCTACTTGGGAGGCTGAGGCAGGAGAACTGCTTGAACCAGGACCTGGGAAGTGGAGTTTGCAGTGAGCCGAGATTGCGCCACTGCACTCCAGCCTGGGCTACAGAGTGAGACTCTGTCTCAAAAAAAAATTAATTAAAAAAAAATTCCTGCCTTACAGGATTATGGTATGAACTACATGAGATTACATTAATTGCATGTTAAAAGTCTGGCATAAGGTAAGCATTAGGTAAATGGGAGCTATTATGAGAAGATGAGTAGGAAGGGGAGAGGCTGACATCTGAGAGTTGGAATAATTCAGAGGTGGGACATCTATGTGAATAGAGTTTTCTCTATTCATATTTGCAAGAGGTTTGCAAATGGACTAGTAGGGTAGAACTTCTCAACTCATTTATTTTAGGATACATATAGAAAATAATAAATGGTTATATAGCTGCATTTTTTAAACAAAAAAAGTTGAAGACCATTATCTCCAAAGAATGTCCCTACCTGTTCCCTTCTTATTATTTACAGAGTAGAATGCGGCCTCTTCATGGATACAGTTGACCAAATGCTCTCTTTCATGCTCTAGAGAACAAAATGCCCACCTTCATTAGAAAGTAAATGCCTGCCCCTTGAGATTGATTTGGGCTCAGTATAATATAAGGCTATGATTTTCTAAATAAGAGTAAGTTAAGAAAAAAAAGGCCAACTGAGTGTTTTTCCTTCAAAGCAGAATTCATGAACAAAACTGATGGCCTTAAGACTGTATCATTCACAGCAGCTGACAAACTCGCCTCTTTTTATATAGACTATCTTTAGCCTACTCTGAGATCCGAGTCTTGCATGTGTTTAATTAGGTAATTTTTAGAGATGAAGGAGAAATGATAAATTATTGGGACTCCAGAAAAAAACCAAAAGACCCTTATTTCAGCCATCTATCAGGCCTTGACATCTAGAGTATTACATGCTGTAACTCAAATGAAAATATTTCACTTAAAAGTACAGTGCCCCTGTCCATGATATCATTAAAGGAAATCATTAAGCATTTATGTAGCACTTTGTGCCGGAAAAGTGCTTTACAGTTATTTTTATTGCTCACCAAAACCCTCTGAGGCAGGTCCTTCTCTACATCTTAAAACCAAAACAGAGAAAAGAGATGGAAGTAGTTAGGATCTCTGAGAAAATAAATGACTGGATCAGAATGAAAACTTTGAGTGCCAGAGTCAGCTGTTTTAATCCACTGAGCCATTAGGTTAGGTGTTTATTCACTGTGTACAGTGTTATCTAATTTGGAATTGACTTTTTAAAACGACCTAGATCATTGATTGCATAGACCTGGTACGAAAGCTGCACCATGTACAATCACTTCCATTCATTGTAAGCATCTCCAAAGAGCACTAAGTTCCTAAAGAAATTTAATTAAAAAGGAAAAGTCAATGTATTTTAAAAGATAGGCTTTATTATGCTATGGCATTCAATAAACATTGAAATCTCTGTTTTGTGCCCTCATACTGCATTTTGCATTCTAAGTGGGAGGGCACTCCTCCATCTGGTGACTCAGGAATCCAGGTTCCTGCCATCTCAGTATGTGGTTTCCAGGATCACTGAAGCAGAGGTGAGCCGGTGTGGAGGGACCCACTTCTGTTTCTACATAATCTGGACCAAAGTGATACATAGTCCATCAGCCCTTTTTCTCATGGTGTTTTGGCCAGAGGTGGTCACATAGCCCCCAGCCCAACTGTAACCAAGGCGGGAAATGTTGCCAAGCATAGGGCCCAGTTGGAGAACACCTTTGCCTCTTCCACAGACTGATTTTAGCTTGATTTTGATTTAAACTTTGGCTTTTGGGGTTTTTTTTTTTTTTTTTTGAGATAGAGTCTCACTCTGTCACCCAGACTGGAGTGCAGTGGCATGATCTCGGCTTACTGCAACCTCCTCCTCCCAAGTTCCAGCGATTCTCCTGTCTCAGCCTCCTAAGTAGCTGGGATTACAGGCACATGCCACCACGCCTGGTTAATTTGTATATTTTTTAGTAGAGCCAGGGTTTCATCATGTTGGCCACGCTGGTCTCAAACTCCTGGCCTCAAGTGATTTGCCTGCCTTGGCCTCCCAAATTGTTGGGATTACAGATGTGAGCCACTGTGCCTGGCCTGATTTGGACTTTGAATTCAAAATGGTAATGAGAGTATTTATTCAACTTCTGCCTGAAATAGGTGACATGATATCCCTTATAATATTTCTTTTATGGTCTCCTATTTCCTTACTGTTTTATTATTTTTAACACCCTTCCTCGTGGCTCATCTTATGTGATACTAGCAGAAAGAGAATTTCTAATAGTCCAGGGGACTGCTGTGTTTCCCTTTTATTTCCTCTGGTTCAGCAGCTGTGGTACCTGTGAAGCAAGGTCTACAGCTTAAGGAAGGTATATCCTGTTAGCCCAACCTCTGGAACTGGTCTTTTACAAAAGATTGAAGTCAGAAGTTGTACTTATTTCATCATTGGAACTAAATCTTGGTAGACTATGACCACATATTTTGTTCACAATTAGCAATATCAGGGACAGGCTCAGCTTCATTGTGATTTAATTTGTGGAAGCTGAGAAGATTCAAAGTTGAAAGGAGGTGGGTGGGAGGGACCTGGCATGACTGAGTTTGGGGTCCACGGCAAAGCTGGATCATTCTTAAAACTGCCGGAAGAATGGTGTTAGAGGCTTTACCTGCTAGCTTTTTAAAAGTAGCTATGAGATGATGCTAAAATTAAAAAGAAGCTAAGATGAAAGTGAAAAGTGAAATGGCATGAAAAGAAATGGGTAGTTGAAAGTTCTGGATCATGGAATCATTTCCTGTGGTGGTGATGAGCACAAATTTAGATTTTAACTTTCCCTCCTAGTGTATGTTTTTAAGACATGATTGCCAATAGGGCAGATAAATCCCATGGAGTGGTTTCCGAAGGAGGCCAATGATGAACTTGTTTACAAATTAATTGGTCAGGGCTCTGACTTTAGCCTTTAAGTTCTCAGCTACTGCTGACAACTTTGGCCTAATTTTGGGAAGAGATTATATTTGGCTTGATTGCCGAGCTCTTTCTCAGAACCACTTCTCAGGACAGTTGCCAAGTGCTCTTTTTGAAACTGTGTTCCGAAATCTGAGGAAAGTTGTTTTGGGTCATCGCCTGGGGCCTGATGCCCCAATTGGAGACACACATGTTAGTCTCTATATTCTGTTAGAGTTGAAAGCAGATATCATCAACCTTCTCCTGCAGCAACCAATAACTAAAAAGGTTCTCTGAACCTTACCAGTTGCCTGATGAGAAGCAAGGTATGTTACCTCTCTATTGTTGTAGCAATTTCTCAGTTCAACACAGTCCTTCTCAATGCTTTTAAAACCAGGGCTCCCTTTGAGAAATCATGAAAGATCTCAAACCTAATGTGCTGGAATGGCTGGTATACCTCCCTGCACCTTGATTCTATTCTTTGACTTGAATAATTTGGGTAGGTTTCTGTTTCTTGTAGTCACACATGCCCTAACTAAGCCTCTAAAATTGGGAACATATCTAGAATGGTCACTAAAACATAACTGAGTTTCAGCCTTCCAAAATGTGAATAAGACATTGTTGCCCTCATAACTTTATTGTTTCTCTAGGAATCATAATGATGATACCAAAATGCAGCCTCTTCTTTAATTTTGTTTTAAAAAACAGTGGCGTTTAATAAGAAAGGAGATATATCTAGCCAAGGGGTGGGAGGGTGATGCAAGAGGAATAGAGTTAGGGAAGAAAAGGAGAAAATAACAAAATTGTCCACATTAGCCTTTGCCACTGGCTTTTGAGCTATTCTTAATCCTGTCAGCACAATTAATGAGGGAAAAATAGTTCCCAGAAGAAATGTAGCTGGAGGCACTGACCTGCCCTCCAACCCCCTCACTCCAAGAGTGGCAAAGTCTAGAGAAAGTTTCCCCAGTGAGAGTTACTGGGAAAATGACTCCCTGGTCCTGGGTAAAACTTTCTTTCTTTGTCAACCTCAGGGGCAAGTTAGTTTATGGCCAAGTATATACATGGTGCTTCAAATGCGAAGGAAGAATCTCTCTCTTCAAAAGGTTTCAGGCTTAGATGGGGTAGAAATCTCTACACCCCAGAAATGAAATGAAATGGTGAAAGGACTTTACAAAGCAGCAGTACTCCTGAGAAAGCCAGGGGACTCACAGGTAAGCATTTTTGGAAAGTAAAGCTTTCAAACTGGAGTAGTTGGGAAAGGCTTCAGGAGAAGGTGGATCCTGGTAAACCTTAGAGGAAATATAGCTCCAGGTGGATGAGGAGAGGTGGGAAAGAATGTGGACAGAGTATCTTGTGTTGGAATGACAGGAACAGAGTGGCCTGATCCGAGGGAAGACTTTGTATTCAGTTGCAACAGTTAAAATAGAAAAATATCTTGAGTTTATGTTACCTTCATCTAAATGCCACTTACACCTGAATCCACCCTCCTTACGCATGTTAATAGCCAGGTGCAGTGGCTCATGCCTGTTATCCCAGCACTTTGGGAGATCAAGGTGGGAGGATTGCTGAGCCCAAAAGTTGTAGACCAGCCTGGGCAATATAGTAAGATCCTGTCTGTACAAAAAATAAAAGATTAGCTAGATGTAGTGGCTCCTGCCTGTAGTTGCAGCTATTCAAGAGGCCAAGGCAAGAGGATGACTTTATCCCAGGAGACTGAGGGTGCAGTGAGTCATGATCATGCCACTGCGTTCCAGCCTGAGTGACAAAGCAAGACCCTTTCTCTAAAAAACAAAAATAAACACTTTTTACTACCAGTTTAGTCTCCATAATCCAAGACAATATCCAACTTTATTTCACACATTACAGTTAGGCAGGCTCACCTGGGATTCAGATACTGCGTAATTTCTTTTTTTTTTTTGGTGAGCTCAGAGATGGGAGAAAGAATGCTAATAAGAAAGCAACCTCTCTTGCTCTCTTTTTTTTTTTTGAGATGGAGTCTCGCTCTGTCGCCAGGCTGGGGTGCAGTGGCACAATCCCGGCTCACTGCAACCTCTGCCTCCTGGGTTCAAGCATTTCTCCAGCCTCAGCTTCCCAAGTAGCTGGGACTCCAGGCATGCACTACCATGCCCAGAGAATTTTTGTAGTTTTAGTAGAGACAGGGTTTCACCATGTTGGCCAGGATGGTCTCGATCTCTTGACCTTGTGATCCGCCCACCTTGGCCTCCCGAAGTGCTGGGATTACAGGCGTGAGCCACCGCACTTGGCCACTTATCTCTTATTTTTTAAAAGTAAACCTCAAATCAATATTTCCATAAAATTTTATTTTTGTTTATAACTTACATACCTAGTGTCTAATTTTAGCACTGAAATTTAGGTACCTGTAGCAACGGATAGGTGCCTTGCCATAAGGCCTCACATTTTACATTTACGGAGCATTTTTCACATTCATTACCTTATTTGGGCAGTCTGTTCCAAGTTTTTATTCTTGCTGCTAAGCGTTTTCTAAAATGTCACAGAATAATAGGAGACTCCAAATTCAAGGCCAGGTCTCCTGACTTCCAGGCTAAGCCCTTCCCAAACCTGGGCCACACCACCTGTTTCAGTGGAGGTGTCTATTATGTAGGCCCAGATACAAACACAGCGATCCTGGGTGTGGATGAGGGCACAGCAAGCCAGCCACTCTCACTCACTGTGGTGGGAGCACAGATGGTTATGCATCCTTTGGAAAAAGCAATTTGGCAAAATGTATTGAGAACCTTAATACTATTTCTACACTTTGACCCAGTAATTCTGCTTCTAGGAATCTATCCTAAGTAATTAATGTGATATGTGGCCAAAGGTTTATGTAGAAATATGTTTACTGGAATGCTACTTATAATTCCAACAATAAAAGGTTAGTTAAGAACATGATGGTGTTGGGGGTGGTGACTCACGCCTGTAATCCCAGTACTTTGGGAGGCTGAAACCAGTGGATTTCTTGAGCCCAGGAGTTTGAGACCAGCCTAGGCAACGTGGCAAAACCCTGTCGCTACCAAAAAATACAAATATTAGCTGGCATGGTGGTGCACACGTGTGGTCTCAGCTACTCAGCAGGCTGAGGTGAGAGGATCACCTCAAGGATGTAGTGAGTCATGATCATGCCACTGCACTCCAGCCTGGGTGACAGAGTGAGACCCTGCCTCAAAAAAAAAATTATGGAAATAATGTGAAAATATTTATTATACGAGATCAAATGAAAAAAGTCATCATCATCCAGACAGAATAGTAGAGAAACAAGATGTATACCAAAATGTTAACAACTTAACTGTGAGTAATGAAATTACAAAAACTTAACTGTAATGAGATTACAAATAAAATTTTTTAGATTTAATACCCATTTCCCATGTTTTCTATAAAGAGGATGTAGTAATTTTATAATCAGAAAAAAAGATTCTATTTAAAAATTTTTAAATTGTAAAAGCAGCCAGTGAGAATAAACACTAAAAATAAGAAATGCTTTTGGGATTAAAAATGGTCATTTTACCTAGATTGTTTCATAAACTATATGGCTCATGTTCAGGAGAATCTAACAAACAAAAATATAGTGCTAATTTGTTACATTTCAAAGGGGAAGGTTAAGGATGTATGATTTAAAGATGAAAACCACAATTGCAGTAGAGCACGTGGCAACTATTTCAAGCTTGCAAAGTTTGACTAGGTAGTGGAACCACTTTCATGACCTAAGAAAGCTATACAGAATGTGTAGGGGTGAGGCTCTAGAAAGCCTCACTGGGAGAAGCTCTTGTAAGATCCCTGCACCATGTGGTCAGCTGGTTTCTTCCTCTGTGGTCTTTGGCCCTGGCTTGTTTTGCGTGATAAAAAGGAAGAGTCATCACAGAGCTACATACGCAGCAAACACAACCTCAGAGATATCTGGGAGTTTTTTGGGTGGGAGAGAAAGACGTGGCAAAAGCAGCCGAAGGATTCAGGGTTAACACTTCGCCTTTTGAAGAGACTTCATTTCTTGGAGGGGTTCCAGTCTGAATTTGGGGAATTCATCAACAGGAAAACAAATAGCTGGCAGGCTCTGTATTTACTCTGCCCTTCTCAAGGTTGCAACATAAATCTCCCAACTTGGAAAGCATTAAGGCTGAGGAGACATTTTGTGAGTTCAGGGCCTCTCCTCCAGTCTGCATGAACCACGTCTACCCTCATTTCGGGAAAACACCGGCCCCAGCCCTCAAGGTGCTGCCGGAGACAGTACTGACACTGTTTGACTTGCTCAGGGCAGACTGGGGAAATGAGAGCTGGAAAACTTGAGTTCTCCAAGTGAGAGCTGTTAGTCTGCTTTGGAAAAAACCCACTTATGCCAGGGGAATGAAAGCCCTGAGAAGTTCTCACTGAGTGAGTTTATAGCAGGCTTGCCATGAAAAATACCCAATGGTTCTTTGATGGTGTCCGAATTGTAATATGGCTGGATCGATTCTGGAAGCAACCTTCTTCAACACCATTGGAATATGTACACTCCCACTCCCAATGTTTCCAATTAACAGAGAAGCTAATGCTGGAAACAACTACATATAATCCAGAAAAACTGTCAATGTAACGTTATAAAAATTGAATATGTGTCAGAAGTGGATTTAGATTCTTTAGGTTAATATTATTTTTGCAGTTAAGTGAGGAACTGATACTAATTCACTTGCACTGTGTAATTAGGTTAATTTACTCCAGAATAATCTTGCATTTTAAAAATTAAAAATGGTAGCTATATCTTCTCATTATCAATCAAGCAGTAGCACTACAGAAACATTGTAATTTTGTGCTCACTTGTGCTCTTATAGGCAGTCAAATAAACACTAAAAATGACAAATCACCATGCTCTGATAGATCTTCATGTTTAAGTACCTACATATAACTGTCCATTTGTAAATGGTTAAGCTTAATCAATTATTTTTCCTATAAGCAAGATAATCTCTTTCATAAACAGAAATCTACAAATAATACTTAGAGCAGTTTAACTCTTAGATATAATAATGCCACAGTATGTAGAAAACAAAATAGGCTTACAAATATAAAGCTAAATAGTTTATCCTTCCTTTGACCTTCACAAATACAAGTGTGCTCTATCTATGGCTCTATAAATTGTTTAAATCCTCTAATGATGCAAATGTGCTGATAATGTTCTTATACTTGCTGGAACTATGGTTCTCTTAATATTTTGAAAATTACTTTAACCTTATTTCATTTTGTAGTAGTTATAGAGCATTTTTATATTTTTTAACTGTGCATTAATTTGTTTCATCATTAACCTTGGGGTTTACCCTTGGTAATTACGGTAATTCATAATTTGGGTTGTGTCAAGTGCTAGTTCATTCAAACAATACATATTGTGGGACCCATCAATAGCTTTGGTAGTCAGGAGTCTTTAGTTTGCAGAGGATGGAAAAAAAGCTTGGCAGGCTGGAGGTAGAGGGGCAGGGTTCTGCAGAAGATTCTCGGGGATGGCTTTTATTTGGCCAAGGATTCTGGTGGAGGAAGGGGGATGCTGAATGGCCTCGGTCAGGCACTCACCTGACCCTCCCTAACTCCTCCACCTGAAATCAGAGAGGGAGGAATCTGTGATGGAAGGAGGGGAGAGAATGAATAGCCCCAAACAGTGTGCACTATAATAGTTAATCGTATTGATAGTGTGCACGCGCTCTCTCTGTCTCTCTGTCTCTCTCTGTCTCTGTCTCTCTGTGTCTCCGTGTGCCTCTCTTTCTGTCTCTGTCTCTCTCTGTGTCTCTCTGTCTCTCTCTGTGTCTCTGTGTCTCTCTGTCTCTCCTCTCTGTCTCTCCCTCCCTTCCTCCCTCCCTTCCTCCCTCTCTTCCTCTCTCTCTCTCTTCCTCTCTCTCTCTCTCTCTCTCTCTCCCCCCCCCCTCCAGGCTGCCAAAGACTGCCACCAAATGCAACTGAGTCCTGCGTTTTTCATCTGCATCCCCAATTTGTCACTCGAAAATCCTGGTCTCAGTCCTCCCTGGTTTTTCTAGAAACACCACTTGTATCCAATTCAGCAGGTCCCTATCATGGTCAGTGCGGGGGCGCCGGGAGTGGGCAACGTTCGCGTGTGAGGCTCACAGCAGGGCAGGCGCCCCTTCCCTCTGAAAGCGCCGCGGCGGGCCAGCAGGGGGCGAGGTTCATTTCCGCACGGAAGACCCAGCCGGAATCTCAAATGCTGCGGATGACACACTCCTTTCCCGATCTGGCCTGGAGTCTGTCATTAAAATTCTCACTTCTGCTTTTTCCCTATATTAACACTATCTTCCGTTTGAGCACATCGCATTCAGTGACAGAAAATGAGATCCTATGAACCACTGGAGGTGGACTTGAAATAGCTTAAGTACGGTATTTCATCCGTGTTAGCGACATCACTCCAAGAAGCAGTGCTTTCAAAGAGCAGAACTCCTCATATTCACTCTTCGGATACCCAGCAGTTTTCAAGGTCTCGGTCTATATTCAGCCCTTTTCTTGGAGGAAGGTGCTCATCTTTCCACACAGACTACACAGGGGTCAGGGAAGGTTGTGACAGGTGGCACAGGGCCATGTGAAGCCCCCCGTCCTCCTAGTGGGGCATCTTACACGTTGCTGCCACCGCCGAGTGGGCATATCTGTGTATAGCTGCCCAGCGGAGTGCAGGGAAGGTGTTTGGTGGGAAGGAAGACTCCTGGGTGGGTGAGAGTTTGGGCAAAGTCCCTCCTGGTCCAGGTAACTTAGCTCACACCTGCAGTATGAATGATCGGAGACAGGGGCTCCCGCGGGTGTGGGAGGGACACCACAGAACCAAAGGCTTTTCTCAGGTCGGGGGAAAGACCTTAGAGATCAGTTGGCTTAATGTGTTCTTTTCCTGGTGCCCAGAGAAATTGTGAACACATTCACTAGGGCAGAACTAGGGCAGAATGGGGCTATCTTGTATTTCCTGGTGGGCAAATGGAAACCTTCGTAGAAGCTATTATCTTTCCTTCTGTATTATGTATCGAAAACTAACTGTTTAACAAGCAACCCCGTGTCACACTGGCTTAACACAAAACAAGTTAATTCCTGCTGGTGGAACCACTGAAAATCAATGTTTCTTGGGCAACTTCCATGCAGTGATTCGGGGACCCAAGCACCTTCCATTCTGTGGCCCCACCGTCCCCAGGGGCCTTAATGTTTGCTGCTGAATACTCTGCGTCTGGCTGAGACAGGTAGAGAGGGAGAGTGAAGGACTGTGCAGGAGATGGGCAGCCCTGGAAGTGGGGCGCCTCACTGAGACTCCCATTCTACTGGCTAGAGGCCACTCACAGGGCCATACCTTCCCGCAAGGAGAGCTGGGAAATGTAGTCCAGCTGTGGGCACAGGAAGAAGATGTGATGGCTCAGGGCAAGCACACAGCAGTGTCTGCCCCACCTATCTTCAAACAAAACAGTCTTTGAGTTCTTTTGGGTTATTTACACTGGATAGCAGAAGGCACATGATCTTTGCAGGTGGACAGTTTGGATAGTGGCTCTGTGTAATCTTGTGCAAAGAATTAACCTTTAGCCTCAGTTTGCTCAGCTGGGAAATGGGGCTATCTTGTGAGTATTACCTGAGATAAGGAATGTAATTTGTCTGTGTTACCACGTGTCACGCGTCCTTGTTCGTAGAAACCAATGGGACTCGGGGTATTGTTGGGGGAGGAGGAAACAGACTTCCTGTGTCCCATTTGCCCAACCCTGGATGCCAGCACTGCCTAGCAGCTCCGTTAGATGCCAAGTGTAGGGGTTATTGCCGAGTTTAAAATGAGGAAACTGAGACCAGCCTAGGAAAATTAAATGCCAATTTATTAAGCTCCCGGGCGAGGTTCTGTAGTCCGGGAAAGTGGGGCCAGAGAAGTCGGGCTTGGCTCTGCTTGGGCGTGGCTTTTATAGGTAGTGAAGGCGTCTTGATTGGTTGTGGAGAAACAGGACGTGGATGGCGCAAGCTGCTATTGGTAGGTAGGCGGGATTTCTGGTGAGTGGCCGCCCAGGGGGAGTGGGACCTGGACGGAGCAAAATGCTATTGGGCAGGTTTTGGCGGGGCTTCTTTTAAATTTTGGCGGGAGTTTTCCAACGGGCGGGGGCGGGGGGGAGGGGCTAGGTGCTAGGTGCGGAGTTTAGTGTTGAGTGCAGAGGTGGGTGTGTCCGATCTCCTGGCGAGGCAACCAGCCTTACACCAAGAGTGGTGGAACTTTCTTCTGTCGCTTGCTAAATTTCAGTGTATTTCATTCTAATCAATATGGGGCTTTGGAAGGAAAAAAAAACCATCCCCCAAACCCACAAGCAACCATTTTATTTGATTCATAAAAATTCAGTCCCTGAGAAGGCAGTTGCAGCAAGAGAGTTTTGATCCTTCTTGCTCAGGCTGAGATGGTCACATCTAGAAAGCAGTGATTTTACTGTTTTCTTCTGGGGAAAAAAAAAAAAATTCTGAAGGGCAGTGAAAATAGAAATAATTTTAGCTGAAGTGTCACTTTTCACTGACGGATGTCGATGCTCTAAGTCTAAATCTGGCTCACAGCAGTAAAGAGAACTGCTTTCTCATCATGGGTGCGACCCTGCAGGGTGATATGTAGTTCAGGTATAATGGTGTGCCCATGGCCTAGCACATGAGTATTGGCACATTAAGGGCTTCGATAAATATTTGCTGATTGAATTAATAGATGAATGAAGACAGTTACAGTAGTAAGAACAATGAAAGAAATTTTTTAGCCTGAAACATCGCGACTATTTTTTGAGGTGGGGAGGCGGTAGAATCCTTCATTTTAGTTTTTGGATTCCCTGAATGGCTTCTTCAATCATAAAATTAAAAATTTGCTAACAACACACACACACACACACACACACACACACATCCACACACACATACGGTCACACACAGGCTCACACACACTCTCACACACATGCCGACATTCTACAGGAAGGTCAATAAAGAGGAAGCCCAATTGTGTCTTTTTAGGGCATTGTCCTTTAAAATAACCTTTCAAGCCAGCCTGTTAAGCTTAGTGGTGATAAGATATTGAAAGCAATAAATAAATCCATATCCGGAGCTCAGAAGGTTAACAGTTTTTTCAAGAAATATTGTTCAATCCAACGGTAAAATGGCGGCTGAAATTACAAAATATGGTCCTGTAGTGCCCTCTGGTGTCTTTTGCATGGAATTGTCAAAGTCTGTCCTTGAGCCCAGCTCTAGTTATTAGCATCATCTTGATTTATTTATGAGTCCGGGACTCTGGGGCCCTGGCTTATCTGGAGAGAGAGTGGGGGACGCAAGAAGCTGAGATTCCTTTTTTTCAGGCCCTTTTTCAAATGGATAACCAGCACAAAGTCAAAATAATTTGTATATTAACCCTGGTATAAGATTTAAAAATTGAAACCAATTGTTATCTTGAAAAGAAGCCTTTTACCTCCAAAAAGGCTTTTTTTATTGGCTTTTTTTCCAGAAGGCATATTATTATGCAGTTTCTTTTGTCTATTAAGATATTCTTTGCAAATCAGTTAGAGAACAGTTTTTAAATTCAGAAATTATCACATTTAATAATTGAACCATTAATTTTTTTGATACCAATTCAGTTAAATAAAAGACATGCAGAGCTAGTCTATGAAATAGAATAAAGATTATGAATAAAATTAAAATATTTCAAAGGAGAGTATTTTTATGTACAAAAAGTGTTGCTGAAATTTATTTCATAAGGATATTCATATTTTGAGGAAAGGGAAACTAGTCAAATTATACATATTTGGCAAGTGAAAATGGTGAAAGGCAATCACTGAGAATTTTGGATTGTTAGTATTTATTGATGAATCTGGCTTAACTCTAAATGCTGCAGCCAAAATGATAAAATGCTATGAAAAAAGAAGGGTCTTCTTTCACCTCCTCTATGAAGAGGAAAGTCAATTTAATTCAATTTGTAGGTATTTAATGGGTGGCTCCAAACACCACAGACTGGGCTTAGGCCTGGCCTGGGTGGAATCCCTGACCCTCAGGAGCTCCAGGCCCAAGAGAGGGACACACTGGCAACACCTGCTATTTGCAGTCCAGGGGAGGCAGGCTGCACTGGAAAGAGAGCATGCAAGGATCCTGTGAAGTTGGAGGAATCAGGGGAGGCCTCCCTGGAGGACATAACTTTGGAAGATAGGAGTCAGCCAAATGAGCAAGAGGGACGGGGCATCACAGACACAGGTGAGGCCAGCAGAGTGGTTTTTTGGAGCAGAGATGTGGAGGGGAGGAGAGGTCAACCTGGAGAGGTGCTCAGCATGCTGTGCTAAGTCAAGCAGTTTTATAACAAGAGCCTGGAGCACTCTTTGGGATTTAGGCCAGAGAGAGACACGCGCAGTCCAGTAACCCACAGAGCATGGGCTGGAGGGAGGCCAGCTGAGGCTGACCACAGATTCTCAGTGGAAGGACAGTGCATGTCTCAAATTCTCCTAGCTTTGTGACAATAGTCACCAACATTTATGGAGACCTTTGCAGGCAGGAGCGTAGAGCAGAGAAGAGACTGGAGCTTTGGTGCTTGGCAAGACCTCCCTGAAACCCTGGCTTGGCCACTGCCAACCTTGGGCAGGTTTCCTTACCTCTTGAAGCCTCAGTGTTTTTCCTGGTGAACTGGGCATGACAGTATCACCTTCCAGGATTGGAGAAGGTGTATAGGATGTGATTGAGAGAGGGGCTGGCCCATTGCAGGTGCCCTGTAAATGATACTTGACTTTTATTAAAGGAAAAATGACTCACATTATAAAAGCTCCAGACCAAGCCAGGCCCCTGCATATAATCTCATGGCAATGCAAAACCATCTTTAGTGTCTGGTTATGTATATTTTTATATGATTATATGATTAATGTCTGCTCCTTTTTCTAGCCTGTCAGCTCCACAAGGGCAAGGCTGTGACCCGCTGATAGCAATGTGAACCTTTCACCATGGTTCATGTGCATGGAAGGTGCTAGAAAATAGCTATCAAATGAAGGACAAGGAGAATGGCTGGGGACAGCTCTGCCAACATCTTCTTGCTTTAGTGACGACAAAACTCAAAAAGGTAAAGGAGCCCTCCACTCAATATTTCCCATAACACTGTGACTCTGGGGCTGAAAACTTGTTTTGAAATGTACGGTTGAATTAGGGGCATTAGTGTCCTCATTCTAGTCAGGTGGGCGGACAGAGTAGTGGTTGAGAGAACTGGCCTTGGAGTCAGAAAGACCTGGATTAGAGTTCCAGCTTCATCACCAGCTCCTCCATTTGCTCATCGGCAAAAAGGTATGAGATGCTTTGTTGGCAGGTCCTTCTGTGGACGGAACAAGACAACCCACAGTTACATACAGTTGTATATGACTAATTAGTTAGTACTATGTGCTGTTTTCAGGTTTTAGCATTGTTTGAACATATATGTGTGTGTATGTGTTTATGTATTTTTTGGAAGTAAATTCATTCCTCTTTATAGATAAATATAAAAATATTCATTTTTATACAGACATGAAAACAATGAGAGACTGGATGAGTTGACTTCATTCCTATGGCAACCTCATGTTAGGTGCTGAGACTAAAATCCTGGTCTCTGGAGGGTTTTAGGAGTAACGTTTGGTGTCGTTTAATTCTTTGTAGTTTGGTGTCATTTAATTCTTTGTAGGAAGTCTTCCTGTGGCTTGTTTGTTCCTTCCTCCCCCCACTCATCAGCAGGGGTTGAGGGCTCACTGCCTGCAGGCAGAGGACAGCTTCAGGGCTGTAGATACAGAGAGGTCTGTGCTCTGAAGGAGCTGGACGCAGGCGGAGCTTCTGAGGGGGTGGGTATCAACCCTATGGAGTTTTGGAAATTACGACTGACACTTCGGTCATCACAAAATGGAGTAGGCAATGAAGCTATTCTGTGGACAGAGGCCAGTGTGTTGGAGATCCCAGAATCCCTAAGGGTAACACCTGGAGTCATGTCACGGTGCTCCTCTCCACATTGTACTCTCATAGCCAAAGGCGGTCCTGCCTCCTGCACGGCTGTCCCATGTCCCACCAGACAGTCACTGATAAGCGAGGAAGCTGGTTATAATTATCTAAGCCTAGTTCCTGAGTCTGTTTTATAATTAAACAGGCACATATGTGTGCGTTTATATATTTTATTTTATGTTCATATAAATATATAAATGCTTAGTTTTTGGCTCTGAATTTTCCACCATGTAAATCAAGAGAAGATTGTACTTCATTGTGTTCAGGGTTTAAGAGTTTTTCTTCTGTATGGGATGAATGTCACCCATGGTATCTGAGTCACCTGCACAGCATGCTCTGTGGGACCACACTGTGGGGCCCCTGCAGCACCCGTGGGGTTCCACGCAGGGGGCAAGTGCTGACCGTGGCTGTATGCCTTCTGGTAGTCATCTGGAACATTTACTTGTTGAAATATGTATATATTTTTTTATCCAAATTGCTTTTGTTTCTCCTTTCAGTTACAGAGAGGGCATTCTATTGATTTTGTTGTCATTGTTGAAATTATGTGCTTAGCTAGATTATCTCTGAATTTCATTTCTGGGAAGAAAAAAGAGGCATTACAGAATATCTGCTATAAGAAGGGGCTGGAGGGTAAGGCATAGGGACCGCTGATCTAGGGGAGAGAGACAGGAAAACAGATGGAGAGATGGGTTGGAGGGCCCCTGGCTGCATGGGACTGGAAGCAGAGACCCTGAATACAAATAGACTAAAGCACATTTAATTTATTATTTTATTTTATTTTTTGAGACAGGACCTTGTGGTGTCACTCAGGCTGGCATAAAGTGGCATGATCTCAGCTCACTGTAATCTTCACCTCCTGGGCTCGAAAGATTCTCCTATCTCAACCTCCCTAGTAGCTGGGGACTATAAGCACATACCGTGATGCCTGGCTAATTTTTACTTTTTTTTTTGGTTTCATCATGTTTCCGAGGCTAGTCTCGAACTCCTGAGCTCAAGTGATCCTCCCTCCTTGGCCCCACAAAGTGCTGGGATTATAGGCATGAGCCTCCGTGCCCAGCCAAAAGCACATTTAATTTAAAATGCTATTAGCATACATATTAATTGGAAAGAAAAATATCGTAAGCATTCAAATCAAAATGTCTTCCAGCTTGCATCAGGGAAGTGGAAAGAGTTGTATGTTCTGAACTTGACAGTTCCTTAACTTCTGCCCTGACTCTGAACCAGAGCTTCTACACCTGTAAAATCACTGGGTTGGGTTCAATCTTCTCTGGTGTCTTTCTTTGCTAAAATTTTATGAGTCATTGGCAGCAGCTCTCTGACAGTAAATCTGTCTCATTTTTCTTATCATGAACTTCAAAAAGAGGCATGGATTTTTAAAATGTTATTTTCCAGTAAAAAATTTAAAGACTACTTTTAAAATAAAAATTGGGCAGAAGGTGAAACAAAACCCTATAATTCTATAAATCTGCAAGTTTGCAGAAATTTTACTTAGCGTACAACTGCTAGGAAGAGTTTAATGAAAATGTTTGCATTTCAAATCCACCTCTACCAATCATTAGCTACATGACCTTGCTTAATTTCTTGTCTCAAGATGGGAAAAATAATTATCCCTGCCTCTAGTACTATAAGATTTAAATGAGATAATGCTTCCAAAACACTTAGAATGTACCATGCCATTGAGTTGTGCAAGATGAAAAAGTTCTAGAGATTGAATGCGTACAGTGGGAATATACTTAGCACCAGTCAACTGTACACCTAAAAACAGTTAAGATGGTACATTTTATGCCATGTGTTTTTTACTACAATTAAAAAAAAAAATGGATTGGCCAGGTATGGTGGCTCATGCCTGAAATCCTAGCACTTTGGGAGGCCAAGGCAGAAGGATTGCTTGAGACCAGGAGTTGAAGACCAGCCTAGGCAACATAGTGAGACCTCATCTCTACAAAAAATTTAAAAATTGTCTGGGCATGGTGTTGCATGCCTGTGGTCCCACCTACTCAGGAGGCTGAGTTAGGAGGATTGCTGAAGCCTGAAAGGTCGAGGCTGCAGTGAGCTGTGATCATGCCACTGCCCTCCAGCCTGGGTGACAGAGTGAGACCCTGTCTCAAAAATAAATAAAATAAAAATAAAAATAAAAATTGGATTGTAAAATATATATACAAATATATGTACTAAGTGCTTAACAAATATACTGCACCTCTTATTATACTACTTATTTTTGTTTTCAGGTGGGCTCTCATGCTGCCCATACATTCCATAGACAAGGACCAAGTAAGTACTGGGCTAGGCTGGGGAAGTCCAGCGAAGAACATCATTGCTGACCTCAAGAAGCTAAGGCCCTAGAAGAGGAGACAGGGGAGTAAACACCTGCCATGGAAGGTGCCAAGTGCTATGGCAGGCATGTGACCGGCAGGATATGAGGATTCACCTTCAACTCCCTGTGTGCTTATTGTGGGGAGAGCCCAAGGTGAACGGTAAAGACAGAGGGGTGGGGAATTGCCAGAGGAGGCTTCCTGCAGTGCCTGGGGCCTGAGCTGAGGCATGGAGGTCACAGTGGAGCTGGCCAGGCTGAGATGGCACACTCTGGACTCTCTGACTTGATGATTGGAAGGTGCTGGTTCTGCATCTGCACTGAGATACTTACAATAAGGGTAAACAAAAATCCCCTAATCAGGGAATCAGATGATACCAGGAGTGAAAAGGCCCAACCCTGCTTGCCAGGAAAGACCAAACACCAATCACTGGAAAACACCACCATTCCTTCCTCTAAAGCCAAAGCTTCTCCATGTGGAGCAGAGGATGGTAAGGCCCCCTGTGTGTGTAACACATGGTCCCAGCAGAGAGTGCTGTGTCCATTGCTCGCCCATCCCCTGGGCCTGGCCTTCACAGTGTCTGGGATCTGTTTAGGGGGCAGCCCCATTTACTTGCAGTTCGCCAGTGACGCGCTGTAGCACAGATCGGTTCCCCTCCACCTGCCTGCCACCCACACCGACAGGAAATGAGATGGGAAGCAATGGGCCTTCCTCTCGCCTCCCATATGAGCACTTGAAGTTAATGCGTATCTGGGCCTCATGACTCAACACATTATTCTGTGCATGTACTTTATTACAGACTAATGGTTCTAATAAAATTAGTGCTATCCCACATTACTGGTTCAAAATTAGAATTACACGACAAAACAGATACAATCTTACCCAGTCTTCTAGTGCTAAACCATGGAACCAACTGCAACATTTCTTTCTTTTTTTTTACCTCTGTAGTTTCATTTTAAGTTGTCTTCAAGACTTTAAAAGAACAAGACTTATTTCAACTGGATTTTCCTAAAGTTCTTAGGTAGGGTGAGTGTCTAATTCAGCACCAAAACTGGGACAATCATGAGAGTGAAAGGTAGACTATTAATAGTTAAGCCAGGACAATAGCATATGCCAGAGCTGCCACAAGCTAACTGTGACAGATGGTCACCCTATTTTTAGGGGCAGGCTGACCCTCTTCAATAGTCATGAATTAGTCTTGCTAAGTAATACTGCTTTTTCTAATTGCTTTTTTAAAAAAACAAAACAAAACATTAATTTGGGGGTAATTATCTCAACAAATTTGAGAAATTAAAAGGAGAAGCAAAGATATTTACATCCAGACATATGTGATTGCTTGGGACTTCCTTTGATGTGAAACTTGTAAAGTATAAGGGGAAATCTGGGCTGGCATTTCTTTACTGTATACTTGTGACCTGGATCAAAATATGAAAATGTACTTTGAGTCAGATTTGAGCAAATGGAAACTTCACCCTTTGGCTTGAAGACAGAATGCACATCAGTAAATCTCAGACTGTTTTTCCAGGAAATGACCTTTACTTAGAAACATCCAGGTGTTATCCAGAGAGTCTGACCTTGACTTCAGGTTGATTTAAGTGAAACTGGCTGTCTAGTATTCCTGCCTTCAACGCTGCCACCTGCCATCTGTTCCGCATTCTCGGATAGCCAAGGAATGGTTTTCCGTATGAAAGCGTGAGATATTCTGCTTTCTGTTTTGCCAGTGATCCTGAAACATGTGAACCTGAGGCAAAAAAGTCAAGTGCTTTACCTTTGGTCCTTAAAGCAGCCGTGATTTCTCCAAATGTGAGGGCTGCATCTAAAAGCAAGCTATGACCCCCCTACCATGGTAAAGGTTTGTGTGAAGACCCACTGTGATAATATACAGGACAGGGACAGATTTTGCCAACTGTAAAACACCATAACAATATGAGTTATTTTTCTTGTTTCAGTGTTTCCTGGATGGAGATGAAATATTTTGGCAATCACAGATTGAACTGTAGATACCTTGCCCCGTGAATGATGAATTGTGTTTTAACAAGGCGATACTCCACTGAGTTGTAGGTTACATATTTCTCTGTCAGAGCAGCCCACACTGAGCAAGATAGACAGGGGTCTCGAGTTAGGGCGTGTGTGGAGTCCTGGCGAGCTCTAGAGAATAAACAAGTGCTGAGAAGGAAGAAAGAGAAGGTGGGAAGGAAAAAAAAGAAGGCAGGAGGGAGTGGTGGAAGAACAAGGGAGGTACAGGGAGGGAAGGGAAAAAAGAAAGGAAGAAAAAGAAAAAAGAACAAGAGAAAGAAAGAAAGGAAAGGTTCAGCAAGAACTCATGATGGTTTCAATAGCACAATTTGCAATTCATCCTAAGGGAGCTGGGGCACCCACCCATCCACTACCATCCAAGGGAAAAATCTTATTAGAATGTGGTCATCTTTCTCCTCAAAATAACAAGACAGAAAATGGCAGGCGAATTGGAATTGCACTCCCACCTTGCAGTGTGTGGATGAGATTTGATTTCTGCCCACCATGTGTGTGGTGGGCCTCAGGCACCCAAGGCTGGCATCCACACTGACGTAGACTGAAGACCCCAACAGGAAGATGGCTGAGGCTTGGGATGGAGCCGGGAGCCTCCTGCAAGGAGCTGCTGATAAAACAAACCTTCATCAGGGCATCATCTTTTATCAAGATTGTTCTTCCTCCTGTCTCACAACAAGCCTGTCCGTGTTTTATGTGTGTGTGTGTGTGGAGGGGTGGGTGTGTGCTGCCAAGCGGGTGCATGCCTCTGTGTGTGTTTGATGTCTCATCTGGTGTGATTAAGGGAGAAAAGGGGTGGGGGAACTGTTCTTTGTTTATTTTGCAGATAAATCTCATCTTTAATTTGGATGCACAGCAATGTCTCGTGCAAAGGAGAGGAAGCCCCCTACGCCACCTCATGACATCCATATAAATCATAGGTTTTATTCCTCTGCTGTGAGGTGGCCTTGCAGAATGGAGCAACGTTGCAGACTCTCATTGGGTGATGCTTCATTACTTGGTGGAAAATCCCCAGGGCCAAAACGTTATTTAAATGTGCTATGAAAATAAATGTGATTTATATATGTGTCGTCTGCTGAGACGTTCTTCTCTGTTACTGCAGGTGCCGTCGTGCATCAGGATTAGCGCCTCAATTTATCGCCAGTTCAAGCTACACACATGCTCCGTGACAGGGTGTTGTCCGCATCCCCGAAAGTTCCAGGAAGGAGACGGTGTTGGCTGAGTGGTGGGCTTTAGATATTCAGCAGTGTGGTTGACTTTCATGGGCTGAGAATGTGTGTGCGTGTGAGCGTGTGCGTGCTCGTGCATGCTGGTGTGGAGCCTGGGCCACTGTTTTGTTTGAAAGACGCAGGGAACAGACACTTTGTACACATATGCATCAATTTCCAATGGCAGCACATTGCTGTTTCTGGTTGAAAGAGAAAGAAGAAAGCGAAGTCTTCATTTCATCTCGGGACTGGGGCCCACATGTTTAGCTCAAAGTGAGTCGAAATCTCTGAAAAGCAGATTTGGGCTAATGAATGTCAGCAGGCCTTCAATGTAAATGGGATTTGATTAGCAGGAAGGAGTGTGGTTGGGATATTTCCATTACCATAGAAAGGTACAGAAGGCAAGGCTTGTCTTAAGGGGATGAAGAAGGTCCCTCCAGCTGCCCAAGTAGAGCCTTTTCCAGTGGGCTTTCACAGATGCTCTGAAAACATGGGGCTAAACTTGGCTTCTACCATATGCCACGGGGCGCCAGACCATTGCTCCAGACAAGTAAACTTGAGGTCGAGGGAGGTGGCAGAGCTGCGACCAGACACCACGAACGGAATACTCCACAACACAGAACATGCCACATCAGTCCTCACCGTTGCCTTGCCTCTCTGCCCCTCATTTTAAAGATGACAAAACTGAGGTCCACAGAGGTCAATATCCCACAGTCGAACTCTTCATCCCTGGAGAATCCAGGTCTTCTGCTTCTGGAATCCTTCCTTAGGCATTCTTTTAACTGGTAGCAACTCGTGTCTTGCCAGTCTTGTCTCTAGCTCCCCTGCTCTGTTTTTCTTCAAGATTAAGGGTTCTAAATGATATCTAAAGTAGGACCTATCTAGAAAAAAGACCTACATAAAATTCCTTTTAGATTGATGTGGGTAAGCAAACAAAGGAACTCACAAATATACTATATTAGGCTGTTATTTGAAATAAACAACAGTAACTCTGTAGCACTAATGGGAAGCCTTAAAAAAACCTTTTTATTTTGAAATAATTTCAAATCCACATAAAAATTTCAAAAATAGTGCAAAAAGTTCTTTTACATCTTTCATCAGCTTCTTTCAATTTGCCGTTTGCTTTATCATTATCTGGGTGTGTGTGTCTGTGTGCATGTGTGTGTTATTTTCTGAATGGTTTGGGAGTACACTGTACACATTTTACCCCTTTATCCCTAAATACATCAATACACATTTCCTAAATTCATTCACACAACCTCAGTGCAGTTATCAAATCCAAGAACTTAACATTACTATATTATTATTATTTAACTTACAGACCTTGTTTGAATTTCAGTAATGTCCTACTGATGTCCTTTCTAGCAAAAAAACAAAAATTGTTTTCCACTTACTTTGGGATTATGTGAAATTCTTGTCTCGTGTCTCATTTATGGGGACTTATGTGAGAGGATTGAGTGTGCTAAAGTTTTAGGCTGTTAAACTAAAAACTAAACATTACCTTAAAAATACGTATATATCTGTAGTATCTTCACCTTGATAATTCTTCTTCGATAATTATAGTTAAATGTCTATAATGGGAAAATTGAAAACCTTTATATCTGTGAACCAAAAAATAAAACCAGATTCTGCATTCCTTGTGCATTTCAATTCAGTGTAAGTCTCCTCAGTATCTGCTTGGTCGGGAGCTGTGCGTTTCTATTTGCCTGCTCATGAGATTTCTGAAAGTCTTGGTAATGGCTTTAGCTCTGAACTCAGACTGAGTAAAACAAAAGTCCAAGGAATGTGTTGGCAAAGTGTGGTGAGCAAGGGTGATTGGTCTGTAAATGTGTTTCAGCAATGCTCAGTTCCTGGAGAAGTGTGGTGCTAGAGGCGCCCCTCATTATAGCTGCAAGGAGGTCATCGGCTCCTGTGATCACATTGTGTGTCCCAGGACCCAGGGAGAGGCAAGTCACGAAATGAGAAGACAACATTGCTAGAGGAGTTGGTGTTTTCCACTGAGGAGGGTTAGTGAAACACCTTTATAATTCTGGCGTTGACAGACGGGACTAACGTGGATTTTATAGGCTATCAACTGAGTTATATCAGACTTCTTCTGTGGGTAGCAGTTATGTTTCAGCCAACATGATTTGACCTGTAGTTTATCCAAATCAGTGTAATAATAAGCGAGGTTATAAGGGCGTTTACTTTGCCATATATGCTCAAATATAGTAAAGTTGTTATAAAACCAAGCAAATAAGGGCTTCTGTTTCTCCCACTGGAGCACAGTGAGGGTGTGAGAGTAATCGACTTGTTCCCCTCCAAGACATATCCATCCAGAAGGTCTGTAAAAGCTCTTTATTCCTCATAGGGAAATGATTTTAGTCTTAGGAAGGAAACACATGGCTTTCTTCTTACAGCTTCAAGCTCTGTCTTGCCAGCTGCATTTATTTCCCTTGGCCTGGCACTAATGAAAGGAGACTTTGATGAGCTGTTTGAGTGGTCACTCCAGAGAGAGGGATGCAGAAAGTCTTGACTTTTTGGAAGCCGCGCCTTTTGAGAACATTTCTGCCTTATCTCTAACACACATCCCAGAGAGACATCCTTAGCTTTTGATGAAAAGCTCATGGGGCCTGATTTACCTGCCAGAATGGTTTTCTGTGGGTTGGGCTTCTTGGAAAAGTGATCTTGGGAAGGTAAAGCAGCTCCCACCTTCAGCCAGCTTGTGTATCTCCTAGTCCCTGCTGTGCCTGGTATACTTTAAAGCAAATTCCTGCCTTTTTATTTAAACTTTTTTTTAAAGGTGTTAGCAATCTGTCTTACGTTCTCCCACCCCTGCTGGGATTTATGATCCAGTTTGTATTTTACTACACGATCTTGGCAGTCTCCCCCTCGTTGAAATTCAAACCGAAGCAACTCGATGGGGGAACAGACATAAAAATATTAATTTGGTAGATATTAAAAAAAATCACACTAGTTATAAATCAGGGGCTGTCCACTGGTTCCTTTCATCATCTAAATGGTCCTTCTAACCAGACTACAAATCTTACTGGAAAGGAGGAGGGGGTTTGGAAGGCGGGGGTCCCCTTCCTGAGGTTTTGGAGACAGCTTACATCCAACACTTCCTCAAACCTGGCTTTGTTTTCTAAAGGTAATAAAAAGTGAGTACTTCTGGTACAGGCAGGCTAATTAGCTGGCCTCACAGAACAGACTTGGGGCTTATAAGAAAGTTGGCTTGGTCTAAAAGAAATCAGGTTGTGGAAATGTCTAAATGTTGATTTAAAATAAGGTTGGGGAGACATAGAATGCATACTGTGCCGTGAAGAAGGACTCACCTGCACTCACCAGCAGTGGAGCACTCAGCGATGCTCTGTGGTGGAGCACGAAAGAGCCAGGGGGCCCATTTTGTTAGGAGGTCTTGTATGGAGAAGGATGATGCAGGGTCGAGGTGGTAAAGGCCGGGGGTAGCAGACCACGGCAGTGTGTACCTGCGACGAAACCTGAGGATGGGACAGTGTGCCTATGTCTCGACCCTCGGATTTTAAGAAGGAGAGCCATAACTAGATAGAACCAGGATAAGGAGGACAGTTACATTCCTGTTGGGTAGAATTAAGAAAAAGTGGCAGAGAATTTCTCTTCCTGTAATGATGTTTTAATGGACTCTTTCATTTCCATCTTATGGCTGATCTTTACTGTTAAAAGATTCCTGATAGTACTTTAAAATTTCATGAAAACTCCAGGAATTGGTTTTAAAAAACACGGTGGTTGGAAGGCTAAATACTTCTATAAAGAGATGCTAATAAAAATGGAAAGCTGTCCTCATTTTAAATAGCCTTCTATGCAAAATAGTATGTAGTCATGATGGAAAATTCATTAGTATTCTAGAAGTCCAAAGCTCTATTTAGCGGCAAACATTTTAATAAAGCAAATGAACCCCAAATTCAACCTCACTAGGCTTGTTGTTAAAATGCATGATATCATGAAGCTCCAAGCACATCTACATCTTGAGATTTAAGGAGAAAGAAAATTCACTAGCTGGAAAAGGGGCAACAAGTTTTCCAGAAAAATCAAAGCAAGTCCTTGATTCAGATTACTAGCACGACAGCAGGAAGAAAAAAGATTGTAAACCAACGCTTTTTTTTTTAAAGGGAAAATATTTCTAACTAACAATTGGTTCATATTATTTATCTTCCATTTTTATAACAGTTTTAAAGCAGGGGTCTCATTTCTGCCTGAACAGTATAATGAAGAAAATTATTTCATCTTAAACAGAGATTTTTCTACTTGGTTACCATGCAATCTAATACTGACAGTGACTTGGATTTGAAAAATGATACTCTCATCGCCGAGAAATAGAAGGCGGAAGAAGGCACAGTCATTCTGAGCTTTACTCTAAAGCAATTTTGAGCTCTTCACAACTCTCAGACAAGAATTGATTTCTATTTTTAGATTATTAGGCTGTGGGTGCAAGGAAGTCAGAATATGTGGCCTAGTTTTGATCTTCTAGATTTAATTCCTCTTGAATTGATTCAATATTGAAAAGGAAAACTTTTAAAAAGCATTTTTGCCTTATATTTTCCCCAAATTCCTTTTATTTTTTCCTATCTTTACCAAAACCTTCATGTTCTTAAAGACAGATGAGTAAGTAGTATAGCGAAGGTGGGATACTGGAATAGAACATAAACACATCTGAATTAATGAATTAGTTGACATGCCCTAAAAATCTCAAGGAAAACCTCCAAGAGGTGATGATGGATGTTATCTTTGATGCTTTCGTTGCCATCATCAACGTGCTTCCTCCCATGCATCCAGTAGGGTCTAGCAACTTGCATCGTGGGCGGTCATGTCACCAGTGGTTTTTGGAAAGAGTGTTTACATATACATTTATGTCCTAAATTGACTTGCCCCAGGAAACCTAGAAGGGTCCTCTGGCTAGGTTGAGGGCCCTTCCGAAGAGGCAGAAAGACCAGTGCTTCCTTCTCTGACCCCTTCAAATAGCTCAGACATGCTCAGATTGGGCCAACTTCCAATTTTAGTACTGTCTGGAATGTAGACTTTGGAGCCCACCAGCTTTCTACCACCCCAACCTGGGCCATTGACAAAGCCAACACCCTCACTGTTTCCTCAAGAGCATGTGTTCATCCCTGCCTTCCTTCACTTGGATTCCTACATAGGATGTTCTCTCCTGCCGCTTCAGCTCTCAGCTCTTCCCAGAGTCTTCCATGTGCCTCCCCTGACCATCTACCTCAGCTCTCGCTCATCCTGCTCTCTTTGCAGCCTCTGTTGCATTTCTGGAAGAGCCTTTCTGGTTTGGAACTCAATAATAATGAGGCACTCTTTTCAACTGAGCCCTTTTCAACTAAAGATAACCTCACTTCTTTAAGTCTCAGGTTTGCCCTTTCAAAATGATCACATATACAGGGTTGTTGTGAAGATGAAAGGGGACAGAGCACAAGGCCTGGCCCACAGCATGTACTTAATAAACACCCCTGGCTTCTCCTTTCTTCCCAGGGGATCATGTCATGTTTCTGCTGTCTTTCTTTGCATCTAACAGTATTGCTATTTTTGAGTAGTTAAGCAAAAATTGAGCCACTCTGCACTATTATACTTTATAATAGGCAGATGATACTTTTTGTTGGTTTTTCAGAATGGGATGGTAAAAATGCTTGGGTAGGGACAGCCTGGTCTGATGTAGATTGGGTAAGAGAAGCCATGATGGAAGGGGAAGTAATGGAAAGTTAGCTACTCACAGCAGAACACTTCACAGTCCTGAATACCAGGGTCAGAGGAACCTTGGAGATGGGCCAATCCAAACTTCTCCTCCCTTCCTGAGTACCTCCATTCTCTGGGGTGAGCTGTGGCAGGGATTGCCCTTAATAGTTGGATTGAAGCAATCACATATGCAGTAAGTAGAGAAATGAGTTTAAGATAAGAATGAGGCCCCTTGGAGATGTTGATGCCTCCTCCTGGCAAAAATGAGGGAACACTGGAACACATTAATTTCCTGAAAAGGGCTGTGACATTTCCATTGGAACTACTGAGCTGATTACTAACCCTAAACAAGAGCGGCAACTCGTCCCTGAGCAGCGCTGGTCCTGAATGGGTCTTCTGGGAGAGCAAAGCTTTAGAAAGAGATATCTCTACCAGTCTGTGAAGTGGGCACACAGCCAGCCCTGTGATGACACAAGACAGGATCATCTTAGCTAAGCAGATCTCTTGCCAAAAGCAGAGACCAGAAACTTCAACTCATATTTAACATTTGTTGTGTTGGGTTTTAAGTAAAAGCAGACTAAAGTACAATGTGCGTGCACACATAAAGGCTATAACATTAGTACAGACAGCTGGCAAATCATTAATTAACAGCAGTGATGATCTTCAAATAGCACTCTGGGGAGGCCAGAAAGAAAGGGAGTTCCCTGGTTGCAGTTTTGCCCATGAATTCATCCTCAAAAAACAAAAAACAAAAAACAAACAAAAAAAAAAGAGATGAGATAAAGAAAGGAGAAAAAGCCACGTGGATGCCATCTTAGCACCTTCTATCCCTCTTTTCTCCACATCCAGAGAGAACAAACAGTGAACAAGCCACACAACCCCTCTGTCTGCAAGGCATCCCCCAAACCAGACAGACACGAAATGAGCTGTGGGCACATGAGGCTGTGCCCAGCACAGGATAATTGTGCCATAAATATAATTAAAGTCAGCAGGAGGACCATTATGGAGAAAACCAAACTTAAAAAAAAAAATTAGTACTACTGAAGAAAATATCATACATTCTTTTTATTTCAGTCTAATTTTGTTTACATGATTCATACAGTTTCCAAGAGTATCCCTGGAGAACATTAGGCTGGCACCACATGCATAAACATTCATATATAACATGTAAATTAGAAACAATCTCAGGATTTATATAGAAATTACAGCCACTTCTAGCAAATTAATTCAATGACAGAAAAAGGGTTACTGTCTCTCTTCAAATCAAGAGGGGAAAATATTGGGCAAAGCACATTTATTTATTCCAGAGGCTTGTTCCTTGCCAGGAGCTGATGTCCCCTTGGCCTGGAGATTTCCATTTTTTTTATTGAATATGTATTGGTTATTGAATTTACTTTGAATACAGGAGCAGTCAATGAGGACCATAATGGGCTGTTTTAAGTTATAGCATAGTTAATACAGTCATAAAGTCAATTAGGCTAGAAGAATTTGCAATAGGGAAATGATGGAAGAAGACAAGTTAAAATATTCAAGATTATTGAATCTTAAAGCTGCAAGGCCCCAAGAGTGCAAACTTACCATTTCATAGATGAAAAAACTGAGCCTCAGAGAAGACGTAGTCTGCCCAAGAAAATAAAGAAAATGATTTATAAAGTCAAACCAGAAACTGAGTCTTCTCCCCTGTAGTTAGGTGCCCTGAACACTTCATGAAGTCACTCCTCTTCTCTATTAGAATGGGCACGTGACATTTTCTTGGAGAATTTTGTGCTGGGCTCTTTTGGTGGTGATTTGCCTACTAGAAACTGTGGCAGACTGACTATCAAAAAGGCTCCAACACTTCAACTTCCCTGTATGTCCTTCTTAATGTGACTTTATAGTCCTTGAATCTGGGCTGGGACTTTTGACTTGCTTTGGCCAACGGAAGGCAATGAAGTGCCAGCCCTGAGTCTAGACTCCAAAGAACCAAGCAAGTTCCACTGTGCTTTCCCCTGCCGGCCATGGAGCTGTGCCTGGGCTAACCTGCTAGAGGGATGGGGAGACTCATAGGTAGGCTTGCCATATTTAGCAAATATTTGGGATATACTTACAATAAAAAAGTACTCATTGGCTGGGCGTGATGGCTCATGCCTGTAATCCCAGCACTTTGGGAGGCTGAGGCAGGCAGCTCGCGAAGTCAGGAGTTTGAGACAAGAGTGACCAACACAGTGAAACACCGTCTCTACCAAAAATTCAAAAATTAGCTGGGTGTGGTAGTGCGCACCTGTAGTCCCAACTACTTGGGAGGCTGAGGCAGGAGAATTGCTTGAGCCTGGGAGGTGGAGGTTGCAGTGGACCGAGATCATGCCACTACACTCCAGCCTGGCAACAGTGAGCATCCTTAAAAAAAAAAAAAAGTATTTATTGTTTTTCTGTAATTACAATTTAACTGGATGTCCTGCATTTTATTTGTCAACTGAACACACTGAAGAGCTCCCAGAGACATGTCTCCAGATTAGTCAGCCAAGTCTAACCTGCAAACATATGAGTGAGCCTGGTCAAAATCAGCAGATATGTCTTCCCAATCCCTAGTTGATGACAGGTGCACAAGTGAGTACAACTGACACCATCAGAACCGGCCTTAGACTCAGTAACAAAAACCAGTATTTACTGATATATGATACTGAGGTTTGTTGGCTGCTTGTTACACAGTATAATTGTGGCAATAGCTGACTAATATAGGGACTGTCAGTATAAAAAATGTTCTAGGAAAATAAATTAGATTGGGCTCCTGGTGAGGGTGATCTAACTGTTGTGATATCTCCTATGTATTCTATACAGAAATAGCAGGAAAGCAATAGCCTGACATGCATTGTGATGCTAAAAAATCCAGCATAAGTACACATTAATAGATGTATCTTGTACGTATTTCTGACTTCCTGGGGCTTTGCCATTGTTCTGACAATTTGTTTTAAATGACCCAGTTTGAGGTTATATGTCTTTGTTACAGAAGAAAATGCCAGAATGAGACAATGTAGCCTTTTTAACTTCCTCTAGCCGTTTGATACATTCTCTCTGGATTAGTGTTTCTTCTGCTGCTTCTTTTCTGCCTTTTTATGTCCCCTTTCTCACCCTTCAGGGAGGTGGATGATTTAAGTGATGGTTGGTTCTCCGCGCCCTGTAACTGTGCTTTGTCTCCACTCATGGTTACATTTCCAAGGCTCAGATTCATCTATCAGAGGTCCTGAACTATGTATCTTGTTGTGTTAGGCTGGTGCAAAAGTAATAGCAAAAACACAATTTCTTTTGCAGCTAGGTTGGTGCAAAACCAATTATATAAACCTATTTTATAGGTTTATAATATTTTGTACTTTTCAAAGCACCTTCACATTTATTACTTCACTGATTCTCCATAATCTCCGCATGAGAACAATAGGGCTAGGCATTGTTTTCTCCCTGTGGAAATGAGGAAACTGAGTCTCAGAGAGTTCAAGTGATTTTTCCAAGGTCACACAGCCTACCTAATGGAAGAATTAAAACTAGAATCCAGATTCTTGTCTCCTAACCTGAGACTCTGTCTGGTATCCTCTGCTGTCTCCTTCATCTTGGGATTTTGGCTAATTGAGGTCACAGCCAGGTGTTTGATAGGTACCTGAATAATGTTTCTGTCTAGCAGTGATCTGAGTGGAAACAGGGCATTCTTAAAGAGGCCATTAGAAATCCCCAGACCTCCACTAAAGCAGGTTTTGGTGCAGATGACTGACGACTGTATAAATGCTTTCACCTTGTAACAGCCGGTCTCAGCCTCCAGAACAGAGTCCTATATTGTGGATTAATCACTCCATATCTCTGTTTTAAAATCATATTATGTTCTTTTAAAGGTATATTTTAAGATGTAATGTTCTGCAAGGAGGCATGGTCCATTTAAAAGCAGTGCTGCTTGAAGTTTGCTGGTTGAGGAGAACAATTGAATGCAGATGAAGGGAAAAGCACCAGGACATTACCCCAGGAAATGTCTTTTTCTCTGAATCTATAAAGCGAAGGCACAAGCCACCCACCAAAATGTTATACTTGCCTTGAATCTTTTTTTTTTCTTTTTAGAGATGGCATCTTGCTAGGTTACTCAGTCTGGATTCGAACTCCTGGGCTTAAGTGGTCAACCTGTCTCAGCCTCCTGAGTAGCTGGGAGTACAGATGCACATAACCATGCCTGGCCACGTGCCTTGATTCTTTGCTTCATCTGAATGATATTATCATTGGTCTCAGTGTGAACAACCATCCTAATTTGCCTGAGAGATTTCTTGGTGTGTGGGGCATTGAGTGCTAAACTGAGTCAGTCCCAGGTAATGCAGTCCTGTCCTCTGCACAGCCCTTTCAGGCGAGCTCATGAACACGCCTTCCGCCTCCACCAAGAGTCAAACTCTTGTTTCCTACCCTGTCCATCCTAAACAAAAGAAGCCTTGTACAGGGGAAATAGTATGGATGTGCTGAAGTAATACAATAAAGAATGACATGCCCTGGTCTCCCAGAAGTGGTGTGTACCCAACCAGAAAAGAGGACTGGCTTGGGAATTAGCAGTCATGCTCAATTATTAACTGTTGTGTTAACTTTTGCCAAGCAACTAGTTTACTGCCACTCAGTTTTCCTGTTTGTAAAGGGGCAGCAACTAGACGTCTCTAAGCTTTCTTCTCCATTATACACTCCAAAGCTTGATTGTATAGGAACCAATACAGTGCCTCCACCCTGCTCCAACTCATTGTATCCTGAAGTATACAATGTATCCTGCTCAACAGCACATTATATCCTGCTCACCAAGCCATCTTGGAGGTTTCTCTTTTAGCTCAGTCCAAATAATGAAGCCCAGCTCAGGGGCAGACAGGGGGTAGGGTCTCAGGGCTTTTGCTCAGGAGTAGACCTTTTAGCTTCATGCTGTCTGATAAAATTTTCTGCAGTGCTGAAAATGTTCTGCATCTGCCCTGTCCAATATGGTAGCCACTAGTCATGTGACTATTTATATTTTAAAATCATTAAAATAACATGCAATTTAAATTTTAGTTCCTGAGTCAGAATAATCACATTTCAAGGGCTCACTAGCCACATTTAACTAATGGCTACAATATTGGACAGTGCCAATTGAAAACACTTCCATCATTGTAATTTGTTCTATTGGGCACCATAGTTTTAGAGGGCCATTTTGAGCCTTTTCTCAGTAGCTGGGGAAGTATCCAGAGCAGAAAAATGAGGAGAAAGACAGGAAATAAGAGGGAAAGTGGCCATCACAACCAGTAAACTTTATCTATTGGCATGGAATTGTGGGAACAATGTAGCCAGATAATCGGAGATGGGACATCTTAAATCTTATCATAAGCAATTATCTTCCAAAAGTCAATTAAAAAGCATAAAAATTATATTCTTCAGTGACACCAAGGTAGAAGTTCAGGGATGAAAACTTTCTTTTCACAAACACCCCTAACTGGGCTAATTCTTTGTTCAAATAGAAAGCACCAGGCAATAACATTAATCAGCTAAATGTAAATGTGGAAAATTACTTTTTTTGCAAAGATCATGATAGGAGATTTTTTTCCCCAAGCATTTTGTAGAATAAAAAAATATACACGGACAGTGTTATATTATTAAAATAAAGCAAAAATCAAGATTCATGGTTAAGTGTTCAACTCTTGAAAGCAGCATTACTGTCCTTGCTTAGGGAGTAAATAAAGAATGTTTTGTGGAATTGGAGCCCCAGTGAGCATGTTGGCAACAAAGCACTGAAATTCCAGGAGTAGATTCTTAGTTCCAACTCTGCCACTGGAATCTGTGTGACCTGGGGGGAACTGACTTAATCTCCCTGGCCTCAGTTTTCATCTTGAGTTGGAGAAAGATGGCATTGGACTGGTGCCCTGGCATCTGTAACATTCTGGGATCACTTTTGTGACCATATTCCTGACTTCTTCCATAGACATTAATGCTTACATCTTTTATCATAGCCATAAATATTGTTTCTTTTAACACTCACAGATGATCAGTGTTGTCAGTTGCCCTCATTGACGGCTCCCATAATCAATCCTCTAAGAACTGTAGCCCTGGCAAACCTTCAGGTTTTCTGAAACCCTCATACAGGAGGATACTCAGTATTTAACTACTTTGCTCTCAGTGAGGAGTGAACACCTCTCAGGGAAATAGGAGACCCTGCAATCCTGGATTTACCCAAAGGTGAGAGCAGAGGCTCCACCCTGCTTGTAAGTTAAGCTGTAGTGTCACAGACATGAGAGGATGAGAGCCAGTTCCAACTTGGCCACTCATCAGCGACAAGACTTGGAACAAATCCTTTCACTTCTCCAAACCCCAGTTTCCTTAATCTGTAAAGGAGTAATAATAACGTGGTTGTAGGCAAAGTAAGATAGGAAGCTAATGAAGCTTAGATTTCAGGGTCTCTCACTTGCATGGGCCCCTTTCAAGGCCCTGTGCATTGTTGTTATTATTATTTTTTTAGAAGCAGAGTCTTGCTCTGTCACCCAGGCTGGAGTGCAGTCATGAAATCATAGCTCACTGCAGCTTCTAACTCCTGGGCTCAAGTGGTCCTCCTGCTTCAGCCTCCTGAGTAGCCAGGCCTATAGGTGTGAGCTACAGTGCCTGGCCATTTTGACATTTTTGTAATTTCATAATTTTCTCCTCATAGAAGGGCCCCCAAATTATATACACTTCAGGCCCTACGAAACCTTGTAACAAGATGGCACTCGGGTAGACTGCTGTCTCCTAAAAGAGATTACTCATCAGACAAGAGCTGGTGAAGCCAGCCTGGTCTGCAGCTTTTCTATTTCTTCCAGATGCCATCCTTGCTCACATCTCAGCACACCTGTGAGCCACACTGGCCTGTGCCTCTGGACACCACAGGAAAGGTGACACGTATCAGTCACCAGCCCTTCTTGGGTGCTACAGTATGTGTTCTTAGAGGCCACAGAATTATGGAATCTGAGAGCCAAAAAGAACCTCCAGGGACCTTTTACTTTACTCACTCCTTCCAACAGATGTTCCTTCCTCCCCTTTCTTTCGAATTCTCCCCAAATAGAGATTTCACGGTCTCCTTTAAAAGCCTGGTCTGGTATTACATCATCAATATTCTTAGGGATATTTTCCTTAGGACTAACCCTACTTTCTATTATAATTCAGATATGACAATGCTTCAGACTTTCTTTTTAGTTCTGTTTTATGCAGATTACTGAACATTTTCACAGACATACTTAGTTTTTTTTCTGAACCTACTGAATTACCACCCCTCTTTCAGAAAGAGGTAACTGAGGTTCAAGGTGATATGAGATTTGGCCAACATAATAGATGGTGGGGTCAAGACCCTGGGAGGAAAATTCTATTTATTATCGCCGTTGTCTCCAGAGGGGGATGCTGGACCTTGGAGATGTCACACAATCTTTGAGAGAGCCAAAGTTTATGAACAGCTTGCTTGATTCCCAGGGAGTGTTGTTTCTGTTATAGGATGACTGTCTCCATTTCTGTCAGCTGCCACTGGTTTTGTCATTAGAACCTCTTTCCTGGGTCACTGGGCTCAGAATTCTGTTTTTCTCCTTGGTGAAAATCCAAACTTTCAGCAGAGTGCTAAAGGAGGTACTTGTGCCTCAATTCTTCACACACACTACCCCCTCTTTCACCACCATCTCCATCCATTATTTAAAAATAAAATCACAGTCGATTATTTCTTCATTCATTCATTCCAAAATTTATTGGGTGCCTGTTACGGGCATGAAACTAATCCTATAACCTCCCCCAAAATGCAAGAAAGCAAGCCTTTAAAGAGACCTAGATATGGAAAGCAACATCAGCAAGGGGGCAGAAGAGGAAGCCCCAGGCCCTCATGTCCCCACAGAGACACTTATTAATAATATATGGAAAAAATTGGCTTGGTGAGAATGCCTCAAGAGGCCTAAGTAGTCCACTTTCTAGACAAAAGGAACTTATAGTTATTTAGTCAAATAGGCTATCACTAATGCACATAGCAAAAAAATTTTTTGATTGCTTTCTATGTGTCAGGCACTAAGACCTTTATGAATATTAATGAAATTTTCACCCAATTCCCATGAGGTGGTGGATTCTATAATTATTTATTCTCCTTGTCCTGACGAGGGAATTAGAGACACACAGAGGTTACAAACCTGCCTCAGGCACACAGGTGGCCAGTGCCTGTACCGGAAAGTCCAGCAGCAAAGCTCCCGGGTCCACACTCCAGACTGTATTTAAAATTGGAAGCTGGCATAATCTGGGCATGTTTCTAAGCTGTTCAGATGAACAGATGCTTAAGTTATGCTGGTTTTAGGGATCTGTCTTTCAAAACAAAAATGTGTTCCTCAAAGGAGTAGTTGAATTCACCCAGTCTTAACTCTTGATTCAATAAACAGAAGATGGAGGAAAGGAGCTGGTTTAGGTTTTAAGTCTCCATCTTTGATCCTAACTCTTGATGAGTTTTACCAGACAAAAGAACAGAATGACCAATTAAAGAGGGCAAAAGGCGATGATCGTGTGAGATCTTTAAGAATAAATGTTTATCACAAATGCAATGGACTAGTACTTGAATTTCACCATACTTACACATGGAAGCAGAAACTGCCTCTCCAAACATTTCTGTATCAGTAATCCATATACTGTGACGCACAAATAAACATTCTATGGATAGACATAGGTATAGATACAATTATAGCCTCTTAGATTTCTCTATAGCTCAAAAAGAAGGGAAGGTTTGGAAAATACTGTGTTGGTGTGAAACCACTTGCGGTATTCACTATTGCTATTACTTTTACAAAGATGGCAAAAACCACAATTACTTTTGCACCAACCTAGTTATTAATGCATAAAATTGAGGAAGAAATTAGAAAAACCTGGGTAGCTTTTGTTTTTTGAGAGGAGGGATTTCTCTGAGGCAGTACACTATTGCTCACATTAGCCAGAAAGATGACAAATATCTCCCTCCTTTTGTCCCACGGAAGTAGATCTGGCGAAGAATGCACGTGTGAAGATTTGGTTTGCTTGTAAACAATGTGGCATCAATTCTGATGCCAGAACCAGAAGTTCTTTTATGGATTTTTTTTTCAAATGACTTGATGCCTTTGCAAAAGAGACTACGTAAAGAAGAGTCAGACATTTTTGAAAGATCAAATGTGTGTCAGCACTTCTAGTGAAGCAAAAATAATTAATTTCTTCAGTGCAATAAAATCATAGAATGGGTTGGGTGTGGGTAAAAAAATTTTGAAACATGGGATGAGCAAATGGAAATGCTTTCTTTTTTTCCAGGCTCTTTCTTTCTTTTTGGAGTTTGTGTGAAATACAGAGAGGAAGGGAGCCCATCTGTTTCTGATACTCCTGGGTTTGATGTATCAGAATGTTTTGAAGCAGTAGTTTGATGTCTAGTATGCTTCTGAAGTATTTTCCATAAGCTTGAAGCCTATTTCTTTACTGACAGGAAGTTTGTTTTTATGGCATTTTAGGGTTGGTTTGACACTTAGAAATGAAAAAAACAGTAATTGATCAATTTCTAAGTTGAAAATCTACCTAAAACATAGGTAGATTTAGTTTTGTTGAAGAATCTACTGAGAGAAAATTTGAGGATAAGCAAAAACGAATGGAGTTGTAAATTATTATTTTTTGCACTGTGGTTCATTTTACCCTCTTCTTAATCCTCCATTGCCACCCCTAATCCCCTGCAACATCCCGCCTTTATATTAGGAAAGCGTTATCTCTGGGGAAATGGCAAACAGCTCACATTGTTTTCCAGATGGAAACATTTCACAATGAAAGGCAGAGAATTAGAAGCTCATCCCTGGTACAAGGGACAGGGGGAAGGAGAACCTGGTACCACCAGGATGACACCACTGTCTCCTGTACCATCCTCATGACACATTGTTTCTTGTTGGGAATATATGTATGCGCAGAGTGAGGGAGTTATGTAAAGGATCATGCTATACCTGCAAGAAGCACTTCAATGTGCTAAGCCCTCTTCCCTGAGTGCCTCAACTGCAACTCGACTGCTTCACAACTCTCAGGCTCCTGATTCTCTCTGTCATCCTTGAAACTAGGAAAAGAGAGCAGAAAATTTGAAATTCAATTATGTCACTTCTTTCTGGGTACTTTGGTACTTTCTGAGGGAAGTCTATTCTACTTAGCTCTAAAATCGCTCATCAATACAGAAAAAGTTCTGGCTTGGTGTACATTTTCTACAAATCTTTTGGACATTTCCTGAGGTAATTTTTGAAGGTGCTGAATGGTATACACAACCACACAGTAGGACTAAGGGATCTGATTCCAGAAGGAGAAATGACTGCTTGGCAGTCAGGCGGCTTCTCACCGCCTCTGTCTGTGGAATAAACTGTGGGCTGACTTTGCAGTAGGATCACAATTTTTGGATCACAATTTTTTATTTTTACTTTTTAAATGCTAACCAGGCTTCTCCAGTCATAGAAGAAGATAGTACCTTCTTTAGCTTAGCTCATATCATCATTTCAATTGATTATCTTGTCTTTAATTTCTCTCTCACTTTCCCTTGGGCTCAATTGTATACCCATCACTGAGAATGAATGCAATTTGAATTATTATATAGTATTTAAGACTATGCAGCCTTATGATATGTTTTCAATATATACATATATGTTATCTGTAAATTGATAGAGTGAGGATTCAAAAGCTATGCACCAAACTGAGGAGGAGGAAGTGGGAATGTGGGAACTTTCGCCTTTTAAATGTTTTAATATTTTGGCTTCTAAAAACAAGGTTGCATTTATGGATTGCTTTTTTTTTTTTTTTTTTTTGGTTAAAAAAAAAAAAAAGAAATAAATCTGAAAAAAAAAAAAACAAAAGAAAAGGAAAAAAAAAAAAAAAAAAAAAAAAAAAAAAAAAAAAAAAAAAAAAAAAAGCAGAAAAAAATAAAAAAAAAAAACAGAAAACAATGTCTCTCACAGAAATTCTCCCTGCAAAGACAGTACAGATGCTGATAGAGGTGTAAGAATATATGCATTGCAGCACTGTTTCTAATGCTGAAAAATCAGACACAACTTAAACATCTCATGATATAGTATTTGCTGTTTGAATCAAGTTATGATCATTGGAAGTAGCCTTGTTAGCCAATCTAAATTACCTTACAGAAGACTCCTGGACCGTGGGAAGATTTTCATCACCTACCAAGACTAATAAAACAACCCAACAGTTTACAAAATAGAGTGTGCAATATTTAACTTTTTGAAATGCAAATACATACACAGACAAAAGATTTTAAGAGTATATATATTCGAATATATATTAAATATATATGTAGATCCTAGCAGTGGTTTTCTTTCGTTGGGGGTGAATTTTGCTTCCCTGTTTTCCTCGTGCTTTTAAAATGTACTACAATGCACATATATTATTTTATATTTAAAAATATGTACACAGTTTGGAAAATGCACTAGCCCATAGATGGCAATTTTTAATATTGATGACTCTTAAAAATCAGGACAAGCTGATCCCACATGTGGCAAATTTCTGACAACTTCGTATTTGAATTTGGTCATCAATATACTGTTCATTTACCTCTAATATTCCTTGGAATATTCGTATCAATAACACTGACATTTTGCATATGTTGCAGAAAACAAACTAAAAGGGAGAGAAAAGACTATAATTATTAAATGTATTTTTTTTTTTCCAGGAGTGATTTTTTTTCCTTCAAAAATAGGTCCAATACCACCTCTGGAAGTCAGAGTACTATTTCAAATTTGTAATTTTAAAAAGAAATGTAATTTTTTTTCTGGCATACTGTTGCTCACCATCATGGTAAATACGAATAACACTGAGATGTTGACACTTCAAGGACTCTGGAGCCTGTGAACTTATGTACTAAATATTTTATAATTTTTTTTCTATACAAAATTTATTTTACAATCAAACTTAAATACAACAGATTGTTTAGTTTTTTGGGAGGGTTGAATACGACTTTGAACCGTCACTTGAACATTCGTTATCTGTACGATGTGAAGAGAAAAAATTGAGGCAATTTTCAACATAATTCAAACTTAAAAGAAAAAGAAAACTTTTTCATTTCACATTTTGGAGACAGACTCTTCTTTCTCTCTTTAGATACATTTTTGTGTTTGTATGGGAAGCTGGTATTCTGACACTATTTTGTATATTACGTTTTTACAGCAAATGAAAGTTAAAGTCTTTCGTAACTGCTTTGCCACCTTTTAGAAACAGCCACAGAATATAAGATCCCTAACTACGGTGACTATTAATAAAGCCACTTATTTTTTCAACTCTGTTTTCATTACTTAATTATGGCACTCCGGGCACAAAACTTCCTTGTTTTCATGAAAAAAAAATATATATAGACATATGATATCATATATCTCAAATAGTGAACTCACAGATCTCAACTCACTGCAACCTCTGCCTCCCAGGTTCAAGTGCTTCTCCTGCCTCAGCCTCCCGAATAGCTGGGGCTACAGGCGCGTGCCACCATGCCCAGATAATTTTTGTATTTTTAGTAGAAACAGGGTTTCACCATGTTGGCCAAGATGGTCTCCATCTTTTGATGTCATGATCCACCCGCCTCTGCCTCCCAAGGTGTTGGGATTACAGGAGTGAGCCATATTAAATTTTTAAAAAATACTCATGATGAAAGAAACCTGAAACAAACAAAACACCCCTTCCATGTTCTTAATTTCCTTTCTTGTGGATAGTGTTTGTCCACAAAGGCAAATGTAGTCTTTTGTAAAGTATATGGAAAACAAACACCTTCTAGCTGTGAGCATGTAATTGGTCAATCAGTTCTTACTCAGAGATTTTTTAAAAAATGCCACTGTATATTCTTATTTAATTGTCGGATCCCTGCATCCATAAAAATAGTGGCCTAAACTGTTGCTCTTCTGTGGAGCATGTCAATGTCCATGTCTTTTCCTTATAAAACCATACTGGAAAAATGGATGAAACTACCCATTTCACATAATTCATAAATTTAAATAAAATAATATGGAACACAGATTTCGTCTTTCTCATAGTTGGCAATTTAATTTACATATTTGGAACATGGTTCACTTCCATTGTTTGAACCCTCGTTTAAATATGTTAGAGTTAGTTATTACTGTAAGCTAAGAGAACCAACATGTAAAAGCAGATTTCTTTCCACAACCATCTGCCACCACAATGAAATAATTTGGCTTAGAAACTTACAGGATATGTGATATATATAAAAAGCGTATTGTTATGCGTTTACAATTTAATGATAAACAGGGGTATTTGTTTTGTTACTGAAATCTTAACATCAACATGGGAAAGAACTAGAAACTGTAAAATGAAATGGTGAGATATGTACTTTTGCTCAATGTAGAGGCCACAAACATAGCTAATTATGCATTTTGTTAAATATTTGTTTGATGATATTCTTAATTACATGTCCTTTGTGGCTTGCTGGTATTTTCAGGTGCTATTAATAAAAATCAGTATTCCTAAAAGTGCAAATAGATTGGAAGCAGATGCTGTTAGTAAAACATAATTGGGCTAAAGAAAAATATTGCAATTTGAAAACAGACCAATGTCTTTTATGTGTTGGTTTGCTGTGATTATGCATTCATGGAGGATTTGAAACAGGAGTAATCAACAAATACATCTCAGTAAGAACAGAAAGTATAAAGAAGAAGCATTTTTGAAAAGCTCAGAGAAAATGTTTATTTTATGTGAACAATATTGGCATTGCTGGCATAGGTTGCAGAAGTTAAGCTAAACAAGAAAACTCAAATTAGCCTTTGTTACGTTAGAATGTTAAAATGCAACTTTCAAATCTTTCAGAAATATGCAAAAGGATAAATTACTTTTGAATACATTGTTTTAACCCAAAAGATTTATGATTTATGTTTATAAATGATAATACTGTGTTTTTAAAAAATGCGAACTGTGGGAATTATTTATCAACAGATCATTATTATATTTTACTTCTACTTTTTGGTAGTTCTAAGTGGTTACTTTATGAAGACTTATTTCTTATAATAAAACAAAGTTGAAAATATGAATGTAATAAAACTGTGAATTCTTACAAAGTCAAATTATAATCCAAGCAGAAAATAAGAGCAAAATAAATCTGAGCTTTGAAAAGTGAGTTCTTAATATAGAACCCAATCGGAATTTTGTACTACAGCAAAACAAAAGAACGACCTCAGTACTAATACATAGAAAAAGGTAGGAAGGAAATACAGGAAACCATTAGATTTACTTATTGATCTGAGAATATATATAAACAGGAGTTTTTCTTCTTACGCCTTTCAGCATTTCTCAGACTTTTTTCAGAAACATATATACTTCATAACCAGAAAAACCTTATTAATAAAAGAAAAAGGAAAAATAACATGATAGATTGGATTAAATAACAGGTAGTTTGGCTTTAATTTTCAGTTATATTTCTTAAATTATAATAGTACTTTATTCATTATCCCAAAGCTTATTAAAACAGCACTAACACAGTCAGATAAAGCTAACTCCTAATATTAACACTAAAATATAATTATTTGCATTAGACTGTAAAATTAACTTTTTATAATTACTAAGAACCAAGTGTATAGAAGACCTAATGTTTTATTACTCTACCTTACCTAGAGTACAATTTCAAATAACAATTTGACAAATTATCAACTGACATAATGTTTTTTGGCTTTAAGATGGATATTCATTATTTTAATTGCTTGGAGTATCATAGGAATTAACATTTATTTTTAACATTAAATCACTTGTTAGCAAAGGAATAATGTCTGGATATAATTGCACAGAGGAGGCATAAAATAATGCCTCAAGTTATTTAAAGACTACAAAATTAATTAAGAATTGAATTAATTGTAATCAACATACAGATATAAATTTAAAAAGACAGTGATTAAGCAAATTTTTCTATCTTTACTACATGTGAAAAAGTATTTAGAAGAATGTTACACCATACTGATCTAAGAAGAAAACTTTTCCTTTCCCCTTGATCTGAAAATTTTCTTCAAACCATTATTGTCCATTGAGAGCACTCTTAATTTCTTACTAATAGAGAAATTCTTTGGAATCCTCTAACATTTCTGTGCTGGAGAAACAGAAATTGCAGAATCGGAAAGGTGTAATTGTTTTCCAGCGCAGAGATAAAGACAGAATTTTAGTCGTGGTGGGGAATGCTGTATATTAGTTTTGGCTGTGAATTTCAATTTCTGTTTAAATAAAGTCCCATAGCCTGCCAAAAGAAGTCATTCTTTCTTGCATCTTTTTTAAATCTTTCGTGAAACGGCCTTGTTGACAATTCAGATTTTAAAATGAATCCAAATTAAGGAACAAAGCCTCCCAAATTTTAGTTTGGAGCAAACAAACTACCATAATTAATTTTCTGAAAAAAATGTTACCCAGTATAAATGCGCGGATAGTACGTTTTAAAACTGAGGTTCCTGAAGATCGTGTTCATCCTTTCATTTTCCAGTTATTTGTCACTTGACATCTTATTTCATAAATCGTGAAAAGGTACGTCTATGTTCAGTTCGACTTAAAACAGAACATTTTTGTAAAAAAAAAAAGTCAAATAAATCACAAGTAGAATTCTCTTATTAAAAAATTGTCAGCCGAGTATTCCCTGGCATTTTACTGTTGGAAACAATTTTAACACTTGCATCATTCACAAGCAATTCATAAATGCTTAGCCCGAATTTTTCCATCCTTTCTCGACTTCAGAGCAACTCGGCTCTCCCTAGCTCTGCTAGTGGAAAATTAGGAAGACAGGGAATTCATAGTAAAGGAAAAAATGAATTCTAGTGAAGGAATAATTTTTATTGCACAAAAAATTTCCTTCACACACGGCCAGCCAGGAGCAGTGGCCCTTACACAGATTAACAGGAAATTAATTTGGGGGCGGATAGATTGGTAATCTACTTATTTCATGATACAACTCCTAACGACTTGTAAGAATCAACGAAAAACCGCATTTAGAAACAGAATTCTCTTAAAAGGGCGAATTAAGACGAATCTTTTCAGAAAGCCATGTGTTTTCTTCAAGCCCTTCGCTCAGTCGGGCTAGGCTGGCGGGGACCCACCCCCGACCCGCCCTTACCCCGCGGGATACAGGCGGGATACGGAGTTCTCGAGTTACGACGCAGCTCTGGGCGCCCGCCCACTATTTATGCAAAATAAACAAGCCCTCTTTATTAATCCAGCCAATGACCAAACGGCATCCCGCCCGGCGGGAGGTGGGGCCGGGGAAGGAATCTCGTAGCAAACCCAGCTCCTCGCTCCTCGGCTCGCTCCGCCTCTTCCTCATGCCCTCCCTCCTTCCCGCACCGCCCTCAACCAGGCCCCGCCCACTCAGCTGGCTCTGTACGCCCTGGGAGGAGGCGGGGAACTGGGCGGAGCGGGGTACGCTCGCGGGTTGTCATTTACATGCAGCCACACTATTGGCTTAGGCCGGCTGTGAACGGACAAATTAGGGGCGGGGAGTTTGACAAAGTGAGCTTCACTGATTGGCTTAGCCGTCCGATGACTTAAAGAAGACAGTTTAAGCAAATGAGAGCGCAGAGCGAATGCGCCTCCTCCTTCTCGCCCCACCTCTGTGTGAGCGACCCAGTGAAAGATGAGCCCGTGGGGCACATTCCCTACCAGATTTAAATGACAAATCTGGAAATGGAGCGGTTTAAATATTTATGAAGAGGCGGGGAGGTGTACAGTGTCTCCCGGAAACGCTTCTGATTGGCTGGTGTTTTCAAGCAAGTGTTAGCTGTATGAAATGTGTGAGTATCCCCAGATCAATTGAATGATTATGTTTCCTGCTTCGATTTTTCTTCTTCCAAAAGCGCCACACCATATACATCTATTTATTTTCTCAGTAATTGGTTGCATGTGTGGTCCGAGGGGCTCAGCTTTGTCACATTTTCACTCCCAATATATTTATTTGTAACTCTTCTTATTTTCATCAGTTTTTAAAATGCAAAGATCTGGGACAGATGGAAACAATTAGAACCTCCGCTCCGCTGATGTGTATAATCTTATTAGTTTAATGGGTCACAGGGCGCAGGACCTATTTCCTATGGATCAAAGTGAAAACAAACGCGGTTAATATCCCATTTTGTTTTAGAAGCACATCGGATCGGGTTCCCTCTCTGGGCCATGGTAATGACAATAGTAAGAGAGCTTGGGTTGCCTTGAAGTTAGAGGGAAAATTAAGTCATGAAACATTGTGGTTTAAAAATGCATTAATATTAACGCCAGGTAGCCGGTTGCCAGGTCCCTGAGCTCTCTTGAGTTTATCACAATAGCATGGCTTTTAAAAGGATTTCAGTAATGCTCGTTTTGATCTTTGTCCTTAAAGTAAATGAGAAGTCGTGTCTATTTTGTTAATTATACCCAGCTTCTCAGGTTTCCTCTGTTGAGGCTCAGTGCAAAACTTCGGAGCCCTTGGTGTGATTTTCAACTACGGCTTCTTAATGATTTTTTTTTCCTTCTTCATCTGTGGATGGTAGTCACAGACTCTTTTCAGAATTTAATTAAAAAAAAAGTTAAGGAGCCACAGGACCGCCATCCAAAATTCTGCATTTCATTTCAGGGAGTTCCTGACCGCCTACGGCCAGTCCACAGACCCCTAAATATCTGTGGACTCCCATACCATAACCCACACCTTAAGGAAATGTTTTTCATATTTTGAGTTGTGTTTGGTTATGTTATCCCGAGGCCAAAATAAAATCTTCTAAGCACCTGCGGGGTTGGACCAGAGCCTCTGTCTTCGTGGCAAAGACCCCCTTTGGAAACCTCCCGCAGCAACGTCTCACCCCAATAAATTAAATGCAGCCCGCAGTGTGGTCCATTACCCTGGAGTGTGAGGTGACAGCCCCTGTCAAAGGCGGCCGGCCCAGTACAGCCCCTTAAATATTCCTACAGATAATAAATATCTGTGCAAGGAACGGATGTAAAAGTTCCTATTCGTTTGGAAAGCTCGGTATTACAACAATGAATAAACATTGTAGACTTGATGAATGCCCCCTAGTTCTTCACAGAGGAGGCGGGGAGAGAACCAGATCTGAAAAAATTTCACCCTGGGCCTGGAGGCCGGGTGCAACGCTTGTGGCGCTGCAGGCACCGGTTTTCCTCGGAGTACTCCTCCGTAGGGCCTCTAGGAATGTAAATACCTCGAGTTGAGACAGGCCTGGTCTCCGGAAAGAGCGGGCAGTGGTTATAGCAATTCATTTTAATCCCGAAACTGTCCAAAGCATTTGCTTTCACTTGGTTTCCTGGAGCTGGAAGTGATAAGAGAGAAAATCATGTACTTGTCCTTATGGGTTGGGAAACAGGGTCACTGAATCCTGGGCTGGTTCTCACAGCTTCCTGGCAGAGTTCACACACGCACTCAGGCTACGCCAGCTCTGTACCGCAGGGCTGCGTGCGCTCCTTTCCCTGCACTCCTCCTTTAGTTCAGAAACCAAAGTGGAAACGCGTGGATCAAGTTGCAGGGAAGTCCGACATCTGGGACAGATGCGGCTCCTCTGCCGGTGGCAGTGGCGGTTCCTCCGAAATCCTCATTGCTTTCTTTTAATTTGCCTTTGAATTTTACGATTTTTGCTTCGATGCAACACATAGTCTTTTTTCTGCGTTATTTTTCTGCGAGATTTTTTAAATCAATAGTATAACTTTATTTTGGGAAAGGGATTATTTCCCCCTCAGAAATGGAGGAAAATAATCAAATCCCCAGTCAATTATCTCTTGAAATTTAACTCTGCTTTTACTGGTCTATCATAAAATATTTAAACGTTAAAAATATGTCCATCACTGATCAACTTTATTTTTGTGTTTTAAAAAATGGAAATATAACCCTGGTTTGTGTGTATCTTATTATGGACAGACCATGTTAATCCCTTTTCCATGGAAAAAAGAACATCTGCGTGTGTGAATCTAAGTAATTATTTATCTAGGGTAACAAATTCTACAAGGCTTGACGTTTGTCTCTCTGGCTCTCTTTTCTTTCTCTTTTTCTTTCTTTCTCCCCTTTTTTTTTCTTTCTTTTTGTTTTTGTGCTTCTTTGTATCTAATATGCAGGAGCATTAATAACATCTCCTCCCCCTCATCTTCCCGTGTGTGGAGGGACTCGACTCACGTCTAACAATAGATATTCCTTTTTATTATATATTTTTTTCTTTTATTTTTCTTGACCAACAGTTCCCTTCAGTTATTTATTTTAGCCAGGTGGGCCCAAGCTATATACTTTGTGTAAACCAGAATGGTGGTCGGTTCTGCGACAGACAGTGGTTTCCTGCCCTGGCTCTGATGCGCACCTCTGGGGCGAGCCAAGGCGGAAACTGTCATTCCTGGAGGAAAGCCATGACTGCCTGGGAAGAATCTGGGAAACTCCAGCATTCCTCTGAGCTGCGGCCCACTAAGCACCCGTGACTGCAGTGTTCACTGTGTCTTAGATTTTTGACAATGTTGTTTTGTTTTGCTTTGTTTTAAAACATTATCGTTGCTGCTGAGAAACGTGGGCCCTTATGATGAAGACCTGCCTGGCCTTCCCCAGCCATTTCACTCCCTGGCCTCCTCTAGGATGGCTTTCATTTAGGGAGGGTCAGACTCATCTAGGTGACATTTCCCGGGCCTATCAGTCAAGTTGGTCCACAAATTCACCAAATTGGTGCTTGGTCTCTACCTAGGGCTTTCTGCACGGGAAGGCCAATAGAAAGGCCCACGACTTGACTTTTACACCACATCACTACGGCCACGGGAACCCTCGGGACTGGAGGGGGATCCTCCACAGGACCCAGGCCCGCCCCACTCTCCTCGCAGTGCGCCTAGTGGGGCCGTGCAGCCTGGAGTTACGGGCCCGACCGAGCCAAGATCAGAGGCTGCCGGGCCCGCCGGGTTTACTGGGGGATCTGCTACCGGAAGTCATTTGACAAATCTCAGGCAGGCCTTTCTAATCTTTACTGCTCGGCAGAGCTTTGCAAATCTCTAAACACGCTGTAACCTTCTTCAAACAGCACGCTAGACACATTTGAAGGTTGTTTTTTTTTTTTTAAGGTCGGGGGGAATGGAAACTGCATCTGCGCGGGACCTCTCCACAGTCTGACCTGCACCACTCCCAGCACCTTCCCTAGACCCTTCACCACCCCCCGCGTTCCCCGCACGCGGATTCTAGCGCTTCCGTGTGCCCACCCAGACCCAGGAGCCCTCCTGCCCCGGGAGGCCTCAGACGGTGGCTGACTGGAAACTCACCCTGCGCCCCTGCAGCGGGCTATGGAGAGAGAACCTTGGGGAACCAGGCAGGACCGGCAAGGGTGGACCAAGTGATTTACCACCCTGATCAAACTTTTTAGGAAGCAGAAATTAATCTGAGGTGGATTAGGCCTGAGCTTTGAAGTTCACGGTTTTTTTTCCTTCAGCAAACGGTTCTTGGTTTCTTCTACCCCTTTCCTCCTCCTCCTTCGGTTTCTCGTCACCCCACTTTACCCTTCAGAAACCCCTCCCGCATTGATTTTCTTAATTTCAAATAAAAAGATCTGGACACCAGAGACTGAAATTCCTGACTGTGACCTATTGAACAGAGGCATCATACTCCCTACATCCGTCTTCCTGGAGTTGTGTTTTACGTTTGAAGGTGCGATTTCGGTTTGGAGGTCGAGAGTAGAAAATTTGTATCCGTTCTTTTCTTTGGTTGTTTCCTACTTCCCGTCCAATACCCACACTTATTCCGCCCTCGGAGACTAGCCCTCCCCGGCAGAGCAGAAGCTCCCTAGGGTGGAGTAACTGCAGGTGAGAGCTAACTTTTCAGCGCAACCACCAGGTACCGCGGGTTTGTGAATTTTCCCCCTAGTTGGCCAGAAAACTCAAATCCAAACACGAAAGTCCTCTCTGGCCGCTGTATACTCTTACCTTGGCCCTCTTTATTTCTACATCCCCCCTCCTCCCCATGCAGGTCTCTAAAGGGAATCTGTCTCCTGCGGTTCTTTCCCGAAGGCGCCTCCTGAAAAGGCAATTTCCTTGGGGGTGTGGTTGGGGAGAGAGGAAAACAGAAACCAGGATTGTTTGGGGTCTTGAAACCATCCAAGTTTTATTGCATCCGCTACAAAGTCAACTAACTCTTAATGAGCATCCAAGCGGAAAAAGGCCGAGGTTTACTCCGTGTTAAGGCGGGGAGCGGGGGTAGGAGTGATGGGAATTTGCTTATTTCCTTCTGGTACAACCAAAGGTTGCAACACCTTCCCGAGAGGCTCTTCCCAACGCCAAGAGTACGGACGCGAAAGTCAGAAGGCATCAGGTTTCAGCTCCCTGAATGATCCAAGATCACTCGGCCACGAAGACCTTCGAAGTTGGCCCTGTCTACAGCTTGTAATGAAAAGGATAATGTGTCCTGTAATAAAAAACAGGACCCACACAAACCAACCCAGCGTCCAACCGCCTTCCACCTCGCCACACTCTTCTCTAACAAGGGCCAGTGACAAATATTGCCATCCAGTTCCACCCCAAAAGGAGGAAGCAGTAGATCTTCCTTTTAATAACTTCCCAAAGTGTTACAAATAATAAAAAGGACGCATAAATCATCGCGGGGGCGGCTGAACGCGGACGACAGAAGGATTTACTCCTCTGTAGCCTTGGCTTCCAACCGCGCTCTCATTGGCTACTTACTTGTGGCCCGCCCCCGAATCCGCCCTCTTATTGGTCCATCGGGGGAGTGACGTAAGACTGGGCGTAGGGTCGGTGGGGGCTGGAGTCCTCCAGCGCGCATGCGCCCTATGGCGCTCTTGTATGATTGACAGCAGGGAGAGGTGTTTGTACGCGCGCGTGCGCGCGCACTTTGTGTGTGTGTGTGTGTGTGTGTGTGTGTGTGTGTGTGTGTGTCGCGGCGTTGGGGGAGCGAAGGTGGTGGTGGAGTGGGGACGGTGACGGTGGTGGCTGTGAGTGCTGGAGCTGAGGCCGCTCCTGTCAGCGCCGTGAGGCGCAATTCTCTTTGCGGATGTTTTCCGCTGAGTGAGAAGAGCTGGTGGTCACAGACCGTGTTCTCACCCACGCTGGAGTCAGTCTGGAAGGGATTTTTTTACTGAGGGGGTTTTCTAGCAGCTGGCTAACTGGAGAGGAAGTAGAGAGAAGTAGAAAACATGCTTTACTTCTCCTGAAGAAGATACTTCAGCCCCTCACGAAGAGATTTAATTTGAGCGCTGTGTTGATTTGTGCATTCCTTGTAAAGCACACACAAATCCGCCTCGCATCCCAGCCGTGCCTTCGACTGCAGCACACACCTGTCTCCCATCTCCTCTCAGCACTCTCTTAGCCTCGTTCAGTTCCCCTGTAGGCACAGGTACAACTTACAAAGACACCGGGCACACTGTGACAATCCTTACATGGAAGAAGAATAAGAAGAGAAAAAAAAAAGAGAGAGAGAGAAAGCAAAGAGAGAAGAGCAAGAAAAAAGAAAAGGAAAGAAAACGAGAAAGATGCAGCAATCAGTAAAACTATAGTGACAAAGATAAATAAAATGCCGAAGGAAAAAATCCGCTAAACGCGAAGTCTGAAAATAACTTCCTAAGTCGGTTAATGCAGTGAAAATAATTCCAGTTTAAATCAGTGCTAGTGAACGCCTAGTACAAAATTCTTCAGAGGCGAGGGCTGGCTTAGTGCAGAGGAGAAACGCCGCTGATTGCCCTGATGCATCCAAATTCTCGTTTCAGACAAGTTCTGCCGAGCGATGGAGATGGGCAAAAGGCTGGAGAGTGCTTTCCTATTATAAGCTGTTAACTCGTTGGGGTCTATCCACACATATTTTTGGGAAACAATAAACATCTGATAGCTCTGCACGTATTTCAAATTACAGTGGTTCTAGAAGAATTTTGTAGCTGACAAATCAGAGCTTCGGTTTTACGAATTCTGAATTTTAAAACTGGCAATGACTTCTCCGGCCCTGAGATTTTCTTCTTTGTTTTTTTATTTTAGGGTGTGTGGGTATGTGTAAGATGAGAAATGTACAAACACGATAATTACAGACCACTATCCTGTCTGGGAGTGTGCACAATAAATAAATAAAAAGGGCAAAGTGACAGATATACACGATTATTAAAAGCAAAATAATGTTCTTTTAAATCATTGGTGTATTTTTAAAAAATCTTATGATGTAGCGCTTTCAGCATGACCAAGTATTGAAAGCGGTGTTTTTACACTACCATGGTAATTTTATTTAGAAGCCCATGTTCACTTTTAGTTTTAAAATGGTCATTTATGACATAAAATTATTAGCAGTCATATTTTTGTGTTTTATTATTTCTTCGTCTACTTATTGAAACAGCAAACTGAAAATTAGTAAACAAATCTTTGGTAGTTGCTTATTTTTATTTAATTGAATGTCCTTATTTTATTAGGTAAATATACATTTAAATTTATTTAAAAATAAAGAGGAAAGTAATATTTTTCTTTAGCTTTGCTAAAGCAAAGTGATTTTTCACTTTTCTCCGTCCGATTCCTTCTCTTCCAGCTGCCACAGCCGACTGACAAGCTCCTGGCGGCCTGCGGAGTAGTATGCAAATTTTGGATGATTGACACCTGCAGCAGAAACCAATCACGCCAAAGTAGAATGCTGATTGGTTGACAACAATTTGACGTAAACATTGACGTTTTAAAAACCTGACACCCAATCCAAGCGATTCATGCAAATAAAGGAAGAAAGTCATATTACCAGGGGCCAGAGAGACTTGAGTACGACCCCACGTGTTCAGTGGTGGATATTGCACAGATGTCTGCAAGGTCTAAATAAACGCTACATAATGTTCAACTCTATTGCTTGCCTTGGCCTTTCCCAAACTTGTCACTGGAATATAAATTATCCTTTTTTAAAAAATATAAAAAAAAGAATTATGTAGTGCACATATATGATGGTTCACCTAGAAATCTAAATAGACTTCCAACGTACAGAATTTCCCTGTTTCCCGCCAACAGAGGGAATGGCTTTCTTTAAATTAATCCTCAGTGAAGGAGGCTGTTTTCCTTTAGATTTCAAAAGAACGAGATTTACAGAGCCTTTCCCTGGAGAAACCCGCTCTAGGCACAGATGGTCAGTAAATTTAGCTTATTCAGCGAAGTTCCACATGGCACCGCCAGATGGCATAAGGATCCCCTTCTCGCCATCTCCACCCCCACCTAGTACCCTGTAAGTAATTTAGAAAAATTGAAAACCAAACACTTTTATATTTTATAACCAAATGAAGTGAGAACATACTGGCACTGTTAAGGAGCCACATATTACAAAAATAAGCTTTGTTGGTTGTTGCTTTAATGTGAAACTTCCTCTGGAGATTTTGCCTAGGAAAGTTTGTGAGTAAAATACTCATCCAGTGAAAGTGTTAGCAAAAGTATTTCCTTAAGCGAAGTGCGCACCTTAAGCACTCTTTAAAAAGATAAGGGTAAGGGGCCATTGCGTTTCTGAGCATGTTGTTTGCCCGGCCGGCGAACTTCTTAGGAATTAAACCGAAATCGAGGGGGAAACTCCCAGCGAGCGTTCTTACTGGGAAGAGAGCCTGGCCGGAGCCACAGAGCCGAGATTGCATCTCTGCTTTCCAATCGAGTTGCTGTTACAGCAACGTTGCTTTTTAGGAATTCATTTTGGGGTCCCTATGACAGATAGGCAAGATTTTCTTTCCACTCACAAGTCGCTGCAGTAGGGGACAGCATCTTTGTTTTGCCAAACTCAGTGCGGGATTTGAGAGTCGAACCCTGATAAGTGGAGACCTCCACTTCTCATCTGCCTTTCCTTTTATATCTGCTTTTCTGTTTGGGTTTATCAGGAAGAGAAGAAGAGTTCGTGCTGTCCCCACATCAAGGCCAGAATAAGAACTTATGGTATTTGCAGAGGGGAGAAGGGAGGAAAGAAGAAAATACTGCACTAAAGTGAGAAGTTTTACAGCTTTACACGCACATTTTTACATTTTGCAGGTCGACAGCCCTCTAGCTGGGAAACATCATGATTTCTTCGCCCATTTATACAAGCGGAATAATTGCACACTCACTTTTGATTAACTCTACCCTATAATTATGCATTTTAAAATTGCATTCAGCCTTTAAAAATAAGTCTACTTTAAACCGTCTTTCAGAATATAGTCATTAAGCCCTCGTTTTACAAGAAGGCGGATTTGTTGGGTCTGTTGCTTTGTGCTCTGTCTGTGGACTTTTGTTTAGTCAGAAACTAATGATTAGGGGTGTAGACGTTTACTTATATCTTCCTCTGACATCCTAACTGGGGGGGAATTTTCTAGCCCAGCGCTAGATCCCTCGTGTCTGCAGGGCAAGAATCTGCACATTTTCACCAGCCCTGGTTTCCCTTGACCAACTTCGCAGGCTGTAGGAAAACTCATCCTGCCCAGTCACATCTAAGCAAAAAAAGCGGTAACACTTTTTAGTTTAGAAGCAACACTTTGGATTCTTTAGTTCAAATTGAAACCATGCGTTTCTTATTTTATTTCACTATCTGCACATTTTTTTCCTCTCGAAAAAGATCAGAGGGCATCAATAGCAAAAGTAGAGCAAGAATTGCTAGAAGTAAAGCAAGAATTTTAGGGGGAGCTTATTTCCCTTACGTGGTAATAAGGGAGAGCAGAGGGAATGAGCTTTTTAAAAGAAAACCTAAAGTTTCAAAGCGGAATCTTGCTCTCGTTTGTCTTCCGCCCTGAAGAAAACGGGGCAGAAAGTGTTGAAAAAGATGGAGATGGGGCCTGTGGGCTGTCCAGGCGTGGCCTAGGGCTAGGGAGCTAGCAGCTCCCTTCCCAAGTCTCTGCTTCTAAGTTTCTTTTGCATCCCCCCCACCCGAGTAAAGGCGGGCCCAGGGTGGGAATGAGGCGCAGCCCCGCGCATGGGGAGGACTGCAGGGCGCGCCGGATGCAAAGGCCTGGGCACTGGGCGGCGGGCGCGCGGGGCAGCGGTCCCGGGGCGAGGGACGCCGCGGTCCCCACCTCTCCCAAAAACCCACTACTGGGCGAAAACGTGGGCAGAAGGCGGGAAACGCCGCGGCCGGCGCTCGGAGCGAACTTCCAGCAGACGCGGGAAGTTGAGGCTCGGCGCTCTCGCCCCCACCCCCGCGACCCGTCTCCGCTCCCCTTTCAGGGCCTCTTCCCGGCTGAGTCCTGGGAGTGGGTTTCCCCCGCAGCAGAGATTTTGCAAGAGTGCGTCCGGCCGGCTGTAAATCAGCCTTTCTCCACTCCCCGGAGGCCGCCCTCCCGAGCCGGGGCGGGGGCACGGGGGAAGCGGGGGCTGGGCCGGTGGCCACCCTAGGCCGGCGGCCGCAGCTGGATCGGCCGCCTCCGGCGAGGCGGCGGGGGTTAAACGCCGTGAATCCATCAATCAAGCGCACGGCCGCCCTCCCGAAACACTGAGCACCGCCCGCCGGGCCGGCTTTTTGTCTCGGCCGCCCGCCTGCCCGGGGCCTGGGAAGCAGGGTCGGGCCGCTCCAGGGTCCGGGGGCCGCGGCGCGTTCTCATGAGGGGCCGGGGTGGCCTGAAGGCTGCTCCACCCCGTCCCACCCAGTTACGGGTTCGTTGGGGCCAGGAACACAAATCTCCCATTATTTGATCACTCCTTTGCGTCTTCCAACAGAATAAGGCCAACTCATCACTCTTTCCCGTCCGCGTGGACCCCGAAACCCTGTCATCTCCCAAAAGCAGCGTGACCAGGGGTGGGGAGATTAGCTATAAGCAACCAGATGATGTGACTGGGCAAGTCCTATAATTTCTCTGTGGCTTAGTCTCTCGTTTGTAGAAAGAGGGGGCTGTTTCAGGATGTCTGTATTTTTTTGCATAGCTCTAATGTTCTTTTAAGTGGAGAAACCTGAACTCTTTTGCCGGATAAATGTCCCAAGTTCCCTTTTCTTCCACGTTTATTTTCGTTCCTCCTGTCCTCTCCCTGCCCACCCCCGAGTCCGCCCCACTGCGTCCCAGACAGCAGCTCTAGCCCCCAGGGCAGGACACCTGAACCTCTGAGCTGAGCCCTGGCCGCGTTTGTCTCGGAGAAGCCACCAGGGGGCGATAGAGCCCAAGGATAGAGGAGCAAGGCGCCACAAGGCTTTCCAAAAGTTTGTCAGACTCGGTGTGAATTCCTTTTTCCAGTTTGTGTTATTTGTAAACGGCGCAGAGTGAGTTCAAGATCCCTCATTTGATGATTAGCGCTAAGAAAGACGGATGTAGCCCGGGGTTCATAAAGAATGAGGCACAAAAGCACTAATGAAGACCAGGCTGGCGCACCCCCAAACCTAGTGGCAGAGCAAAATGCGGGGAACGTGCACGAGGCTCACTTGAAGTGCACCATTTTGGTTCTGAGGCCATGCACACAGCGCATTCTCAGGCCCTGGGAGAAAGCAAGGGCCAAAAGGCATGGAAACAATGGGCTGCAGGCTGGTGTGTCTTTTCCTAAGTTTTGCAAATAACAGGTTCGTTTTGCGATGGTGAAGTGGGAGGTAGCCCGGTAGGAGGGAGAATGCAGACGAAATCAGTTAAGAGAGAGATTCTCCTGATAGGAAAAGGAAGGTGGCAAAGGTTTAGGTTAGACAACCCCAGTTCTTCGTGCAGCAGCCACCTTCGCCCATCCTGGGAAGTTTCTGTCTGCGTGTGGAGCAGAGCCGCATCCCCGCCGCTGTCTCTGAGGGCAGTGTCGGATTGTTCTTTCATTTGTTTCCTGCGAATGGTTTACAATATGGATTAGCGGGGCCCCAGAGGAAACTGGGGTTTGTTCACTGCAAACAGCCAAAAGATCTTCAAGAGAGAACGTGTTAGGCTGAAATATCATCTTTTCCCACATGTGCAAGTCTCTTGGATTGTGTTTGCTTTCAAAATCCATAAATGTTTTTATTAAACTATATCTTTCTTGTGGCCCCTGAGCACATAAAGTACTTGCAGCGTCTGTAAACGCTTCCATTTTGGTTCTCCTTTAGGAAAACTTTGTAACTCCGCAGTAAATATTTGCTCTGGGGTGAACCTTGGCAAGCGATAAACTCCAAAATCTGGTTTCACTGTACGTGTTTGTGTGCACATGTGTATGTTTTAACAGTATGTATATATTGGAAAATTTGCGGGAGAGTTTGGTATTTTTAGTTCTTTGCTGCGCCACAGGGAGGTATAATGACTGTAATTACTTGGTTAACATTTTAAAATTAACCAAATTGTCTTTCAAATTCGATACTTCCTTGTGTGCTGTCAGCCCTTCCCCCCAAAACCATGTCAATTAAACATTCTTACAATGTCACCCTTTATAATACCCTTTAGTGTAGTGATTTTGGGAGTGTATTTTAAAGTGATGAAGTGCTGTTTTGCTTCCTAAATTGTCTTAATATTAAGAATGTAAAAATTAAACAAATTATGATCTTTATTGTTCTTTTATGTTTATAGTTTCATTTCTTCTAATGCTTTAATCTGTAAGCCAAAAAATTTCAGAGAGATAAATGGAGACAGCTCAGTAGTATGGCAGGCAGAGTCAGGATTTTGGATTATCATCCCTGAAGAAAAACTTAAAGTTATTCCTCTGTGATGAAAAGGACTTTATTTTTATGAAGAAATGGAATCTGCCGAGGTTGAATAAATTAGAGAACTCTATGGAAGATTGTTAAAATATGAAAACTGCTAGCATTGGGCTGTTAGTCATCTTTAAGAGAATAATCAGGAATTATTAACTCACTTTGCCCTCATGAGTCTTGACATAATAACTGTGGCGTTCGTGGTGTCCCTGGTATTTAAAAAATCACCCTCCTCCCCTGCTGCATTACAAAAATATGTCCTCTTCCTCTCATGTTGATTATAAGGGTTTTATTCATTCTAATGACTGCTGTAGAGAGAGAATGCAGCTCTGAGCAAGGAGAAACAAGAAACCTTGTACATGTTTGCTGTGGGGTGGGCTGGCCACAAAAGTTGAGTACCCTTTGACCAGGTAGCCAAATGCACACTTCACCTTCCAGTGAAAACATCATCCCCGACAAACATCATGTGGGCCTGAGTCAGTCTCTGGAGAATCTGCTTCTCAGAGTTTGGTTTGGCAGTTCAGGCAGATGTAATCCTTCCTTTCATTTTCCCCTACCCTTTTGAAGAGCAATAATTTTCAGTCCCCTCACACCAAGGGCACTTTGAGAGATGGCCTACAGCTACATGGAGGAAGTTTCTTTGGCCCGGCCTTTTGGGAGCTGTGAATATTTGAGGCTGTCTCAAATGGGGACTGTGTCCTTTGAATGAAGTGTTACACAGATGTGTGAGTGAATCCATGGGAACAGAGGCAGATGTGAGAGAGTTAGAGAATTCTGAGCTCTGTGGGCTGTGTACGTCTGAAGAAAGGCAAGATGATTGTTAGGTGTAGCCTGTAAGTGCTGTTCATCGAATTGGCCTCAATTCGTCTGTGCTTGGAAGTAACTGAAATCATCTGACCACTCAAAGTGTAATACAACTTGGAAGAGGAGCAGGAGAATACATCTTACTGGGGGCCATAGATCTGGGTTGGGCGAGCAATCTGTGCGTATTCAGATCTTGCGTCTTTCTGAAAGATGGATAACTAAAGCACACTTCTGCAGAATTTTTTTCTGAAGCATTTCAATCCAAAAGAGCTCTAATGTGAGCTACATAGCTCATTTTCCAGACTCTAGAGTCCACATTTAAAAACAAAAAGAAATAGGTGAAATTATTTTAATAGTATCTTTCTTTTTAATGCAGTATCTCAAAAATATCACTTCAACATGTAATCAGTATGAAGTTATTATTGAGATATTTACATGATTTCCCCCCTTCTCATGTAGTCAATGGTGGTGTGTATTTCATTCTCAGAGCTCATCTCAGTTTGGACCAGCCACATTTCGAGTGCTTGCTAGCCGCAGCGGCCAGTGGCTGCTGCACTGGAGAGTACCAGTTCCAGATGGTCCAGGTGCATGTACAAAGTAACTAACAGATTTTCTCCCACATTTCCATGAAGGTCTATGAAATTTTAAGTATTAGAGGATAGATGGAAGAAAATAGGTTCCAAAGCAGGTGTATATTTTGAACAGTGCCGTTTTATCCCTGAGGCTTCAAGCCTATGATTAAGGAATATGTGACCTTTGAAAGATGGCTTTTAGAGATGTTATTCTATTTAAAAATGTATTTTTAATTATAAAAATGAATCTATGCTTATTATAGAACACTTAATACAAGGTATAGAAAATAACAAAAATCATCTAGAATCCCACAACCTGTAGATAATCACCTTTTGATGTTTTGGGGTATTTCTGTCCACATATGCAGACTGGTTTCATAGTTGTCATTATCCTGCAAATGCCCTTGTGTATCTTACTTTTATTCACTTAATGTTATATCACAAGCATCTGTATTTGTTGTTAAAAGCTCTTTATAAGAATAATTTTGAGCATCTGGGTGGTTCATCATATGACTGACCCATGATTTATGGAAATCAGTGACTTTTGGTAGGGTGGGCGTTCCAATAAGCTCACTAAATGTGACAAGAACAAAAAGTTGTTTTATGGAAAAGTCACCCTAAGGTGTGACCATCCTCATCCCTCATACTGGTGGCCTTCCTTCCATGATTGTAGGCAACTCTGAGCAACCAGGTCCCCTTCTACTCATAAGCTTATTTTTTCAAGAAAATGACTTAGAAAAGAATCTCCCTTTTCCCCACTCAATCAATTCAGATGTTTGATTACCACACTGACACAATTGGATTACGACCTAAGGGTAAAAAGCAACTTTTCTAAAGATATTTTGAATGGAAAATAAGAGCATTTTAAAGGTCCTCATATAGCAGTTTATTTCTCTTGTTAAATTCATGGCCCCTAAGATATCACGGCACCCACTAGGTATAGGTACTGGGCCACCCTTCGTTAAATCATAGTTGGATTTATTTTCGCTTCCCTTTTTGGCCCTCTTTCCCACCATTTGTCATTTTCACAGGCTTTAGTGACATAAATCTTGTGGAATGTTGGCTATGCACATAGCATGAAGGATTCAACCTCTCCCATTTCAGGCTGGTTGGCCAATGTAAGCAACTGAGGGTGGCAGAGATCGGGGACAGATAAGACAGGGACAAGAAGGGGTAGAGGGACTCTGGAAAGAATACCAGACTTGCAAAAATGATATCTTTAAGATTGAGGGCAATGCCAATTGACGGATGATTACCAGGTAACAATGGAGTCCACTGGAAGCTGCACAACCGTGAACTGTTATGATTATTCTTCCCCATCTATATGGAAAGTCTTGGTTTGCTTCTCTGCACTCAATCCTGATTCAATGTGGTACCCACGTATTGTAGATGTCTTATCCAGGAATGCAGGGACCTGGCCCTGAAGGAAAAGCTGAGGACAGAGTATTTCTGCAACAGGGCTAGTCTCTTGCAAACTTGTCTTCCCAAAGTTTGGAGTCCAGCTGGCCTGGAGGGAGGTGGTCTCTCTGACAACCTGCTCTTTGGCCTTATGTCTCTGTCACAAAAGAGCCGTTTTTCCTGACTTGAAGAATTTGATGGCACATGAGTGCTGGGGGGATTTTATGAAGCTGGTAAATATGAATACAAGTTTACTTAAAACCAGTGGCTTTTCTCACTGTTGATGCTGTGGAGTTTATGCCTTTTTCTCTCAAGCTCTCTTTGGCCCAAGCAATTCAGGGCAGGAAGATTGAAGGGTATTTTGTTTCTGACGTGGGCAATCTGAAAAATAGTGGACCTTTTAACACTGCACTGACAGACAATCTCAGGGCTAATATAATTGATGTATTCATAGGAGCTTAAGCAAAATAGCTTTCCAAAAGGGAGAAAAACTTGTCTTTTCACCTAAGCACTGACCGATTTGTGGTTTGGATGCTTACACGAGATATTAAACAGACTCAATGGAAAAGGCTTGTTCGCCTCAAGTCTGACTTTCCTTCATCTTGTAATTTTTGGCCTTGAGTCAAAATTTTGTCCATTCCCCTGCACTCCTTGGGTTGAGGCCAGCGCCACGGGCTTGCACTCTCCATGGTGTTGACAGAGTGTTTTTCAGCTGTACCAAAGGCCACAGATTTTATGTCAGACTTCAAGATACACAGCTTGATAAACATGTCTGCCTCTGGCGATTGGCAGCATTCTTTCTGGAAAAGAAAACAAAAATTGTTTTACATAAATAAGGAAAGTGGTATGAATAGCATAGAATAACACAACTTGGAAGGTGTGCCTGAGGCCTGAGCTTTTTTGCAGCATGTTTGCTCTTCAGTTCAATTTACTTTTGAGTTCTTGCTTCATCCCACCAGCATCTGATTACTTTCATCAGCCATATGTGTCTGGTTGTGTAACAAATAAACAAATCAACAACTGATTTGTTTGGAAGGATGGTTGGCGGTAAATAACTCCAGAATGGTGTTTGGAAAAAGTATTTTGGCTTTCTGTAGATATTTTATTTTTCATGTGGGATGAAATGGCTGATTATCATTAACTCTCTCATTCACTGGCTGGGTGCAGTGGCTCACACCTGTAATCCTAGCACTTTGGGCGGCCAAGGTGGGTGGATCATGAGGTCAGGAGTCCGAGACCAGCCTGGCCAAGACAGTGAAACCCCGTCTCTACTAAAAATACAAAAAAAATTAGCCAGGAGTGGTGGCAGGCGCCTGTAATCCTACCTACTTGGGAGGCTGAGGCAAACAGAAATGCTTGAACCTGGGAGGCAGAGGTTGCAGTGAGCCAAGATCATGCCACTGTACTCCAGTCCGGGTGACAATGCGAGACTCCGTCTCAAAAAAAAAAAAAAAAAAAAACCAAAAGCCAAAAAACAAAACAAAATAAAAAAAAACAAGAAACTGCATGATGCTACTTCTCTCTGATATTTTCTAGTTAAGTTTTTTCCCCATCACTTTTTTCTCTTGGCCACGTGTCAGGTCACTAAATTGGGAAATCATCCCATGTGGATGATACAAAACCCCACTCTGTGTTCTTGGAAATCTCATCTTTGTAGCGTTACAGCCAGCTCAGTCCAGATTCCCACAAACAGAGGACTGGATAGCTTCTTCTGACAATTTCCTGCAATCGGAGGGGGTTCTTAGTTTGCCACCTGGACTTCAAAGTCGGCTATTGGAAAGGAAGAGAGGGGAACACATCCTGAGAGTCAGCACCCTCTTTCTAAGGCTGCTTTGCCATTGAGCAGACGCCCTGGAAGCCTGAAAGGAAGGCTAGCTTCTTCAGGTTGAACTTGCCTTTGGATGCTGACGATCAGTTTAGCAAGCCCATGTGGACCAGACGGTTCAGGGCTAGCCCCGGAACCTCTCCAGTACAGCCTGCTGGCCAGATTGTACCACCTCACCAGGATACTGGCTGCTCAAAGGCCAACGAGACTCTTGGTGCCTGCCCTCGGGAATTCCTCAGTGGCACTCAACATTAATTACCCTTCCCCCAGGCCCTTCTGCAAAGTACAGTGCCAGATCTCTGATGTCACTGCAGGGCTATGGTTAAACACCAGCTCCAGATCAGCCCAGTGACAGGGAGGGTCATCAGTAATGGATTTGAAAGGGGCTTCAAGGCCCAGGGTAATATGTTATTCATTACCAATGTCGGCCGAGGAGCTGCGAACCTGTCTGTTGGTTGGTAGCACTTCATGTGACACCTCCCCAGGGGCACTGCTAGAGAACGCAGTTTCTGTTTGATGAGTGAGGGGTGTGGTGTAAACATGTGATGCTAGTATCTTATCAGGTAGCAGAGCTGAGTAGAGATGAAATAATTCAGCAGTCTTAAGCAACTTTAGAGAGCTGCCTCAGAAATAAAAATGGTTAATTCATAGACATAGTAATAAATACATAGGAATATATACACACATATGTGCGTGTGAATAAACACATACATACGCATATTGTTTTTGATGTTTGGGGATGAACTCTGAATTTAGGACATCTTGACAAGCTCTTCTGTGCACCTATTCTGTTTGCAGAGGGTAAGGTTCCTAACCCGGGGTGCATGCTAAGGCCCACGGAGGGGCCTGGACAAGGTCTGAGAACCTCTGTGATCCTAAGTAAGTTTTTGCAGGAGGGCAAAAACTTAACCTCTCCAAGATTTTTTAGTCATCTATAAGATGGGGAAAATAATATCTGCAGCATTGGGTTGGGGTGAAGATTAAATGAGAAAATGTGCATAAAACACTTAGCACAACCTGTGGCCCCAAAGTGCTCTCTCAATATTAGATGTTATTATTATAATTGTTGTTGTTAACAAGATATACCTTTGTGAATTTTAATTGGATCCGGGAGCCACAGATTTTTAACCAGATTTGCAGAGGAAACTTTGAACCAAACAGGTTAGGAACCGCTGTATTTGATAGCTAGAACCACTGGAGAATAAATCTTTTACAGAGTCAAACTCACTTTGTCAGAAATGGAAGATGAAAACATGTGATTTGTGAGGTTGACCAATCTGGGGAAATTCCTACAGTCCCCAGGAAGCTGGAAGACTCTGCCAAATTTTATGTCACTGCTGTTTTTCTTCTACCCTCTATATTAGTTGAAAAAAAATCTTTTCTCAGCCTCATTTTTTTTTCTCTGAATAAAGCCTATGGCTTTGTACATAAACAAAGCCTGTTTTCCCACGTTTCACATTCTTTTGGCATTTTGGCTATTATTATAATAACAATACCCTGTTACCAGTCAGTCTCAGTTTATAATTATAAGATACAAATTTCAACTGAAAGCTGCAGCTTTCGCGTGACATAAGTAAACATTGCTATTTCCATCTTACAGATTTGTAAACTGATTTTTAATATCCGCAAACTTTTAATATATGCACCAATTCAGAAACAGTTACTCTCAATTCAGGTTATGCCAAACCCATGCACCACAGAAAACATCACAAAAACTTCCTGCAGTCCAGTGGTCCCAGGAATCGATTTACCACAAACCCTGTTGGGGAGGAAGTATCTTCCTTCTGTCATAAATCCTCAGATCCTGTAGATAGGACTGAATGGCTGAAACTACATGCCTGATAATCGCCATGATTTTTCACGTAGCAGTGAAGAGCAATAGCTGTGAAAGTTATAGAACATCAAATTACATGTAGTAAAAATAGACAGTCAAGCCCTTCATCTAAAAATTAACTTAACTGCTTGAGGAAAGAGATGGCTATAAAGTTAAATGGTGTAATTTCATGTATGGAAATGGCTGTCCTTTCTCATATTTAAAATTTACCTTAGGACATAATTACTTCTGCACAAAGCCAGTTTTTAAATGGGAAACATTCCTCCAGCAGGATGTTCTTACCATCTCTTGGGGGCCTCCGTGGAATAGCGGTACTCAGTGATCCAGGGGAGAAAGTGTCAGTGCTCAGAAGCAAACCTCCTCAATGAAAATCTCACGGAAACTGGCCTCATCCATCATTATCTGTTCTCATCCCAAGGCAGGATGCTGGCTTTCCATCGGATGGAATTTGGTGGGAATCTCCTGTGAGAGGATGCTGTATGGGGTGAGAAAATGACCCAGTGTGCAGAGGGCCACCTGCAGGAGCTGCCGAGGAGACCAGAGGGACCATTGTTTGGCCATCTTCTAGCTGATTTTAGAGCCATGGCTGCTCTTAACGTAGGACCCTATTGTGTATAAGCCAGATAATAATTCAAGATCATTGTGCAAAGGGCCTTCTGTTTTCCTATCTGTAGTATAACATTGTTTCTCCCTGGAATTCAGCTCATCAAGGCTTTCTTTGATCCAGTGCTCTTCCTAAACTCCATAGAAAAGTCTGACATGGAATTTTTGTCTGAATTTTTCTTTTTAACAAGGAAACCAAGGCCTTTTGCATTCTTCTAATTTTAATTAAAGTGGAAGCCCATGCAATCATGTCATGACTCATAACACCAAATATTTTTGCTTTTGATGGTCCCTTGAGTCTCAGAGACAGAAGCAGGAGCTGCTTTGTTTATTCATGATGCATTTATTGAGCCCTTATGTCATTTGAGGCACCGTTCTGGGCCCTGTGGAGACTGAAGATGAAAGGAACCTGGATCCTGCTCTCAAGGGCTGGGGATGAGGTGGTGAGGCCGAGGCATGTGCGTATTAAGGCATGACTGCATGTCTGAAAATGGGGTGTTAGAGAGGTACAGGAAATTCCTTTGGAAGGTCAGAGTCAAGAGAGATTGTATCTACCTTGTACATGGGATAAGGCTTCTTGGAGTAGGTGGCATTTAACCAGGCGAATAATGTGAGCAAATCCAGAAAAGGTAACATCAAGTGGGAATGGGATTGTGACTCCATTTTCCTTGAAAAAATGACTGTAGGTCCATGCATTTTTTTATGGAAATTAGGGTCCAAAGATGACCTGGGTGAACTTTACTTCAGCTTCCAGTTCTAGATTTTTTTTGTACAAGTCATGTGACTTTAAAGCAAGAAGAGTGTAAAAATTACAAATGCAAGGCAGAAGAGCAAGTCAATATGGGTGTTGTGGGTCATAAAAGGCATTTCTTCCACATTGGAGTAATTCATCAGGTCACTATGCCAGATAAATATAATCTCTGAAATCAAAAAGCATGAGCAAAGTTTGAAAACCCTCCATTTCCACATGTGACCTTTACCTATTTATAGAAGGAATCATAGTGGAATAAGGCAATCACCTTTTCTCGGAAAGCAAGAAGGATGCATTTCCTGGCACCGTAAATAGAATGCCTGTCTCTGGCCACCCCCTCTCCTTAGCAGATAGTAGACAGTGGACAGTAACAGCCTGTCTTTTGGGCAGGAATAATTAATGGGGCAAGTGTATGTCTGTGGCTTTTGAACAGCTAGGGTGAAACTGCTTGTCCATTTCAGCTTTCACCTAAACCACTGGGACACTTACTTCCTGAGTCAATGGTGAGTCTGCAGTGCTAACAAAAGACTCCCACTGATTATTGCCCTGTAGTAATTGCTGCCAGTGTGAGGTTGTCCCTCACAACTTGTTGACATTTCTTGATAATTTAAATATGGCCCATGCTAAAGGCCTGAAGCCATCAGAATGCAGGGTGAGGAATGAAAAGGCAAATATGAACTTTTCCAGGAAACTCAAGTTCAGGGTGCAGAAAAGCATCTCTAGTCATGATATTTTAATTGTACATTAGGAGCCTTTTCAGTGGAGCCTCCCAGCTCTGCTTATGCTGAGAGGTTGCTGGTAAGCTAAAGCCCAGTAGTCCCCATAATACTTTGTAAATAAGAGGAGGCAGTGATGTATCCATTAGTACATGAACATCCCCTCAGATTTTCAAACAAAGGCATGTTAGGAACCACCAGAAGGAAAGGTTTCATCTCATGGATGGGATGGAAATTGGCAGCTGCATCTGGAAAACCACTTTGCAACTCAGCTGCACTTGATGCTTAGCAAACTGACCAGGGTTCAGCAAACTGTGGCCGTGACCCAGTAGGTAAAGTTTTATTGGAACACAGCCATGTTCACTTGTTTATATATTGTATGGCTGCTTTCTTTCTACAATAGCTGAGTTGCTGTTGGACAGACCGTACGGCTTGCAAAGCTGAAAATATCTACTATCTGGCCCTTTACAGAAAGAGTTTGCAGATCCCTGCCCTAGATTAATGGTATACTGAAGGATGATTTTTATATTAAGCTACCAAATTAAACATTTTGTAGAAGATTCTGTAGTCCTAGAGACGCTGTGCAAATATGTGTGGGCTTTGAGGCCTAGAAAGCTGGGCTTGAGAGAAACAGGGCTATGCCCTACCCTTACTATAAAAACTTTAACATTTCTCTGCATCATTCTCATTTGACTTCTCTAAGATACTCATGTTCTTAGCTAAAAGTTCCTGCCTCCTGTGACTTTAGGGATCATGGGAAAACTGGTGGAATTTTATTTCCCTTGGAGCCCTCACAATCTAAACTGCTAATTCTTAAATGGAGGTGTAAACGCTTTTGATTGACATTTGGTTTAAGTATGACCATAAAAACTCCCAGTGCCACAGGTAGATTTAGTAAAAGTTAGGCATGCTTGTTCTGGCATTCCACAGTTAAATTTAAGTTTTATGGACTGCTTAGAGAAAGAATTCTTTGTAGCTGGGAGGGAATTAACCTTTAAGGCACCAGTTTGCTGTAATTGTTAAAATTAGCATAGTTACTTGGGTGGAAAACTCTAAAATGTTCTATACTCTTGCTTGCTTTGGCAGTACATATACTAAAATGTTCCATACTCTTTTACTGTGAAGGTCCCTAGTTTAGCTCTGTCACCAACATGGATGCTGAATTGAGACCCAGCACTAGAGGCCACTTCCTACCCTCAACCTTATAAAACTCTTATACACATAGAGAAGATGTCCTTTGCCTTGGATGAAAAGCCAATGGATTGTTGTGTTGAGAAAGATCCCAAGGATGCATCCAGGAGCAGTAGGGAAAAACTCCACGATTATTACCAATTGTTGATCTGGGATGCTTCAAGACAGAAAGTGATGGCAACTCAGGCTGCATAATTGTTACTCTTGCTCTGTGGTTTCAAGGGCTGTGGAATTGCAGGATTGTCTTCTGTTTCTTTGTTATGAGCTCCCTGCTCTGTTGTCAGCAGGTCTGGGACTCCATGTTCCTGTCACTGGGTCTTATCACCACTTCTTTTTCTGTTGCTCCGTTGCTCTATTTTTATTTCTTTCTATATTTATTTATTTATTTTTGGCTCCTCTAACTGGAAAAACTTCTCTTGAGAAGTCTCTGTTTTAGACACTTCTGGTTGATAAGGGTGCTTCTTTCCACCCCCCAGGGCCAGTGCATACAAGTGTGCAGACTGCAACCTGGACGAGGTGGCCTGGACACAGGTGTGAGGGAGGCTTAGATCCAGAGTACATCCATTCTTTCAGCTTTATTGGTCTGCATCTTTTTTAAAGGGAGGATTTTCTTTTTTTCTCCTTTTCTTTCTTTTAAAATAATTTGCTCATAGATTACTATTTTATTAAATTAATTTTAATCCATTCGTTACTTATTTGTTTATTGAGCCAGGGTCTCGCTCTGTTGCCCAGGCTGCAGTGCAGTGGCAGGATCTTGGCTCGCGGCAATCTCCGCCTCTCGAGTTCAGGTGATTCTTGTATCTTAGCCTCTGTAGCTGGGATTACAGGCATGCGCCACCATACCCAGCTAATTTTTGTATTTTTAGCACAGACAAGGTTTTGTCATGTTGGCCAGACTGGTCTTGAACTCCTGACCTCAAGTGGTCTGCCAGCCTCAGCTTCCCAAAGTGCTGGGATTACAGGCATAAGCCACCACACCCGGCCTAATCCTTTTTTTTTTTTGATGTTTAAATTACCCCAGATTTGGCTAGTAGGAACCCTTTCAGGTTGGCTTTGGTGTTCTTTTGACATATTGCTATCATTTTTGTGAGCACCTTTTTAACTTTCTGGCAAGGCAAAATGTTCCAGACTTATCTTTACTTTCCTCACCCCAGCCCTAGAATCAACCATTTCTTCAAAGAGCCCTGGCTCCTTTCATTTAGCAATGGGGTATTTATAAGCTAAGACTGGGGTTCCAGGTGTGCTCACAGCTAAATGGAATGTCATTGGTTTTAGGATGCAAAAAAATAAGAAAAAAAAAACATTTTAATGATGTCATGAGTTTATACTGACACTCTGAAGACCAATCCAATCCCATAAATTCCTCCCTTGCTGTCCCTACTCCCTTTTTAATTATTTTCTTTATAGTTGGAACCAACCCAGCTTCCAACAATATCAATCCACATACTATGTAAGAATTATTTTTGCATACTTATTCATGTTCTCATCCTTGGTTTAATCCTGCCTCTACAATCATATATATTAATGATTCATCATCAGTCTTTTGCCAAAGTTTCCCCACTTATCTCTTGGTTGGATGGTTGTATGAGTCTCATCCTCTAGTGGACACCTCAGGAATAGCAGATGTTTCATTGTCTTTCAGATGGGAAAGCTTCTCCTGACATTACTTCTGGCTTCCAGTTCCGTAGGTCAGCTCTGGCTTGTTTTGACTCTGCTGAGCTCCACCTTTCTTTCAATCTCAGAATGTAGGCTGAAGGAGCAGCCCCTCTGTGGAACACTCTTCTCCTGGCAGAGAGTAGGAACAAAGAGGCTGAACCAAACGATTCAAGCACATTTAAAGCTTCTGCTTAGATGTGGTGTACGTAATATTTGCTCTCATTCCATTGGCTAAGGCAAGTCCCTTGGCCAAGCTTCTGGATGGGCCAGGAAGTACACTCCTCCCACATGGAAGCACGGCAAAGGTGAGGAGTAGCTGATACTTTCACAGAAAAGGGAGATGTTAAAATGCTCAAGTGTAAAGTAAATCTTCAGGTAGGCAATTTTGTTTAGTAGAATTTCCCAACTTAATTGACTACAAATCTTTTTTTTTTGGTACATCTTTTAGCATTCAAATTCCCTGGAGGACACTGTGGAAAACGTGGCTCTGGTCCATCTAGAGGTGTTAGAATTGACCTTACAAAAGACATTTCTTTGGAAGTCTGGGTAAATGGAATATATGGAGTTCTGAAACTCATGTTTCATTGAGTGAGAACCAGACCTTAAAACCTCCTACCTCAGGAAGTCCAATGTTACTTTATTAGCTAACACTTCTTCAGCCTTAAAGAGTGGCAAAAATAGATTTGGACAATAAACTTTAAATTCACATGCTTTCTGATCTTTGTGGATCATCAATGATCTCTTTAGGAATCATCTATGCCCCTAATCATCTTTTTTTTTTTTTCTCTAATAATCCGTTGCTAAGGAATTATCACTTGCTATATATTTCATCAAATAACAAAATCAAGAATCTCCTTCTGGTTGTTTTTATGTGTCTCTCTAGATGATTACTGTCTTTCTTGGTAACAGATATGTGAGTAATAAATTGCTTTTAATGATGATGAAAAATTGCTTACTGAGCATTTGATAAGTGCATGGCAGGGTGCCTTCATTCTGTGGACTTTGGCTACATGGAAAGCAGAGAAATAAAATTTAAATTAGGAACACATATGCTTTCTTTATAGCATAAGGCAAGTGTCTCACAAACTTGAAGTTAGGAGATATAGGTTATTGGCTAAAAGGATGGAAACCAGGGCATTTACATTCTTGTGCCAACTTGGGGGTACACTTGAATAATTTTTTCTGGGTCTTTAGTCTTCTTATCTGCAAAATAAAAGATACTATGTGGAGTCCTGAAGAGATTCTGCTAATAAAGACAGAAAAGATGAGAAAAGTATTGCAGAAGGATAGAAGTGTGTCACAGAGTATAGTTTAAGTTACACTTCTTTATATCCCAAATGTTTGATGTTTCAAGCCTTGTTTTTCTAATTTTTAATTATAAAATATATATAACATAAAATTAGCCATTTTAACCATTTTTGGGTATTCATTCATAATGTTGTACAACCATCACCACGATAAATTTCCAGAACTTTTCATCATTCCAAACAGTAGCTCTGTACCCATCAATAAAAACTCCCTATTCTCCCTTACCCTCAGGCCCTGGTAGCCTTTATTCTACTGTCTTTATGAATTTGCCTAGTCTATGTATCTCAGACAAGCAGAATCATACAATATTGTCCTTTTGTGTCTTGTTTATTTCTCTTAACCTAATGTCTTCAAGCTTCATCTGTGTTATTTCACTTAGAAAGATGGGAATGTGATTTTTGGCTTTACACTTAGCTTAGATCTGAATCAAACTGAGCCTCATCCAGGAGGCTTCAATAATTTATAATTTAGTGGGGTTAGACTTGTCTTGAGCTCATAGGTGGTTTAAATTGGGTTTAAAAGTATTTATGCAAAATTCCAGTGCAATATTAGTAAGATCCAAAGAAATTAGACCTTCATCCCTTTTTAAGGCTGAATAATATTTCACTGGGATAGTATTCCATTGTGTACACATGCCAGATTTCACTCATCCATTCTGCCAGATTTTGCTCATCCTCTGTTGATGAATGCCCACTTGGATTGTTTTCACGTTTTGGCTATTGTGAATAGCGCTGCTGTGGACATGGTGTACAAACCAAGTCTCATATGGAAGGGTTCCAGGTCACCTCAGCAGTCTTAAAGCCTTGACACTCAACTGGACAGAGGTACGGTATCCAGCAAGAAGGCAATTGGCAACTGATTACACTTGAAATGTTATAGATTTCTTTCCCCTTTTAATCAGGGCAGACCTTTTCCTGGAAGCAAGTTTGGCTCCTAAAACCACCTTGGTGTGGTGGTGGTGAAGCCCCATACAGACAAGAGGAGGAAGCCATTTGAATCCTGCTACTTTACATATTAATGGAGCCATTTGCTGTTGCAGAATTGAAAGTATTACAACTGAATGACAGTTGTTTAATATCCTGATTACATAAACTTTCTGTGTTATGGTTTTGCCATTTGACATATTAGATTTCATAATGCGATTGAATTTGTATGCTGGAACCATGTTTATTAACAGAGACTGACATGGGTCTCCTAAGAATTTATGTTAAGCTGACTGCAGAGATGTGGGAAGTCTATGATGATAGCTGGGGGAGGCCCGAGGCTGTATGGACTAGAATCTTTTCTGTTTAAGTTTCACAAGAAAACTTCATGGAGATGAAATCCATGTTTTCACTCATTTTGGCATATTGTGCAATGATGGATGTGAGATGGGGCAAGACTGGCTCAAAAATAGGAGACTACAGCAGTCAAAAGTCAAAGGAATTGCTGTTTTCAAAGAGATTGACCAAGGGGGAGCCACAGAAAAGCACTTAAACCGTCTGATTTTATTATTGTTTTCTCTCATAATGCCTTCCTTACTGTGGGTATAAATACATATAGTTAACAACAGTTTTTGTTGTATACAGCATTTTCTCAGGAGAAGAACTAAGATCTGTTCATTCTAAGATAGGTAACTGCATCTAGAGCTGATTTTCAGTGTAGTTATGGCCTCAAAAAGTGGCAATATGAATTTAGATCCAAATCTAAGCTCTGCCCTCAGCTTAGATTTGAATCAAAAAAGGCCTCATCCATGATGCTTTAATAATTATTAATTTACTGAAATTGGGCTGGTCCTGGTCTTATAAAGTAGTTTAAATGGATTTTAAACAGATTTATGTAAAATTTCAGTGTACTATTAGTAAGATCCAAATAAATAAAAACTTTATTTCATATTCTGGGAAATCATGCTTTTAAACTATCAGAGTCTATATGGTTAAAAATTATGAAGCAAACAGATAGGCTACACCCATATCCAGGTTTTAACTTTTAAAATTATTATATATTAATTTTTAAAAGTTATGAATATAATTAATTATGAAGGTAATATTATAACAAATGTATAAAAGAAAATACCCATAATCTAACATCCTAAAGCAACTGCCAATGTATTTTGGCACAATTTTTTATAGTCTTTTCCCTCAGTGTAGCTAACTATTTTTCTTTACATATTTGTAATAATAATTTAAGGACAGTGTTGTATCTTGTTCTTTTCATTTAATATTGCATTGAAATATTCCCCATATTTCAACATTGTCTTCACAGCCATAATTTTGAGTGGCTTCATGGAAGGGAAGTTTGTAATGTAGAGCATTCTGCTTATTTCCAGTTTTAAACTAAACCAGGCCATGGGCATGGGCAGATTTATCATTCAAGACTTAGGTATTCTCAGGCAATCCAGAGTCCATGGCTTGTGGTAATTAGCAATTTTACAGAAGCATTAGGGGAATCTGAGTCGTAAGACTGGAGTGCAGGAGCTCGCCAGCTAGAACACCAACTGCTTACTCAATATACAGATATTAACATAGTTTTTCTATTCTCAATTTGTCCCACAAGCATTTTACAAGGGGAAATTATTGTATTAGCTAATTTTTGCTGCGTAACAAATCATCCAAATTTTAGAGGTTTAAAACCACAAGCATTTATTATTTAGCTCATTATTCTGTGGTTGGCTGAGATGGCTGGGAGGTTCTGGCCTGGGCAGACTTGGCTGGAGCTAGATGGTCTAGCACGGACTCAGTCACATAGCTGGGTTGGCAGGCTGTTGACCAGAGTGCCTTGGCTTTTCAATATGTCTCCTCCTCTCTAGCATTATAGCCCTAGATTGAGCTCATTTGCCTGGAGGGGTCTTACGGTTTCTAGTGCAGAAAGAGAAAACAAGATTTATGTGTAAGCATTTTTCAAGCCTTTTTTGCTTACATCTTATTTGCTAATATTCTGTAGGCCAAAGCAAGTCATATGGCCAAACCCAGATCAAAGGATGAAAAAAGAGACTCTATTTCTTGATGGGTGGAGCAGCAATATCACAGGGCAGAGGGGCATGCAGACAGGAGTGGAAAAAATTATTCAAACCATTTTTGGAAATAAACCAACACAATTTTATACATAGATGTATGGTCAAATTTGGGGATCTTTAAAAGTCCCTGGAAGATTCCTCCAGAAACCCAAGGCCCACACAACTTGTAATTCATGGGAAGCGGGGAGCTTCCAGTTGTGGGCAAGTATTGTAAATAATACTTTAATGTACTTCTTTATATATAGTTTTTAAAATATTTTGAGTTATTTGGTTAGGATAGAGTCCCAGAAGAATTCTTGGGGTGATGAAAATGAGTATTTTTATGTCTGTTAATATTTGCTTTCCAAAAGGTTGTGTTGAATCATGTCTCGTCAGCAATTTATGTTTGATTACCTGTTTCACTATACTTCAGTGAGCACTGAATGTTAACATTAACAAAATTTTCTAGTGAGAAGTTAAAAAATGGTATGTAATTTCTAGGGGTGTGGATTCTGCCACAAGAGAATTCTACAGACTGGGTGGCTTAAACAATCGAAATTGATTGTCTCCCAGTTCGGGAGGCTTGAAGTCCGAGATTGAGGTGTAGACAGGTTTAATTTCTTCTGAGACCTCACTCTTCAGCTTGCAGATTGCGGATTTTCTCTGTATGCACGCATCCCTAGTGTCTCTTGCTCTTTTTATAAGGATAACAGTCATATTGGATGAGAGTCCCACCCTTATGACCTCATTTAAGCTCATTGCAGTCTTTAAAGGCCCTATTTTTCCAAATATCTTTACTTTGGTAGTTAAGGCTTCAACATAGGAATTTTGGGGGAACACAATTCAGCTCCTAACAGGGTGGGCCTAAAAGTTGTATGGGGCCTGAAGCTTATACAATCTCAGGGCCTTCTTTAAAAAGAATATAAAATTATGAACACAAAATTGCAAGGTCCCCTGCCAAGGGTTTGGGAAGAGGCCTGTGGAAGTGAAGGACCCCAAGGCTTAAGCTTTGTGGCTTACAGTGAACCTGCCTCTGCTCAGTGTTGTTTTTGTGCTTTACTTAATAGTGGGCATGACTGCTACTTACTTGTGTTTGCAGGTATAGAGTTAAGGTTATTGTTTTGATTAAAGAGTCTCAGGTTTAAAGCTTTGAGTTTAAACAGACATGTAGGGTTTTTAGGAAGCCTTACTTGTTCTAGTGGAGCAGAAAACCACTTGCGTGGTATGTTTTTGTGACAATAAAGTCATGAAAGAGTGTGTCTTATTGCCCAAAGTGCCACCTCTTCTATCTGTGCACCGATGGCTAAGACACGATCAAGAGAGAACAAATTTTCATTCTTTAGTTAGATACAGGGCTTAGAATTTAGGTACCCATGGGAGAAGAGACACCAACTTAAATTTGCATTCAGTTCTAAATGCCTGACGCTAGATTTTCTGGGAGCAGATTTTCATATGGGGAAGCAAGATGGTATTAAGTACCTAAACACATGTGTTTGAAGAGAAGGTACTGGAAAATGGAGATTGAAGTGCAAATGACAAGCTTCACTTTAAAAAATTTTAGATGGGGCAGTGCTGCTTACAGAGGACTTGGTTAATGTTTGTTTGCATGGGGAATCTATTGTTTTAGGAATGTGTTTCTGCTGCTATTTCTGCTTCCAAGAATGTCAGATAAAAGGGCCTGAACACAACTGGGGACGTATGGGAAGGGGGAGCCTCTAGTCATGGGCAGGGGTGGGGCTGTGATGTAACAGGCATTGGCTTAGACCAATGGGAATGTAGAAACAGATGGCTGGGGCAGAGATCCTTAGGTGTAACGACTACTTAAGCATGATCTTTAAGTAGAAGTTGCAGGAAGTTTGGGGAGTTGATTCGTAGGACTGGGTGGAAAGCAGAAGTAACATAGGGGGTGGAGGTAAACAGAAGAGAAATTGAGAAGGAGAAGTCTCATCAAATAACATATTTAAAGATAAATTAATTAAATACAGAAAAGGTACATCTGATTTTGTTTTCTTCTAAGTAATACAGATAATTCACGTAGCTATGGAGATGATTATTCGAAATCACCATGAACCTCTTGGCTTCTGGAAGATAGCCAATGCGATTCCCAGACCTTAAAGGGGCCTGTCTTAACCACCAAACTTTGTATTCGTTGCCACTGACACCGATCTGAAGCATGTAGAAAAATATTAGCATTTCCTATTCAAACAAATATGATACAGTCTGGGGACATAAGGTTATCTAATTTTCTTCCAAAAAGATAACATTTAAGAAAGCGCATAGTTTAAACAGGAAAATCACTTTGCACAATGTGACCCACTGATCCAAGCTGGGGTAGGGGGAGAACAAGCAGAGCATTGTTTCAGTGATGAAAAGAAAAACATCCTCAGATTTTCCAAGTTTGTTCTGAACCAAATTCTTAGTTGAAATCGAAAGATGTATTTTTTTCCTTCTCTTGCCTCTCTTCTTAATTTTTTTAACCCATTTTTTTTAATAAAGCTATCTAAGTGGATGTTGAAACAGTGAATGTTAAGAAAGAGTACATTTCCTATGTAAACAAACACAACCCGGCTTAGAGAGAAAGGAAAGCAGTCTTGTCAACCCGAAAGGACCCAGCACATGGTAATTTTTGTAATTGAAGTATCCCAGGGATTCCAGGGTACATGAACAATCCATAAAACAGGAATGGGACCACACAAAAACACGCCCATGGCTCCAGGCGGGCATGGTTGAAACGAAGCAGACCTTTAACAGCAGGAAGCAGGGGGCTTGCATCAGAGGATCTTTGTAAATGCCCCTCTAAAATTAAAGTCCTCTCTAAGCTCCTTCCAGGTAAAAATTTGTTTAGTGGGACTGAAGGCTCTGAAACCCAAGCAATACAGAGAGGAAGGCAAAAAGGCTGGTGAGGTCATGACCTTGAACCTTTTTGTTTTCTTTCTCAAGGTCTTTTACATGCATCGTTGGATTGCAGTCTCAAGCTTGGGATTCCAACTGAATTAACGTCTGTTGAAAACTCACTATGCTTAAGGCATGGAATGGGATGGTTTCATACACATTGTCTCATTTGGATTTTTCAAAGACAACATCTAATCATCCCCAGAGAAACTGTAACTGGGAAGACAGGATGGTGAGACTGTTCCTAAATCTATCCTAGATTTAGTTGTTTTTGGAAGTCCTCTGTCACAATCAAAGGTGCTTTCTTGCCTACCTGCTGGTAAAATCCTTGACTGCCTGAATTCTCTAAATAACTATAATTGGAGCAATCAGTTAATTAAAAATACACAGCAGGAGAGATGTTAATGTTCTAAAATACAGTTTCCATTCTAATTGCAGATGAAGTGCCCTGGGGGCCAGAGTCCAGACAAGTATTTTGGCACCTCCAAGAACTGGCAGAACACAGAAAGGAAAAGAGAGACCCTGTTATCTTTCCACAGGGGTGGCCAGTCAAACTCTCAGAGATGGAAGTTAAGATTTCCTTTGGTATAAGTGGCAGTTTGACTGGCTACAAGGAGAGCCTCAGTTTGTTTGATTTGGAGTAAAATTTTATGAGTTAATCTCTAGTGAGGGAAAGCAGCAGTAAACACAGAACATACTGGTCGTTATTCTAAGTATTTCTACATTCCTTCTCATGCATGAAAGGAGAAAAAAAAGTCACAAAAGTGAGGAGGCATGGTGCTCAAACATGTGTATATGTGTGTGTGTGTGTGTGTGTGTATGTGATTTTGTTTTGATCAAACCATCTGGTGTGCAACATACCCCAGGAGTATGAAGGCAAACATTTACCAAGAGATTCACATGGTTTCTGGTGTGTATACTCATATTTGTAGAAGATGCTTATGTTTTCAGAAAGTGGAGATAAACATAGATATCTCTGCATTTATTAATGCAGCCTAGTTCTTTGCAGACCAAATCGTTATTTATTTTAGTGGGCCTTAGAAACTCAGGTATGTTACAAAGCCAGAGAGACACACACAATCTGGAAATGATCAGTGTCATGTCCGAGGAAAACGTTACTGTGCTCCGCAAGTTTAATAATATGGGCGAAAAATTCAGGGATATTGCGATATGATGGTGTGCTGAAAAGTGGATTAAATCTCGATTAAATCACAGCATAAATAGTGCCTTAACTAAAAATGTTAAAGGCAAACTTGAAATGGTCTTAAAAACAAAAGAGGTAATTTACCTGATTTATTACGGGAGAGAAAAAGTAGCTTGGTCTGTGTTCTGTGGATTTCATGTTTAATGGGATGGACTTTTAGGGAAATGGCTAGGGATTTGAGGAAGCTAAACGAAAAACCCCTGTATGCTGGCTGGGTAGAGGGAGGGAAAAGTCACCCATCAACCTACCAACTAAACCAAACCAACAGAGCCCAAGTGCCCCAGCACTGGAAGCAAGACAATTGTTTCCGAAGGGACTCCAGGCTACCAGGAGGCCACTCAATAAGGGAGCACTTAAACTTCAAAAAGGAAAAAGCAGATTTATTAGGAGGCACACATGAGGCTTTAAGGGAAAGCTCCTGGTAACTGGGACTCCTGCTGTTCTCATTCCTGTGCCTTTGTATTGTTGAAAACCCTTCTGCAAGATCCAAATATGCCTTTTTTTTTTTTTTTTTCGCACGTGTTGCCACTTGAACGTTTTGCACTACCAATCTCTCTGGAAAGTAGGGTACTTCCTTTTGAAGGTCTCTCAACTCTTCATAAGGAATTGACCACATTCAGCTTCACTATGGGTCTTGGGTGGTAGGGTGGGGTTGGGGTGCTGGGACACATGCTTCTAGTGGGTTGTGTGTCTTTGTGGGCAAAGGATATCACCTCTTGGGGCTCAGTTTCCTCATCAGTAAATAGATATTCTGCTCTTTGAGGGCCTTGCCAAGTCTAAAATCCCATGATTCTCAGTGGGCCAGAAAACTCAACTTCTGAGCAATCAAATCTCAAAGTGACAGCATGGAATAGTTTGCCAAAGGTCATGCAGCAAATGCTTGTCAGTCCTTAAAAGAACTTCAGACTGTACCTGTCTGGTGATAACTGGACTGACATCTGACAAGGCAGGGGACTTTGCAAGGCAATGGCCAGTCCTGTCTTACTCACCATTGTCTGCCAAGAGCACACACCACATAGCAGGCAGTCAGAAGACACTTGTGAAATCAATCAATGAAAGTTTAAATAGAAATAAGGGACTTCCTAGGAGCAACTCAGTTTTGAGAGTCGAGTTCCCTCAGCTGTCTGGCAGGGAACCCCATGTAATCAGTAAGCATGAATTTGGTGTGGAGGAGGGTGGATGCCCCAGCATGCTAGAAGACCTGGTAGAATGATAGTTTGAGAGGTTAAAACATTCCTATCTGTCATTGAGACTGATGGCAGAGTCTGGACTACTGTGTCACCAATCCAGACACAAAGTGTGATAATTGTGGAGGCAGTACAAGAAAAATTGGATGATAGCTTTGACTCTGGACATTGATGAGTAAATTGGCAAACCTTGAACTGTCTAGGGTTGTGCAAGAATCACTCAGACTTATCAAACAGATGAAGAAAGTATACTGCTTGCTTGAGACTCTTCATAAAACATAAGTCACATGTCTTTGAGTTAGAACATTGTGACCCAGTAGATACACACCAACAGGAAATGAAAGCTTTAGGAGATGATACTTACCTTTATTCTGTGCAATACACTCTGATACTTTATGTTCTATTTTGTTTTTATTTTAGTTTTTTCTTTATGAAAAAATTTAATTTTTAATTTTTGTGGGTATATAATAGGTGTGTATATTTATGGGGTACATATTTTGATATAGGCATACAATGTTTAATCACATCAGGATAAATGAGGGATTCATCAACTCAAGCATCCATCATTTCTTTGTGTTATGATCATTCCAATTGTACTCCCTTAGTTATTCTAAAATGTACAGCAAATTATTGCTGACTGAATTCTCCCATTATGCTATCAAGTGTTAGATCTTATTCATTATATATAACCATATTTTTGTACCCATTAACCATCCCCAGTTTCCATTTCCCCACACTACCCTTCCCAGCCTCTTGTCACTATCATCATTCTAGTCTCTATCTCCACGGGTTCAACTGTTTTAACTCCCACAAATGAGTGAGAACATGCAAAGTTTGTCTTTCTGTGTCTGGCTTATTTCACTTAACATGATATCCTCCAGTTCCATCCATGTTGCAAATGACAGAATCTCATTCCTTTTTTTTATGGCTGAATAGTACTCTATTGTGTACATGGACCACAGTTTCTTTGTTCATTCATCTGTTGGTGAACATTTAGGTTGCTTCCAAATCTTGGCTATTGTGAATAACATAGGAATGCAGATATCCCTTTGATATCCCGATTTCCTTCCTTTTGGATATATACCTAGCAAAGGGATTGCTGGATCATATGGTAGCTCTATTTTTAGTTTTTGAGGAACTGCCATATGGTTCTCTACGGTGGCTGTACTAATACATTTCCACCAACAGTGTGTGAGGGTGGGAATGTATTAGTACTCTACGTACTTGGCGGCATTAGTTACTGCCTGTCTTTTTGATAAAAGCCATTTTTACTGGGATGAGATGATATCTCATTGTAGTTTTGAGTGGCATTTCTCTCTCAGATCATCAGTAATGTTGAGCACCTTTTCATATGCCTGTTTGCCATTTGTATGTCTATGTCCTATTTTGGGAAGTACCTATTCAGACCTTTTGCACATCTAAAAATCAGATTGTTAGATTTTTTTTTTTCCTGCAGACTTTTTTGAGGTCCTTATATACTCTGGTTACTAATCCTTTGTCAAATGTATAGTTTGCAAATATTCTCTCCCATTCTACGGGCCGTCTCTTTCACTTTATCTATTTTTTTTATTATGCAGAAGCTTTTTAACTTGATGTGATTTAATTTGTCCATTTTTGCTCTGGTTGCCTATGCCTGTGTAGTATTACTCAAGAAATCTTTGTCCAGACCAATGTCCTGGAGAGTTTCCCCAGTGTTTTCTTGTCGTAGTTTTTATAGTTTGAGGTCTTATAGTTAAGTCTTTAATCCATTTTGGTTTGATTTTTGCATATGACAAGAGATAAGGGTCTAGTTTCATTTTTCTGCATATGGATATCCAGTTTTCCCAGGACCATTTACTGAAGAGGCTGTCCTTTCCCCAGTATGTTTCTGGCACCTTTGTCAAAAATGACTTCACTGCAGAGGTATAGATTTATTTCTGGGTTCTGTCTTCTGTTCCCCTGGTCTATGTGTCTGTTTTAATGCCGGTATCATGCTGTTTTGGTTACTATAGCTTTGTAGTATAATTTGAAGTCAGGTATTGTGATTCCTCCAGTTTTATTCTTTTTGCTCAGTATGGCTTTGGCTATTTCAGGTCTTTTATAATTCCATATATATTTTAGGATTTTTTTTTCTGTTTCTTTGAAGAATGTCATTGGTATTTTGGTAGGGATTACATTGACTCTGTACATTGGTTTGAGTAGTACGAACTACGGACATTTTAACAACATTGATTCTTCCAATGCATGAACATGGAATATTTTTCCATTTTTTGGTGTCCTCTTCAGTTTCTTACATCAGTGTTTTATAGTTTTTATTGTAGAGATCTTTTACTTCTTTGGTTAAGTTTATTCCTAGGTATTTTATTTTATCTGTGGTTATTGTGCATGTGATTTTTTTTTTTAGATTGTTCACTGTTGGCATATAGGCATGCTACTGATTTTTGTGTGCTGATTTTATATCCTGCAACTTTATTGAATTTGTTTATCAGTTTGAACAGTTTTTTGGTGGAGTCTTTAGGTTTTTCCTAATATAAAATTATATCATGTGCACACAAGGATAATTTGACTTCTTCCTTTCCAATTTGGATGCTCTTTGTTTCTTTCTTTTGTCTGATTGCTCTAGGTAGGACTTCTAACGCTATATTGAATAATAGTAGTGAAAGTGGGCATCCTTGTCTTGTTCCAGATCTTAGAGGAAAGGGTTTCAGTTTGTTCCCATTCAGTATGATACTAGCTGTAGGTCTGTCTATTTTAGTTTTTAAAATGCCTGACACAATTCACTAAGTTGATTCCATGATCAACGCACAGTTTGAAAAACAATACTCTGAGATGCATTTTAAGATTGATTATAGCAGGTGCAGACTAGGGATTTCATCTTGTTTTGCTTTAAAAAAAATAGCTATGTTGAGATATAGTTTATATATCATAGAATTGACCCATTTAAAGCATACAATTTAGGCTGGGCGCTGTTGCCCACGCACTTTGGGGGGCCGAGTAGGGCGGATAACTTGAGGCCAGGAGTTTGAGACCAGCCTGGCCAACATGGTGAAATCCTGTCTCCACTAAAAATACAAAAAATTAGCCAAGTGTGGTGGTGCCCGTCTGTAATCCCAGCTACTCTGGAGGCTGAAGCAAGAGAATCACCTGAACCTGGGAGGCCGAGGCTGCAGTGAGCTGAGATTGTGCCATTGCACTCCAGCCTGGATGACGGAGCGAGGCTTCATCTAAAATAATAATAATAAATTAATAAGTGTACAATTATGGTTTTTAGTGCATTCACAGATCTGTGCAACAATCCCCACAGTCAATTTTAGAACGTTTCACTGCCCCAGAAAGAAACCCCTTATCCTTTACTTGTCACCCCTCATCCCTTCATCCTCTTGGCCCCCCAGCAACAGACAACCACTGATCTATTTTCTGTCTCTATAGATTTGCCTATTCTGGACATTTCATATAAATGAAATTATGCAATAGGCTGTCTTTTGCAACTGGCTTCTTTGACATAGCATAGTGTTTTCCCCACATTGCAGGGTGTATCGGTACTTCACTCCTTTTTTGTGGCTGAGTAATACTCCATTGTATGGGATAGACTACATTTTGTTTATTTGTTCATATAGGCATTTTACCTTTATTTATTTATTTTATTTTTATTATTTATTTTTCTAGGCTGGTTTTCCTTCAGCAAAGCCTTTGTTTATCAGAAGGGCATTACGTTTGACCTCCAAATTTGGCTGACAATTTGCTGAAAAGATTCATAACCTTTGGGTTGCTCTGGTATTTTGACATATTTGCTGGGTTCTGAGCCACATCCTGGAAGGCCACCATAACTTCTGGATCCTACATAGCTGCAAGAACCTCTGGATCACTAAGAATTTCATTGAGTCCAGGCATTCTGGCCATTACAAGCATGCCCCCTCCCATCCCAGGCATTCCTCAGGGAAAACCACCAGGCATTCCCCCAGGAAAGCACCTAGAAAAGAGCCATACTGAGCTCCTGACTGTCGTCTGGCTTCTTCCTCCCTCTGGGCTCTCTCGTGCTCTTCTTGAGCCTTCTTAACAATTTCTATTCTGATCTCTCGCTCTTCACGTTTTCGCTCATACTTTCTCCGACGTTCTGCAATTTTCTGTGCCCCAGGTTGAACTTCTTTCAGCATTGCACTCGCATCTTCATCATAATCCAATTTACAGGCAAGGGCAAGATCATGGGCTGCTTCCTTCCAGTGGCCTAGAAGTCTGTGTGCTTTCCCTCGCCACTTGTAAGGCTGAGCTGAATCAGGATTTATTTCAATGGCTCTGTCACAGTCTTGGATGGCAGCATTTGGCTTCTGTAAGCTGACAAAGACACTGGCCCTCTTGACATACAAAGTGGCCAAGCAAGGATTCAGTTTGATGGCATCTGTGAATAAGTCAATGGTTTTCTGCAATTCATCATCATTTAGGGCTTCAATAGCAGCCACTTTCTTATAATTTGCCTGATCCATCATCTCCTCTGCTATCTCTGCATTTTCATCTCCCATTTCTTGAGGGGTGTCAGTGTCTGGCTCAATCATGCCTTCATTGTCAATTTCTAGATCACTTTCCTCACTTGATGGTTCGTCTGCCTTTAAGTCTTCCTCTACCTTCTTACTGTCAGGTTTTTCTTCCTTGGTATTTTCTTCTGATTTAGCTTTCTGAGTAGCAGGTGGTATTTTACCCCCCATACTGTCCACCCAGTCCCTCAGGAAGCGTATTTCCTCGGTGTGCAGAATGCTTGGATCCTGCTTACACATCTTCACAAAGGCCCGAAGCTTGTTCACTTTGCAGGGGTCCGTGGTCGGGAGGCGGTGGGCAAAGCTGAGGGTCTGTGGCTGGCTTCCAGGTCCAGGCACTGGCTCGGCGTCCATTTTACCTTTATTTATAATTTAGACTATCAAATCTCCCTAAACTTACAAATTCTTAACATCCAAGAAAATATGTGAATGGCGGGAACCTGGGACACCTATCTTGGTGAGAATGTTTCGTAGCCCCGTCTATAACCTCATGGTTCACACTCTGAAAAATCTTCCTGTTTTCTCTTTGTTCTCACCATTGAATTGGCAAGAATCACAGAAAGCATCAGGTATGCAGGGACGAACTAGTTCTGATGGAAATGAGGGCCCCAGGGCACTTGCTTCTCCCTTTATTGGCAGATGGACAATTGCAGGAGCAGTGAACATATTGATCCATTGGTCAGGATCATGAAAAGTACTCTTTGGAACATCCTATTCTGTTCTTAGAAGAACCCACAATGCCGAGAGAGGCTCCTGGCATGAGGAAGACCTTGATCTGTGACACAACAATTTCAGATAAAACTCCTTACTCAGAAGAAAGTTATTCCCAACTGAATTTAATCACCCCTAATTCTTCACTATTTGCTATTTGAAGGCTCTTTAGACTCACCAAAATCACAAAAGCAAACTACGAAGCTGCAGTTTCAGGTGCTTTTAGGGTCACTGTTATTATTTTTCTAAAGTCTTATTTCATGCTTTTAAATGAAAATGTAAGTGATATGTGAACGGATCCCCAGAGAGGAGACAGTGGGTATACCCTTGTCCTCCAAGGACCTTACAGCACTTGATAGAGGATTTGATTTAATGTTCAGTGAAAAGCCAACTTTGGCTTGACCTGATTTCTGGAATTTTCTCGGTTATTGAAACTGTGCAGTTTTTCATATTCTTGGCCTTGTCTCTAACATTCCATGCTGACATGGCTGTGTCTGCCTCCACCATGTCTAAAATGTTCTTGGCGTTTTCCTTGGGTGTTTGCTAATCCATTTTTCTGTGTGATAGATTCAGAGAAGAAATGCTGTAATGCAGAGCCAGGGCAGAGGGGAGATGGTGCCACTCAGAGGGAGTTCTCAGGCTTCCATACGATGGGAGGTAACCAGAGCAGGACGACAGTGGTGCTGTGCAGCCTCAGCTGATGTCTCAGCCTCACCAGAAGCAGCAGATGGCACTTCCAGATGGTGGTTGTATATATGTATGTTGAGCGGCTGGAGGGCAGTGGAGAGGTCTCTCTTCCTCAAGCAGCAGGCCCTGAGAAAAAGTCATATGGATTGTTCCCATGAAGGGAGAATAGGGTAGGAGTTTTATCCTCAGAGGGATTTGTGTTTGGACTACACTCCTCATGATATTTATTCAACAGATACTTACTGAATGCTCAATATGTACCTGGCACCATTCTAGGCATTGAGGATGTGTTGCAGGACAAACTAGAGAATGTTTCTGTCTTTATGGAGTTTCCCTTCTTTGTCAGGGGAGACATCAATGTAGCAAATAGCTACGTATAATTTGATATTGTGGAGAGATAAAGCTTTCGAAGAAAAAAATAAAGCAAGTGATGGATGTAGAGTGAGGTGCTATGATAGACGAAAGGGCCAGGGAAGGTGAGTTTTAAGGAGATGATGCTTAAGCAGAGGTCTGAGTGAAGCAAGAGGCTGAGCAGGTGGCTTTCCGGGATGTATATTTCTGGCTGAGATAGCAACATATGCTACTGGCCTGTGGATGGCGCTTGCTTGACACATCACAGGGACAGCAAGAGGGACAGTGTCTGGCACAAGGTGACTAAGGCTGGTCACTAAAGGGAGAGTGGTAGGAAGTAGGGTCACAGAGTAGCCAGGGGCCCAATCAGGTGGGCCTCACAGAGAGTATGAGGCCTGATGTGAGCCCTACTCTGTGCCTCACTCTCCCCGTTTTCTGCAGCCGTGAGGTGATAGGATATAAGGAATATGAAATGCACTTAGTAAAATGTGAGTCATCTTCCTCCTTTCCTAAGAGATGACAGCAGGTCCATTTTTCCTGCGCTCATCCTCACTTGACTTGCTCTGTCCACCAGGATTGGCACATAGTGAGGTTGGTCTTGGTTGGGGCATTTGGAAAGTCTAGATCATCTCTACTTTTAAATATTGCTAGGTCTCCTGGGCGCAGACTTCAATGTGGTGGAGAAGGGAGGGCAAAACTTACACCATGAAAATGTTTTCCCTGGACGGCCAGTAGGGATGGCATTTAGAGTTTGTTATCATGCTTGGTGCCCATTTCCTCTTTGGCTGGGCATGAAGCTGGCAATGGCCCTAGGGTACCAGACACCCCCTCAGTTCTAAAACTATATTACAAATGGTCACTTTAGTCCTCGGCACTAATTTTTTTTTCTCAGCATCTCCTTTTTTTCCTGACAATACAGGACAAAGTTCTCCAGATAATAAATAGTAATATGAATGTAAGCAAAGTATAACGGTGCTCAGAAATGTAGCCAGAAGATGGTGAGAACATTGATTCACACCTAGACAAGCAATTATGACATGGAAACTTATTTATGCCATCAAAGGTCCTGAATCACCCTGATTACACTGAATACTAGGGATTAGCTGCAGAATCTGTAGCTCTCAAGCCCTCCCAGAGGGCCTTCTACCAGCTTCCAAAGAAGCAACATTTAGGTTAATGGCTTCCAACTTGGTATGGGGAGAAGGTAGGAGCCCCTGGTAGTGTGGCAGATGATACATTGTGAGGGCTGGAAGAAGAAGAAAATTTAAAAGAAAATGTTCTAATTTTCTTTCAAAAAATCTCAGTTGGTGATTATTTTTTTTTTCATTCCTTTCCCTTCCTTTTTTTCCCTTTGCCTTCCCTTCCCCCTTCTTTCTCTTTCTGTTTTATCACGTACTAATCTACTACTTAAGAGATAGACTCTGGAACCGAATGGCCAGGGTTTGAATTCTGGCTCTGCCTCTTCCTAACGGCATTCCCATTCCTTTGGGTAAGTAACTAACCCTCTGTGTGCGTTAGTTTCTTCATTGGCAAAATGAAGAAACATTACCCATCTGATAGAGTTCTTAGAAAGATGAAAACATTCACGTACGTAAAGTGCTTAGAAGAGGGCATAGCACACTCTTATATATTTTGACACTATCTTCCCATTATTTCAATAGGACTATCATTTGTAAATAAATAATTGAATAATTTATATTCAATTAAATTATGCAAATAAATTGCTTTGTTCAACTAAATATGAAAAGATGAGATATGGCTAGCCAGTTTTCCCAGCATCATTTATTAAATAGGATTTCCTTTCCCCAAATTATGTGTTTGCATGAATTGTTAAAGATCAAGTGTATGTGTATGTGTGTATGTGTATATGTATGTATGTTTCCTATTTTTTTGTTGATGGGGTGGATGATTTAAAAAATCTGGAGATTATTCTTTAATTTGATGAGAATCATTTTTATGTAACAACCATGACATTGGGCTGTGTAAGGACACAAATTGTTGACAGCTCTGATTTTATACAAATGGAGCAGCTTTTAGTATCAACACTACAGAGAAAAAATTCAAGATACAAAGAAACAAAGCCTCAGAAAGGCACCCAGCTCCTTTCTAATAGTTAACATTTCTGAGGCTGGTCTAACGGAGAGCTGAGCTGCAATGAGAACACAGAAACATTCCAGTGTTCAGATCTCTGAAAAAGCAAATGATTCTGGAATAATTGCACTCTTTGCATTCTAGCAACATTCCAGAGAGAGATCAATTTTGAAAATCAAGAAAGCCTTGGAGATCCTTCAACTAAAGAGTTTTTCCCCCCCCCCAGGGGAAAGAGAAAAGGAATAAAGTGAGATTCATTTTAATTCAAGATGTATTTGCCAGTTACTGCCATTCTCTTGGGCCTCTAATTCTCAGTGTTTCAAATTAGAACAGCCTTAGTTAACCCATTGTTTGTCAGGCTGATGACTGACACCCAGCATGGTCTGAGCCTTCCACTTTTGAGCTAAGTTCTCCTGGGAACCAGGTGTCTCTTGTGCCACTTCCCCTTCGTCCCCCTTCTCCCCATGGACTTGAAGTGCCTCTTCTTCTCTACCTGAGTCACTTGCAGGTTTGGGATAGGAGAGCCAAGAGGGGCCATCTTCTTTTCAACCAGCCTTTCATGAACAGTGGATGGAATTCTGCCTATAAGGGAGCCCCAAGTGTGGGTTTTATAGAACTCAGCATTGGCTCTGGCTGATAGATCAGCAGCAGTCTCTAAATAAAGTGTCTGTATCCTGACTCTTAGAAAATGGCCACTCTCCTGCAGCCACCGAAAGTAAACCAGATCATTAATTAGCCTGGCTGTCCAGGAGAAAGCTACACATAAATTCTCCAAAACAAAAGAGAAAAAAACCAAACTCACCAAACCAGAATGATAACACTTCTTAACACAGTATTTATATGAATTGTATTGGAAAAAAGATTTAAACATGTACAGAGGTAGAAGCATAATAAACCCTTTTTGTACTCATCACCCAGATTCAAAGATGACCAGTCATGGCCAACCTTGTTTCATTTACAGGTCCCCCTGGCATATTTTGAGGCAAATCTCAGACATGTTATTATTTTATTTATACACATTAAAAAAGACCATTTAGGATATTGAACCACATGGTGAATGGTAAGCAGCAGAGGAAATCAAACTAAGCCGAATGAAAAGCATTAAATGCACCCATTAGATTATGTGAGACCACTATAAGAGAACCGGGTAAAAACCATGGCCAAATGGTAATCAGTCTCCCCATCCTGAGGCAGCCACTAGGGGCACCTCTTGATCGTGAGTCTCAGCATTGACCAAGAAGTAAACCTTTGTTGTTGTTGTTGTTGTTGTGTTCTTTTGCGCTCTAGTAATATTACAAACATGACTAAGGAGATATTAAAGGAGGAATAAGCTAGACATTGGAATCTGGTTGTAGTCTCAGAGGGGATTGTGATGTTCCCATGAGCTTAAAGTGTGTAATTCACTCTTGGAATGATGGAATTACTTATTCAGATATATAAACCAGAAATTTTGAAATTTCTGGGAAATAGTGGCAGGGTTGGTATAGCAGAAATAATAATGGCCAATTTGCCTTCTAAAAGGGAATCTGCAGCCAGGTGTAGTGGCTCAAGCCTGTAATCCCAGCACCTTGGGAGGCCAAGGCAGAAGGATCTCTTGAGCCCAGGAGTTCGAGACCAGCCTGGCCAACATGGTGAAACCCTGTCTCTACAGAAAATACACAAAATTAGCCAGGTGTGGTAGTGTGTGCCTGTAGTCCCAACTGCTTGGAAGGCTGAGGTGGGAGGATCACTTGAGCCAGGGAGGTTGAGGCTGCAGTGAGCTATGATCGCACTCCAGTTTGGGTGACAGAGTGAGACTCTGTCTCAAAATAAATAAATAATAAATAAACCTGGGGAAGTTTCCAGTGGCCATTAAATTACTCTCAATTGTCACCCTGCTTGAGAGAGTATAGTAGGCATTGATTCCCTTCTCTTCCTAGAGATACAGTCTAAACCAGAAATGGTAAGTGAGTGACTTTGTTTTTGTTAGAAGATTGAAATTACAGAATGATTTATCCTGCACTTCTACACATTTGTTTTCTTCTTTTAGATCCTAAATAATTTCTTTATTTTATACATTTCACTCAAACAATTCTATTTTTCTCAATTACCATTATCCTAACACATCATGTTCAACTTCCTTCTGCTTTTTAAAATTCGAATAATTTCCATTTGGTGATTACTGCTACAGGAAAAGATATGGTTTTAACATTAAAGCCATTTTTCTTCCACCCAAGTAAACCATTAAAGACAATGGAAAGGAGAACAAATGTGTTTTTCGAAAGCCAGGATTTTGTTTCCCCATTGTATCAGCTCTTTGCAGACAGCATGTGTACAATTCACTTTTGACTGAATGATAATAAATATGAGACAATATGGTATAAACCACTTTTTATAGTACAATACTTACCAATAAATTCCACTTATAACCTTAAATCAAATTGGTGCAGATGCAAAAATTATGTAAAACTGGTGGTACCTGCTCCTGACCTTGTGGGGGCCCTCCCAGATCTTGACTCAATAAACTTTTTCTTCCCTAATGATCTGGCAGTTATTCCTATCAAGAGGATACAATGGGGGTGCTGAGAAGTGGGGAAGTGAAGCAGTGATTCAGAGACCACCAGGGCCCTTAAGAAGATTAATTTGTATGAGGTACCTGAAAAGTTGGAAAAATCTCAATGCATTTCTGAATACACATATTCATTTTGAGCTGATTTCTGTTCCTCTCGTGCCCTGTAAAATTTCAAGGAATGTAGTTGAGGTCTGGAGATTTCCACAAAGAGATTAAGAGGGGCTATAAACCGAAGAAATAGTGGTTTTGTATAACTGTTGGGCATGAAATATTTTCAGTACCAAGATGTCCTGACTTTCAGTACAGAAACTGAGTAAACACCTTGTAAACATTCAGGGAACATTTCTATTAATGCTCTTAATAATAGGGCACATGATTTAAATCTAAAAAGAACCTGTGTCTGTTATCACAGAATAATGTGTGAGTCTGTTTTTATATTTATTTCATAAACTAGCTGGTGACATAGCTGAGTTTTCTGTTAGACAGCAAGGTCTGATTTTGCATTTTGTTTTGGAGTAAACCCATTCTGGGCTCTCAATAAGCATGTTTATATAATATTAATTGGATTTTTATTATCTTAACCAAGCACTTATACTTTCTCTACTTTTAAAAGAGGTTGGGCCCTTTATGTTGGGTCCATATGAAATCCTGAAATCTTCTCTTGCAATGCGTCAATCGTTCTACCGTGGAGTCAGAAAGACTATTTCTTATCTCATTCTTGTTGTCTAGACACTGGGCTGATCCTGTAAGTGCTTGGATGGTGATAGGAAGATTATTCCTTGTGGGATGGTGAGGGTAGGGATTTCATAGTGTTGCCCAAGATTTTGCTTATTTCTAGCTCAGAGCGGCCCCAGGGTGCGTGAGGAGCAGGGAGTGACTGAAGCAGACACAGAATCAGGTGGCCTGCGATGAAACCTCATACCTGCAGCCTTACGCTTCATGGACTTGGGCAACTACGTTTACCCTCCTTGGGCCTCTATTCCTCTCTGTAAAATAGGGATCATACTATTTACCTTCAGGGTAGGTGTTAGGGTTTAAAAAAAGGCTTTGCAAAGTGGTATGTAAAATATAAACAATTATTTTACTATCATCATCTAGTTATATACAGAGTGGTCTAGTATCCCTGAGGGATACTAAGCTGCAGACTTATCTGAGAGAGAAAGAAAGGGCTGGAATTACAGAGATGGCTAGGACCTGGTCTTAATAGCAGGTGTACCAGTTGTCTTTTGTTGGGTGTGACAGCTGAATCCAAACTCTGTTCCCAGAGAAAAAGTTTGTTTTATTGTTCTGCTGGAGTCTGAAGAATCCCAAGCAAATAAGACCCAATTCCTGATGTCTTGATTTGCAGATACCCTACCAAAATAGATTCACAAGTTTGCAGGTACTGTGAGATGCCTGCTGAACCACCATTCTTCCCTTACTCCTTACCTTAAACTTCAGCACCTTGATTGGTGTGCGTGTGTGTCAGTGAATATGGCCAGCCATAAAGTATAAAATATTTTTTCTCTAAGCCAATCATAGTATCATACTATCCCTTAATAGAGATTCACTTTCTCACTCAGCCTCTTTGGAGCATGTTCTTGTGGAATAGTTGTGCCTAATGAGACACAGGGAGATGTCTGTGAGTGTAGATTTATTTCCCAGATAAAAAATAACATGTTGCTTCTGATAATCTCCTTCCTGCTTAATTGCAACAGTGGTGTGAGGGCATGATGTTAGAGTTTTGGCAGCCACCTTGCAACCATGAGTCATTTAGCAAGAGGATGACTCATATACTGATGATGGTTGATTGAAGGAAGGAAAGGCATGAGTTTTGAATAATAAAATTGAGCTACTGAAATAGTCAGAAATGATTCCCATTCAGAATTCTTATTTGTCTTTTGGCTGAAAGCCACTGTGATTCAGGTTTTTAGTTATTTGTATATAAACTCATTGACTAATGAAGTGCAGTTTTCAAAGCTGGAGATGGGAAATGTGGTGTAAGGAGAACGGGGAAAGCCTTTACAAAGTTAGGAAGGGTGAATAATAATTCAATGGACAAAGAAGAAAGGTCAGATGAACATTTTAATTACAAGAAACAGAATATGTAATCAGTCCAGAGGCACAGCATTGCATGGAATCTTTTGGATACTATAACTGGTCTACTTGGTTAGATGCAGTGGTTCTCAGTAGGACTACACCCCAGAGATAATTAGTAAATATTACAATGCCCAGAAGGTGATTCTAGTGTTTAGTAGAAGGAATACTAAATACTAAATAGTTGTGAAACTAAAACAGATATCATGCAGGAAACCCATGTGGAAACATGATGTGGGCTGTCTTGTGGATATAACATCTCCTTTTGGGGAAATAAGGCTTCACTCTTCAAATGCTGAGGAAGAAAAGGGGCAATTTCATTTTTTAGCGGAGAGAGACTGTAACCATGCTTAAAGAGTGGCTGGGGTCCTCCTGACAGCCACTCCTTTGAATACCATTATAATGGTCTTTGTAAACATTTCAATTTCTCATTTAGAAATTTGTCATTTTTGACATTTTTAAAAAGCCAACTCCAAAACAAGAAATAAACTATCCACATGAATGGAAAAAGTTGTTTTTATATTGAGCACCAGATCCAGCTCTTCATGCAATATTTAATTCTAATAGGAAAAACCTAGGCAAAACTCTAAAGCTAGTGTAGTTGACTTTTTTTTTTTTAAAGAATTTTGAGGACTAAAAAGTGGGCATATTTATAAATTAAAAGAGGTTGAAAGGTTACTTTTTGATTACAAAATAATAAATGGAAATGATAAAACTATGTAATCTATACAATGAATGCTTCCTACAATTTTCTTCTCCCCAGATTAACACTATTATTAAATTGATAAATTAAAATATATTTATATTGATAAAGCAACATGTTACTTCCATGCAAGAATGGGTAAGACCTATTTTTACATTTTTTTTTTGGGCAAGGCACTATGTAGGAGCCATCTTTTATTTATTTCTTAATTGCTTTTTTTGTTGAGACGAAATCTCACTCTGTCACCCAGGCTGGAGTGGTGTCATCTCAGCTCACTGCAACCTATGTCTCCCGGCTTTAGGCAATTGTCCTGCCTCAGCCTTCCACGTAGCTGTGCTTACAGTTACCTGCCACTGCACCCAGCTGATTTTTAAAAATATTTTTAATAGGGACAGAGTTTCATCATGTTGGCCAGGCTGGTCTCAAACTCCCGACCTCAAGTGATTTGCCTCCCTCAGCATCCCAAAGTGCTGGAATTACAGGCTTGAGCCATTATACCTGGCCAGAACCTTCTTTTGATTACACAGTGGAGACTTTTCCAGGTGTAGGTCAAGAGGAAGACTTCTGCTGTTTTTTGTTTTCCAGGTTCATAGGGCAGAGCTGATATTCAGTTTGCATGAACCAGTCCAGAGGGCAGATGTAGTAAGCATCTCTTCTGATTGGTTGGGACCTGTATGTAGCGGTTAAATATTTTGAATCTTACCCCTCTACCATAAACTGAACTTTGTTCTTTCCACAAAATTAATAGATTGAAGCTCTAACCACTAAGTATGTGACTGTATTTTGTGATAGGGCCATTACAGAAGTAATTCAGGCTAGAGGAGGTCATGAGGGTGAGGCTCTGATTGATAGAATTAGTGTCCTTATTAGGAGAGACATGAGAGCACTCATTCTCTCCTTTTTTCCTCTTGCTGTCTCTACCACGTGAAAAAACAGGGACAATGTGGTCATTTACAACCCAAGGAGAGAGCTCTTACCAAACACCAGCTCTGCTGGCATCTTGATCTTGGACTTTCCAGCCTTCAGAACGGTGGAAAAACAAATTTCTGTTGTTCAAGCCCCCCAGTCTGTGGTACTTTGTTATGGCAGCCTGAGCAGACTAAGACACCTCCCAATAAATATTAATTCTCCCTGAAAATTCCAACAGTTCATTTAGTCATCTTTAGGGTGTGGGAACTTGAAAGAGATTTTTTTGGTGGCCATTTGCAGCTTATCTGTTATGTATAATTACACAAAAGCAGATTGCAAGGTCAAATCTCAATAACATCAACCCTCCAGGTTCAGTGTATACCACTGTCCCCTCTGAACACCCTCTGGAAGAAGACATTCCTACTGAAGGGGAATTCTTCATCCAATTCCCAGCCAGGGGATAACCTCAGCCCACAGCCCACAGCCCACAGATACCTTCTTTCCCCCAACCCCCTTGAAAGTCTTAAAGCATGGGTAAAGAAAAAAGGAAAATCTTCCCCTTGGTAATATCATGCCTCACATGCTTTGTTGTGTGATGATAAATCAAATAATCATTTGGGATACATATATCCTGGGGTGGGCCATAAGAAGAGGAGGAGAGACAGAAAAACAATTTGATCCAAATTATAGTTGTTGCAAAAATTTGCATTTGTCTGTAGTTTTCCATTAACAAACATTTGGTCTGGCTGTCCATGAAGGTATTTTCCTTTTGTGTGTTCAGAAGCAGGTGAATGTATTATCTAATAAGTGTTGACAGAACAGAGATAAGCCAGGTGATGTTAGAACTTCCATTTGTTTTCTGTTTGGATTTATTTGAAATATCCTGGCTTGATGAAAATATTCTTAAAGAGAAATTGGTGTGTCTTTCTTGGGACTTTCCTGTGTTAACCTAAAGTTGACTTTATTTTACAACCTATTAGATATTTTTCTTGATAGAGCTCTTCAATATTTCTTATAAAAATTGTTTATTATTTTCATTTTTACTTCCTTTTGAATAGCTTTTGAGAGATTCCTTATGTACATATGAGATCTCTTTGGTTAGATTGAAATTTATTTCGATACATGATGCAAAGCAATTTTTTAAAACTTGTTATTCTTCGAAACGTGTGACAGATCCAAGGCTTCCTCAATAGTTGAATAGTTGTTTAATTTCTCCGTCCCAGTATTCTTACCTAATAGGATTTGCCTAGAGTGCCCTTATGACACCTGTGCACCTTGCTCTCAAAAATGACCAGACCGTGTCTGAATGTGACGAAGCCTTTCTTTGCCATGCATGGCAGTCGTTTTTGGAATTAACTATGGAAGGAATAAGGTTGTTCACTCTCATTCTCTGAGCCATGGGGCAACGTAAAGGTGGAAGCTGAATAATGTTTCATGGTCATGTGGCTTCACTGTAATAGTCAGGTGCTGATGTACCCCTTCCTGCAGCACAAAGCCAAGATCATCAATGGGAAGGACTCTCATTCTCCATCAGCGAAGGGAACACTGTTTCCACATCCCATTCAGATTGAACACATTTCGTGTGCTGTCTTTTCTCATTAAACAAAATCAATGAATGCTCATTTTATTTATAGGCCATTTATTCTCTTGGAGAAAACAAAACTGTAGAATCTTGATGTTGTGAGGATGTGGCCAGACAATGGTGGGTTTTTTGGGAAAGAGCCAGGAGGATTGTTTCTGGAGAAGGAACGTCAGCATTTTTCTTGTGGAACTTTAATTGGAAATAGGATGGCGGTTCGGCCTAGAGAAGAGATCAAAATGAAACAAGCTGCTGTTTTCATCCTCGTCCCTTAATGGACCATAATCCTGGTCATAAAAACCCACCACTTAAACTTTGGCAGTCTTACTTTCCCAGGAAGCTTTATTACTAAGTATTAGCTTGAGTCAAGACATAGCTTCTCCAAGCCACATTTGAGCCAATCCTACTGGTGAAGAGAATGCGTTTGTGGGCAAGTCAGTGTTTCTCTATGTTCCTGCAATAAGCTACGAGTGGTCTTCTGAGACTGCCTGACGTTTATCTGGGTGGAGAAAATATGCTTCAGCCCATTCCATACAAACCATATCTCTGGCTAATGACACAAAGGGAAGCATGGAGAATTCTGAGCCACAGGTTTTTCCAAGAGTGTCAAGCCAATACATAATCATAAACTACTTTAGGGACTTTGTCCATGCAACAAGTGAATTCAGTGTGCTCTGGATAATCTCATGTAGAAGGGTCAGGACCTGCAGGCTTATGGGGAATGGTGTTCCTAACCAGTCCTCACTGACTTATGCTTCATACTTGATCTGTTTACCTTTGTGCCAATCAGATCCACCCTGGGCACTCTTGACCTTGGCATTTCGCCCTGGACATTTCATGGTCAGCCTGATTTGTTCCATCCATCCTGCCAATCAGTTCTTCTCCTGTGCAGGCAGCAGCACGCTGAGCAGGCATCCACAGTTCTTGCTATATCCCCCAACTTCTCTCCATAGTAATAAGAAATGGGATTTGCTCCAGTGAAGACCCATCCATGACTACTTTATGTAGCTTGAATGTCAAAAGCGGACCCACTCCAGGGACTACCTAGACCGAGGATAAGCCATTCTTTCTATGATTTTAACAAAAACAGTTCATGTCCAAATTAAACCTTTTTTTTTTTTTTTAGGTGCAATAAACTTCGGGTCACTCTTTTAGCTTAAAACATTTAAAAATACACTAGGAGATGAAGTGTTTTCACTCAAGTTGACTAAGTCTTATTTTCCCAAATATATGATGAAAAGCCTTAGATTTACATTGACCTACTTCCCCCAGAGCACTTTGCAGACCCCCAGAGGAATGCTGCATTGTTAGCCTGCATCTATGCAAGAGCGGTGGGGTGAGAAGCCAGCCTAGCATTGCCTGGTGAGCTTTCTGAGGATAAAGTGAAAATCATTTCTGTGTCTGAAATGAGAGGGGGGATATTGTGTAGTCTGGAGGAAATTATCCAGGTTGGATTTGGGCCAGGCCAGTAGGGTTCATTTACTCCTCTTGCAAAAATTACCATCTGGTCTTTAATGACCCAGAGTGGTCAGGCTGGCATTAATTTACACCTCATCCCAGGGAGGCACCTTTGAGAATAAGCATGCCTGTTAATGTAATGCTGGTCTTTGGCTCCAAGGGAAGGAAGGGTGTGGATGCTAAGTGGAGATGGAACTGTTTGCTCAGAAGAGAATGTATTCCAGAACGAGGACAGGAGTTCACAAAAAGGTCACCCTTCAAAATAGAAGCCAGTGAGAACCAACACAAAGGGATGAGCTCAGACCCTAGTCATGTGCTGAGTACATTGGTAACATTTACCTGTTCATTTGGCAAAGGCTTGTGGAAGGCTCACCAGGCAGCAGGCGCAGTGCTAGTGGCATGATGGCATACAGAGATGAACGGGCTTCAGTCTTTGTTCACAGCTCAGGCGGAACGTGGATGCAGGCATATACTTTCATAGATAGCATCTTGAATATCACAGCACAGGTGGGGCAGAAAGAGACTTTTTCTAGTGGTGGAAAATGTAGAGTGAATCAAAATAAGGGGTTTTTCAAATTCATTGAAGGTAACTAAAGTATCAGGAAGAAATGCTTCAATCTGATATTTAAAAAAAAACTATAATAATGGTTTATATTTATTTGCTCCTTCCTATGAGCCAGTTGCTGTTCTAAGCACTTTACATACGTAATAAGCAACATTAACCCTCCAAACAGCTCTGCAGAGTAACTGCTATTATTATTGCCATTTTCCAATGGACAGAAATAAAGCACAGAGAGATGAAGCAACTTGGCCAGGGCCGACCAGATGTGTAAGTGGAAGAGTCTTGATTTGAACTTGGAACAGGACAGAAAATTATTCAAAAAGATAAGAGGAAAAAATCAGTATAAATAAATTATAAAACAAAAAAATTTTGGTTACTAAGAAAGAAATATATTTTTTAGAGATAGGATCTTATCACCCTGGCTGCAGTGCAGTGATGCAATCGTAGCTCACTGCAGGCTTGACCTTCTAGGCTCAAGTCATCCTTCGGCCTCAGCCTCCCATGTAGCTGGGACCACAGGCACATGCTACCATGCCTGTCTAATTTTTAATTTTTTTTTGTAGGGACAGGGTCTTGTCACGTTGTCCATGCTGAATTCTTGGTTTCAAATGATTCTCCTGCCTCGGTACCCCAAAGTACTGGGATTACAGGCTTGAGCTACTGTGCCTGGACTCTACATTTTCTTAATATTAAATACATTAATAAAGAGACCAAATCACCCTGTGATTCTTTTCTTTTGACCAGTGGAATATTTCTTGTGTTGTTATGAGGAGAAAATGAAATACAGTCAATTATAACTTTGAAGCAATCTTATTTCAATACCTGTTACAATCATTCTGTCCAATACAAATTTCTGTAAACTCTATAAATAGTTGAAATAAACTAGTTTAAATCAGTAAATTTGAAAAATTCAGTGAATTGGGCATTTAGATAACTAGATCATTCAGCAATTGATTTTCAAGTAAATCAGATTTTGATGAACTGAACTGGTTTTCTGTTATTGACTTAGAGCCAATTCTCACACCTGGGAGATAATAGGTAAGGCTCAGCAAATGCTTCCTCTCCTACCTACAGTCTGTGGGCTGGGAAGACAATTTATTTCTAAGCACAATGACACTATAAGTGGCAACCAAAGAGATCTGCCAACAGGATGTGATGAAGAAGCAGCAAGGTGGGTCTGGAAAAGAGAATTTAGTGCTAACATTTATGAGTGGGCAAATCAGTATTCAAACCCAATTCTAACTCCATATTCCATGGCCTTGCTACTACACTCTATTGCCTTACAAAAACATCATTATATGAGCATAAAGATTCCAGTACATATCATGCATGGAGCAGAAGAACAGACTGAACTCTAAAATGTCATGAAGTCTCCTTCCTGGGCTAGCTTGTAGAACTATACCCATGGTGTCTTATCTCTTAAAAGCACTGTGCAAAGAGGGCCAGAAGGAAATGTGGAGAAGAGAAAACAAAACAAAACAAAACAAAGCAATGAACCTCTCCATAGCTCTGAAGTGAGTAATCGATGCTTGTATTGGGCCATTTTTTTTGCATTGCTATAAAGAAACGCCCAAGGCTGGGTAATTTATAAAGAAAAGAGGCTTACTCAGCTCATGGTTCTGCAGACTGAACACGAAGCATAGTACCATCATTTGCTTCTGTAAGGCCTCAGGAAGCTTACAGTCATAGTGGAAGGCAAAGAGGGAGTCAGCGTGTCACATGGTGAGACTGGGAGTGAGGGCCAGGTGCCACATACTTTTAATCACATCTCCCAGGAACTGAGTGAGAACTCACTTATAACCAAGGGGATGGTAAGGCATTCAAGACGGATTTGCCTCCATAATCAAATCACCTCCCACCAGGCCCTACACCCAACATTGTGAATCACATTTTAACATGAGATTTATTAGGGACAAACATCCAAACCATATCAATGATGTTAAAATAATACTGGCCAGTGCAGTGGCTCACACTTGTAATCCTAGCACTTTGGGATGCTGAGGTGGGCAGATCACTTGACGTCAGGAGTTTGAGACTGGCCTGGCCAACATGGTGAAACTCTGTCTCTACCAAAAATAAAAAAAAAAAAAAAAAAAAAAAAATTTTAGTTGGCTGTAGTGGTGGGTCCATGTAATCCCAGCTACTTAGGAAGCTGAATCAAGAGAATCACTTGAAGTGGGAGGTTGCAGGGAACTGAGATTGTGCCACTGCACTGGAGCCTAGGTGACAGAGTGAGACTCCAACTCAGAAAAAAAAAAAAAAAAAAAGAAAAGAAAAAAATGATACTAACTCTTTTGACATCCTGCTGGAGGAGGCAAGAGACGGGCTGTGTGACCTCCTTCAGCCCCTTCCACTCTTGTAAGGCTGACAGCTGCTGGATTTTCTGGGACCAATTTGTTGTACCAATGACTTGGCCATACTGTCTGCAAGCAGTGCCAGAGGAATGACTTCCTTGAAGTATTTCCATAGATGGTTCCATCGTAGTATTTTCGTACCCACCCTCTGTAGAGTTTCCTAAGGAAATTCTTTGGAATCCGTTCTGCCAGTTTTCAAGCACACCATTCTAATGCGTTCAAGTTGTGTCTGGCATCACTACACGTCAAGTAGGTGGCAGTGCACAAACTCAGGACTGCTCTACCCAGACTGTATGCATCTGGTTTGCAAACAGAACAACACTAAGATTTCATTAGGGTATAAGCCAAGTTCTAAAACATATTTCCTGCCAGAGTGTCTTGATAATAATAAATTCGAGGCACTAACATCATGCTGGTTAGACTCTCTGGAAGACAAGTCCTCCTTCCAAGAATATGGTAATGTGTGGGCCTCTCTCTTGGGTATTTCTGCATTTCATACCTATTACATGTGCCCTGTTGTGGATCTCTACTTTTCTTTCCTATAAACTTTTTAATAAAGGATGACATTTTTAAAACAGAGAGTATTTTCACCAAAATCCTCTTTGGTGGCCGTCTAATGAACTTTTCTTGTTAAGCATAAAAATAGGCTGTTAACACTGGAGACTTTCTTTAAACAGGGCTACCACTCACTAGAGGCCCAAGAGGATGTACTCAAAATTCAGGCTTGTAAGAGACAAAGCTTTTGTGGCCATAAGAGCTATTTTGCTTCAGAGTTGTGGAAATTTGTTTCTGAAACTGGTTTTTGTAGATTTACAATACTGCATCAGCCTGGCAACAAGGAGCTTATGCAGTTTGGCAAGATTTTTTTAACTTTCCTTCTCCAAAAATCACCTTCATCACAGATCACAGTAGCCTCAGGGATCTCCACTTCCACTGATATGGCAAAGTATGGTAAAATTAAACAGCTCTGGTGGTGTATAGAGAACTGCCAGCATTTTCTTTTCTGGTGCTTTTATATTCAAAAGGGCAAAATTGGCCCTAACCATATGTATTTTATATATCTTGTATGTATCTGGACAAGAATAGTTTATCCAAACTAAGCAATATAACATTTTTCCCACCACAAATTTGGTACTATATACAAAGATTGCAGCTGCCCATGGGTCTGTTTTGCTTTGCAAGCTGTCTTGATGGACAAAGCTCTATTTTTAAGCTAACACTTTATTTTCATTTGTCAATGCAATTTTAGCCTTGAAATAATACTTACAAAACTCAAGCATTTTTATAGTGCTCCAAATGGAACTTTCAATAAAAAATTGCAACTATTAAAAATCATCATGGTGTCTCAGTTCTAAGACAGCAATTAATTTAGAAACATAATCAAACATTATCAAGTTATTTTTCATTGCCAAAACTTTCATTTTATTTCAAAACTTTGGTTGTTTGGTTGTGCATTTGCTATTTGAAAATAGAAAGTGAAAATAATTTGTGCATGGGTTATGGCATATTTTGGAAAAAGACCTATGATCTGGGAAATGGTATGTTGGTTTGCATTGCAAATAAATAAGTGAATGAATAAAAAAGTGTTTGTTTAATGTGCCTCTGCAGTAATAATTGAACTTGAGGAAAACGTCATATTGAGGTTTTGAGAGGCTAGGGAGGTGAGAAGAAGAATCTTTCAAAACAAGGGGAAATCTCAGGGCAAACAGTATGGAAACAAGTTCATCTCAGGAATTCACACAGTGACAGACGTGTCACCGAGGAATGGTAGTGTGGATGGTGCAGTTAGAGGAAATAGTTGGGATGTAGATAAACGTTTTAAAAGCCATGATTGGATTTGTCAATAAACCAAGAATAAGAAATGCTTTGTGCACAGTAATAAATACCAAGTATGGTTTATTTGCAAAAGTCAGCTCTCTATAAGCCACAGCCTTCCTCTAAAAAGTTAGTTCTAGAAAGCAAAAGGAGGAATTCCTGCCATTTCTTATTACCTCAAAGGAATGGTGGAGAGAAGAGCATAGCATTTGTCACTTGCTTGGAGCATCAAGCACTACAGTTGAGCTGAAAGGTGAGTGAGGCACTCCGGAGACATAATTTCCAGTGAGGGTCTTTTCCCAAGTCCACTAACATCTCTAACCACAGACACATATGCTTATGCTTTAAAATATCTCAAAAGACTGTTCCATTTTCACAGCAGAAACCCTTTGCTGAATTTGAAAATGGGTTTTTTTCAAAACTGTACTTTAGGTTCTGGGGTACATGTGCAGATCATGCAGGATTGTTGCATAGGTACACACATGGCAATGTGGTTTGCTGCCTCTATCCCTCAGTCACCTACGTCTGGCATTTCTCCCCATGTTATCCCTCCTCAACCTCCCTACCCACCCTGTTGTCCCTCCCTTGGCCCCCTCCAACAGACTCTAGTGTGTGATGCTCCCCTCCCTGTGTCTACGTGTTCCCATTGTTCAACACCCACCTATGAGTGAGAACATGCGGTGTTTGATTTTCTGTTCTTATGTCTCTTTGATGAGAATGATGGTTTCCAGATTCATCCGTGTCCCTACAAAGGACATGAACTCATCGTTTTTTATGGCTGCATAGTATTCCATGGTTTATATGTGCCACATTTTCCTTGTTCAGTCTATTGTCAGTGGGCATTTGGGTTGGTTCCAGGTCTTTGCTATTGTAAACAGTGCCACTATGAACATACGTGTGCATGTGTCTTTATAATAGAATGATTTATAATCCTTTGGATATATACCCAGTAATGGGATTGCTGGGTCAAATGGAATTTCTATTTCTAGGTCCTTGAGGAAGTGCCACACTGTCTTCCACAATGGTTGAACTAGTTTACACTCTCACCAACAGTGTAAAACTGTTCCTTTTTCTCCACATCCTCTCCAGCATCTGTTGTCTCCAGATTTTTTAATGATCGAAAATAGGTTTTATTAATTAATGAGTTATCACTCTGAATTGCCCTACTGACCTGGATATATTCTTTACAAGATGCATTTCCCTTTAAGCTAGAAGATGGGGTACACATCTTTTTGTCATTTATTTTTTAGAGAAAATTAGAATTTTTATTCTAGTTTTCTGGTGGCAAATCTTTAAAAAATTATAATGTAAAATTTCAAACCCCAAACAAAAGGAGAAAATAAACTATAAAGAAACTCGGTATATTCATAATCCTGCTTTAGCAATTACTAACGTTTTGCCAATCTTGGTCAAAGTCCAAGTGTCAGGTTATACTTTTTTTTGGAGACAGAGTCTCACTCTGTCACCCAGGCTGGAGTGCAGTGGCACGATCTTGGTGGCTCACTGCAAACTCTGCCTCCAGGATTCAAGTGATTCCCCTGCCCCAGCCTTCCGAGTAGCTGGAATTACAGGTACCTGCCAACACACCCGGCTAATTTTTGTAGTTTTAGTAGAGATGGGGTTTCACCATATTGGCCAGGCTGATCTTGAACTCCTAACCTCAGGTGATTCACCCACTTCAGCCTCCCAAAGTGCTGGGATTACAGGTGTGAGCCACCATGCCCAGCCTATACTTTCTGTATTTAGACATGTTCCTGTAAAGAGGCATATAAATTGAACTATCATAAATTTATTGGGAAATCTTGCTCTTAAAAATTATCTTAAGGTAAGTCCATTGGCTAAAGTGAATAATCATCCCCTTTTCTATTTTATAGAATAAATGCTTTTTTATCCTCCCTATCTCTTCTCCTCCCTCTCCCCACTCCTCCCTCCTCCTTCCCTTCTTTTGCTTCAGCAGGGAGTACTTTTTGCAACATCTTGGACTGGGAAGTTGTCCTTTTTCATAGGATTATGCAAGCTGATAGTTTCAATTGGAAAGAGGTAAAGAGTGTTATGAAGAGGATTTTAAAAATATACATTTATGTGTGTGTTCCATGTTTTATGGTAAATCTGGTGAAGCCACTTACTTCCAGCGTTAGTAGTAATCACATTTTGATTCGATAATTGCCCACTTTACATTTAACTCAAGATTTCACCTGCTAGGAAGTCAGATCAAAGCTGTCCCTCTTAGGGAGTGAATGCCTCTGGGGCTTACCAGGATTTTGGAGAACACAGCCTGTTTCACTGAAGTCTGGGTGTGGCTCTCTTCTCGAGATAGAAATATATGACTTCTGAAGCACTGTGGTGAACCCTGCTAGAAACCTTCCTAGCATCCATTCTTTCCGTACTGAGAGAATCCTAATCCTGTTTGGGGTGGCAACATCCCCACCTAAACCACTACGTGTCCCAGCCTCCCCAGTGAGACATGAATAATTTGCTGGGAATTTTGGGGAAAGATTTTGCTTTTCTGGTATAGGCTGGTGTCCTGTCCCCTTCTTCCTTTTCCCTCTTCCTTTTGTGTCAATGGGGGACCACAGGAGGACCACTATCTTGTGACCACGAGGTAAGAATCATGAGGAGTAGATGAGAGGGAGGAGGTTGCTGAGGAATTGCTACGTCTGCCTGCACCAGCCACCTCAGGATTTCTTGGTATGTGTTTGAGAAATAAGTCCTATTTGATTAGAGTCAGTTTTTTGTTACCTGCATAGAAATGCAATTTCAGATGGACTCACGCATAATATATAGGAAATATTGCTGTTTCTTAACCTCAACCTTGGGTAACATCATTGTGCATGTCTTGAATTAGGGAAACTTTCTGAGAGAAACTTGAGCAGGACTTAGCCCTCCAAATAGCGAATGTCTTTCTTGAAAACAGCCCATATTTTCTTCTGAGTGCACACTGAAAATGTTCCTTAAAAATTTTCTCATTCCTAGGTCTAGGCTCACAAAGCTAATCTGAGGACTGAGGAAATTGCTTAGAGAGGCTTGACTTCCTGAACGCTTTCACAGGAACTATTTGTATCACTGAGTCACAGATGACTTTTAGACATGTTATGGCGATCATTTTCCTTGGTGTTGTGAATTTGCTTCCAATGTTCGCATGCACAGCATAAATAAAATCTAGGAAATTTAGGTTTGAGTAGCTCTACACTTAAAAATGCTATTGTTGTTTAGCAGAGAAGGTGCCAAATAGGGTGGCTTCTTTTGAGTTGAATAAATCAGGCATGGGGATGGTATCACTACAAGAGTTTCAAATGCTCCAAGAGCAATACGTAAAGGACATTAAAGTTTTTTTTTTTTTTTTTGAGAAGTGACAGATTACCTAACACAATAATCCATGCTATTGGACAAATTGGTTTGAAAAGAATACAGCTGGCTTTGTTTCAACACTACTAATACTATGAATGGCAGCAACCAAATGATACCTGGAGGGTAGGGGCCCGTGTGTGACAAACCTGGCTCTGGGCCAGCTGAAGGGAATAAGCTCAAAGAAAATTTTCTTCTTGTTTTTCTATCTACATTTGGCACATGGCAGCTGCATAAGGGCTGTTAACATTGGATGTTGTGTAAATCTGAACAGGTAAAAAATCAGGATCAATTTTTTAAGATAGAGAAGTTTCCAACAATTTATCTTGAACGCAGAACTCTGGCGTTCCTCACTCTCTGTGAGGCCTCCTGTTCCAGCAGATAATTTATGACTCCCACATCTTGGCATTTCATTAAAACCCAAAGCATTTGACAAACTGTATTTTCAGAAAGTTTTTTTCCGTGAGTTGGTTTCTAGCAGGAGGAATTTATGATGAGCTGACTTAATCCTTGCTTTTTGGAGGTATCTAAAAAAAGTTCTTTCTATAAACAGCTGAATTGCATGTAGAGAACAGCAGACCAAGCAATGACTAGGATGTCTTTGTGAAAAAGCTCACCCAATGCCGTTGTAAAGGCCCCTGTGTGCTGCTTAGCTTTGACATCTACCTCCTGAGCTAATTGTGCTGTCTGGAGGTTGGCAGGCTTCCAGTCTTACCTGGACCAGTTTTGCTCCCAAACCCAGGTTCCCTGTGTATTCACTTATTACAACAAACCACTGTGAAATCATTCACAGATTTTGGAAATCACATATGTAAGGTGATTTATTTATATATTTTGACTAATAATCTTGTCATTTCATTTTTAAAATTTGATGAACGGACTGGGAGTTGGAAGAGGGAGCTGTTCACGTTAAATTTATAACCCTGCTTCCTGGCATTTTTGGGTTGGTTATTACTCTTGGATTTCTTTCTTTTTTTTGGTAAGAAACGTGTGTGTGTGTGTGTGTGTGTGTGTAGAGACCTCTTGCTCGTCCCTCTGGTTTCCCTCCAAATGTCAATATTGCGTTACACAGAAGATTTTTGAGAGGTTCAGCCTTTACAGAATTTGTATGCACTAAGAAAGAGGAAAACTGAAAAATGTGAATATAGCATTTTGTCAGTATAATTTTTGCCTTTTATTGTTGTATATACATAATGTAAAGTTAAATGGCATTTCAGTAGCAATTCAGCTATTTTGACAGGCAAAAGAGAAAATTCAGACTCTTAAATATATTTTCTTGTGTGTTTCCCCAAGAATTGTCATCCATGTGGAATTCAATGATGGTCACAATTCCACTTCACTTTGAGCTGAATACACGTTGCTTCTTCTTAAATCTTTCTTGTCTGTTTCTATGACCGAGAGAAATGAATTGGGAGATGTGGGACAAGTGTGTAGATATTTCATATTACTGTTCCAATTGCTTGAGGGATAATATGAGTAAAACTGGTTACTTATGTTGACTGAATACCCAGTTGATTGATTAGTCTCCTTTAAGTCTTGGCCTGTACAGACATAAGTCCATGTAGCTTGGGTTAAACAACAAGTACCAGCAAAGAAAATTAACGATGTGGCAATTATCTGGATAATTCAGATTAAAAAAACTACTTATCCTTGAAATGGTTTCAAGGGAAAAATGGTTTTGTGGGGACTTATTTAAATCAGGATTTGGCAAACTTTCTGTGAAGGGCCAGATAGCACATATTTTAGACTTTGCAGACCTTACAGTCTCTATTGCAACTGGTCAACTTTACAACACAAAACAGCCATAGAAAATACTTAAAGGAGTGAGTATGGCTTCATTTCAATAAAACTTTATCGACAAAAACAGGCAGTGGATCAGATTTGTACAGCTCTCTTCAGTTACTCCATATGGATCTTTATTTTCTAAGTTGTGTAATCACTAGATCACCAGTGATTATTCTGCCTGGTGGAAGTGGAAAGCACACGTGTGTGTGTTAAGTATGTGTGCATATAGATCTGAGTAATGCTATTTATGGATGTTAAAGTAAACCAGACTGAAAAAAACCTGAAGCATCTCAAATTTCAACAATTTGAATTTTGAAACTCAGTTTCAAAATTCAAAATATTTCACATAGTCTCTTCTCCTGTCAGTCTTTTCAATTGTTCCAAGCCTTCCTGTCTGTGTACTGTAGAGAGCAAGGATGAGAGTCCTGACCGACAGTGGGAAGGGCTGTCTCAGCATCAGAGAATGAAGGATGGAAAACTGACACCTAGAAATTGAAGAGGACGACATGGTCTGGGATGTCTGGAGAAGTGAGTAAATGGGATGTTTAAGCTGAATTAGGGGGTGCGGACTTCTTGAGGTGTATTTATCTATTGGGGATGGTTACTGCTTTTGTCTGCCCCATTCTTGCTCCATGATCCATAATGACTGGGTGGGCACACAGTATTGGCCAGTAGAATCAGGGGCCTTCCCAGGCGTTTGAGGTGGTTTTGGTGGTAAGGACGTCTTTCTGTTCGGATTGGGAAGGTACAAGTCAGGGTTGTCTCCAGCCATGCTCCCTGTAGTGTAGACAGCCCTTAGGCAGTAGACAGTGTGGCACCAACAGCCGCAGAGCAATGAGATGAACAGAAAGTGTCACCTCTGATCTCTGAAGCTCTCCTTTGACTCAGTGAACCACCCAGTACCTTCTTGATCATCCCCCTCATTTTGATTTAGCTATTTTTAGTTGGGAATTTTACAGCCACAATCAAACAGTCCTGACTGTTTTTTACCATTTCGTTGGTAAAGTATCTGTCTTCAAATGTCAAGTTGTACATAAAATCTATATTTTCATAGAAAATCTGTTTCTTTGTACCATAACTGATGTGGCTATATTCCTGTTACATTCACTATTTTCCTAAGACAGGCAAAAGATACCTTCTAATATCTTTTTAGGAGGAAATATGTAATTCTATCTAGAACTTTGTGACTTTATATGCACATACTCACAAGACACATACACAACCACACCCACTTCCTCTTCGGAGTAAAAGTTGCTATTGGATATAACTACTTTTTACAGACTTCAGAATGAACAAATCATAAAAATAACAAAGAAAATTTCCAGAGAGGTTGAAGCCATTGTAGCAGAATCCAGCAGTTGTTTAAGAATGTTTTCATTGCTCTAAGGGAATTTCTTCTGCTTTGAATTCACAAAACCATATGCCTGGTCTCCTCTGACAATGTGAAACAGAAGCTATGACAAATTTCACAACAGAAAGTCAAGTGGAGAGCTGGAAATGAATATAATCAGTGTTCACAAACAAGCTATCAATTTCCAGGAAAAAAGATTACATTTGACATATTAATTTTTGCATGAGGCAGTCCACAACAATCTTGATAAACAGTGTATTTCCCAGTGTCCACTGGATTCTGTGCAATGTGGTCCAAGCCAAAATGGAGACAAATTTATGAAGGAAAACTAGTCTTGTTGATTCTCAATAGTCAAGATAATCTTTTGACTTTTATAACTCATGTACAGTAAAGTTCACAAATCTTAATTGTTTGCTTACTGAATGAATTTTCATCTGTGTGGATATCCATGAAACCACTATTCACGTCAAGAATTACAGCATTTCCAGCATTCAAGGAAGTTCCCCCATGCCCTCTCTAAATGAATATCCCCACAAAAGGGAACTGCTACTCTGAATTCTAACACCATAGATTACTTTGGCCTGTTCTTTGGCTTCATATAAATGAAACTGTAGGCTATGCATTATTTTAGGTTTGACTCTTTTTACTCTACAGTATGTTGGTGAGAATCATTCATGCTGTTGAGTGTAGCAGGAAACTTTATTTTCATTGCTGTGTAATATTCTACTGCATGAATATACCACAAAGAATTTGAGTATTTTGTTGTTGATAGAAAGTTGGGTTGTTTCCTGTTTGGGGTGATTATACATTAAGGGGCTGAGAATTTTCTTGTACATATCTTTGAGTGCACACATGTACTCTTTTCTCTTTGTTAATATACTCGGGAATGGAATTTCTGGATCATAAAGTAGGTATGTGTTTAGCTCTAGTAGATACCGTTAAGCAGTTTCCAAAGTGATTGTTCTAATTTACAGTCCCACCAAAAGTGCATGAAAGTTCTATTTGGTCCATATCCTCATCAACATTTGGCACTGTAATCCTTTTAACTTTAGCTCTTTTGGTGATTGTATTAGTCTGCTCAATCTGCCATAACACAATACCATAGACTGGATGGCTTAAACAACAGAAATGTATTTTCCTCACAGTCCGGGAGGACTGAAGTCTAAGACCAAGGGGCCAGCAAATTTGATTTCTGGCAAGGGCTCTCTTTCTGGCTTATCAATAGCTGCCTTCTCTCTGTGTCATCTCCTGGCCCTTTCTCTGCGCAAGAGCATGAGAAAGAGCCCTCTGGTATCCCCTCCTTTTATAAGGATGCCAGTCCTACCAGATTAAGACACTGTCATTATGACCTCATTTAACCCTAATTTCTTTTCTAATTTCCCAAGTAAAGCCTCATCAAGTAGCATCACATTGGGAACTGGGCTTCAATATATGAATTTTGAAGGCCATTTGGATGGCCAGCAAGCATATAAACTTTAAGTGACTGCTTAAGGATTAAGCCCATTAAAAAAACTGGTTGTCATTCTCCTTATTGATTTATAAGAGCTCTTTACATATTCTAGATACTAGTTTTTTGACAGATATGTTAATCACAAATATCTTCTCCCAATCTACAGCTAATTGTTAATGATTTTCATCTTATATTATGAAGAACAGAAGTTCTTAATATTAAGGAAGTCTAGTTTTTCCAACTTTTATGATTTATTTTGTTTGTGTTTAAGAAGTTTTTGCCCACATCATTTCTGATAAATTTTCTTATGCTTTCTTCTAGAACCTTGATTGTTTTAACTTTTACATTTGAGTCTATGTGGTACCTTAAATTAATTTTTTCCTATTGTGTGAGGTAGAAACTCAAAGTTAATTTTTTTCTAGATGAAGATCCATTTGACCCAGAACTATTTATTTTAAAAATTCCCCACTGAATTACAGCGTGTTTTTATTGAGAATCACATGATTATATTAGGGTCTATTTTGGGGTTCTGTATTTTGTCCCATTGGTCCACTTATCTTTGTTTGTGCTTTCATCACTATCTTTACTACTGTAGCATCTTACATCTTGTCATTGGATTGTGTAAGTCCTCCAGATGTGATCCTTAAGATGGCCATGGCCAGGTCCTTTGCATTTTCATATACATCTTGGAATCAGCTTGTCAGGTTCCACAAAAATTCTGCTGGAATTTTTATTAGGATGACATTGAATTTTTAAGTTAATTTAGGGAGAATTTACGCCCTAACAACGCTGAGTCTTCTAATGCATGAAAATGACTTATTCCTTGATTTATTTAAGTCTTTCAAAACTTCCCTCAGCAATGCCGTGGAGTTTCTGGTGTATAGATTTTGTAAGTTTTTGTTAGGCTTGTTTGTAGGTGGTATTTCGTGATTTTTGATACAATCATATTTAGTGTTTTTGAAATTTCATTTTCTAATTATTTTCAGTAATTATGCAATTACTTTTTGTATGCAATAATCTTGTTATCTTAATAAATTGCATAGTCAGTAGTTTTATTTGGATTCTCTATGTGCACTTAATCATCTCCTTTATGAATAACGTTTTACTTTTTTCTTTCAAATCTTTTACTTTAATTCTTTTTCTTGCGTTATTGTCTGGGTAACAGCTCTACTATAACATTGAATAGAAGAGATTCAAGAGTATTTTCTTGTGTTGTTCTCTATCTCAGGGGAGAGCGTTAGATGAGTTTTATAGGCATCTTTTATCAGATTAAGGAGTTTATCTGCTATTCTTAATTTGCTAAGAGTTTTTTTAAGTCATGAAGAGTTGTTGAATTTTATCAAATACATTGTCTGTGTCTATTAAGACGAACGTGTTTTCTCCTTTATTATGTTAATGTGGTGAATTACTTTAATTTACTTAGCAGGTTAAGCCAACATTGCATTCCTGGAATAAATCCCATTTGGTCATAATGTGTTAATTTTTGGCTGTATTAATGGATTCAATGCATTAATATCTTGTTTAGGATTTTTGCATCTATAATCTTCCTTTCTTATGTCAGATTCTGATATCACTGTTATGCTCCTCAGAAAAAAAGCTGGGAAGGGTTTCTTCTTTCTCTATTCTCTGGGAAGATTTGTGTAAGAATTCACAAATGAAGCTATTTGGGTGCACGACTTTCTTTGTGGATGTCTTTATATTATGAATTCAATTTCTTGAATAGATTTTAAAATATTCACATTTTCTATCTCTTCTTGAGTCAATTGTAAATAGTTTTCTTCCATAATTCATTCATTCATTTAAAATTTCAAATTTATTGTCATAAAGTTCTTTATAACCTTCTCTTATTATGTTTTCAGTGTCTGTAAGATGTGTAGTGAGATCTTGCTTTTCTTCTTTGGAATTAGTTACTTATGTTTTCTCTTTCTCTAAATTTACAGTGCTGGGAATTTATAAACCTCATTAATCTTTTCAAACTACCAAACATTTGTGTTTGTTGATTTTTCTTCATTGTATATTTATTTTATATTTCATTAGTTTCTGTTCTTAAGTTTATCATAGCTATTTTAAAATTTTTACTTGTGCTTAATTTGCTACTTTTCCCCCAAGCTTTTTGAGACAGCAACATATTAATCTTCAGCCTTAAAAACTTTAACAATATATGTATTTACTTAATTTAAAAAATATTTTTAACACATGCATTTAGTTCTATAAATATTCCTGTAAGCACTGCTTTAGCAGGATTCCATAAGTCTTGATATGTTGCATTTTCACTTGGTTCAGAATATTTTCTTATTGCTATTTTGATTCCTTTGATGACCTATGGGGTTATTTAAATGTGTGCTGCTTATTGTCTAAATGTTTGGTTATTTCTTATCTATCTTTATTGACTTCTCATTCAATGCTGCTATGATCAAAGAAGATAGTTTAACTTCAATCTTTTGAAATTTGTTGAAAACTTATTTTATGGACAAATTCATGGTTTATTTTGGTAACTGTTTTATATGAACTTGGAAAGCATGTGGATTCTCCAGATGTTGGGTGGGGTGTTCTAAATACGCCAGTTAGGTCAAGTTGACTAATCAGGTTGTTCCAGCCATCTTTATTTTTTTGCTGATCTTATATCTGCATGTTCTATCAGTACTGAGAGAGGTGTATTAAGGTTGGTGCTACTATGTATAGCTTTAGAGGCTGGTCTGACTGTACAGAATATGTGCATGGCACTTCCTGGAGTCATAATCAGAACTCATACTGAGGATGAATGTCAGCCCTAGGACTTGGGCCTCAATGGACTGGACATCTCCAAGATGAGTCAGAGGCCTGTGTTGAAGACTCAGTGTCACGTATGAATGACAAATCAACATCTGTCAATTACATAATTGTAATAGTAGGATTGTAAGGGTAATTTTGGTAGGATTTTTGATTTATTTGGTCTGACATTTCTCCTTCTTTAAGTCTGACCACAAAAATGCTCACTCTTCCCAGCTACAGAGAATATACCAAGGCCCTGGCTGTGGTCTGTGTAAAGACAGTGAGAAATGGAAATGTGACTAGACAGAAGGCAAATGCTGGGAGTTACCTAGGAAGTACCTTCTACTTGTAGACAGCTGTTTTCTCAGAAATTCTGATTTTGGAAGTGGGGCCTGACACTGCCTGAAGCATGGGTTGAAGCATTGCCCCAAGTCTCTTTCTTCATCGTGAACACTTTCTCGGTGGGAGTATGTGCTGGCTCCAAATTGTCCAGTGCTGTGGGCTTGGTATTCACGAAGGACATAGACTTTTTTGGAGCATCAGGCTGGGGAAGAACAAAGGTTTTTGAATTCAGAAGACCTAAAATTAAATCCTACGCTGCCACTTTCTGGTTTTCTGACCATAGGCAAAACTACGACCTCTTTGAGCCTCCCTGTTTTTATTTGTAAAACTGGATTCACAGGTTTTATGGGTAGGATGAAATAAATAGAAAGCTTCTAGAACTATGTCTGGTCAAAGGGATAATCAATATATGTTACTTCCTCCCACTTGCTTCCCAGTCTTTCAAGTGAAAGAATTGAAGAATGTCCCTACCTTTGGGATTAGTGTTGAAGACCGAGTATGGGATTGGCTGAGGAACCTAGCCCTGGGATAAGGCTGGGGGTATAAGTGGTCTGGGTTGACAGGTCCAAGGTCTATGGAACATTGAAGTTTTCCCACAAAAGGAAATGGGACCAGTTCTCAGCTGTATTAGATTCGGCTTATTCCCCTCAGTTTACGCTGATGCAGTTAAGGCTCCCAGGATAATTATAAACCAGCACATCCAGGAAAGATATGACTGGCACTTCACTTCAGTTCAAATGTGGAAAAGCCCCTCACACTTCAGAAGTCCACCCAAATATAATTCTAACACTTTCCTTTTGCATAGGACTGGAATCTGTTAGCACTCATCGCTGTCTGAGAGCTGCTGTAAAGCACGCACATCCTAGGAAAATGTTATTGCAGCCATGGAAGGAGGGCTCGTAGTTCAGGCTCAGCAGGGACTCCAACAGAAATGGAAGCATCTGCTGAGGCTGGTGAGGGCAAGGCAGGGGTGATGATCTCATTTTGAGGGCCTGCGGGAGGCTCTGGGAGCCCAGCCTCCCTCTCTGCTCGAGTACCCAGGTTGTCCTAGAGTTCAGAGGACAAGTATTCTGGGCAGATCTGATCCTGTCTAAACTGTGAGAACAGTTAGAGGCAAAGTGTGGGATAGACACATGCTATGGAAGATCTCCTCATCCCAGGATGGGCTTCATCTCTAGCAGGCTGCACTGAGAATGATTCCAGAGGCTCTTCTGGGCTCAGCTGGAAACCAGGCTGAGGCTGATTAGTGACGTCTGCCACGGAGCAGGGACAGGCTGGCAAACCAGTTGTTCCATAATTTTTTTAGTTTCTTTTAATGTTTAAAATTTTTTCAAGTGATATGTTTACGTAAAAGGGAAAATCAATGATACTACAGGGCATGTAAGGAAAAGTATGGTCCTTTGTCTCACCTCTCCATACTTGAGCCTTGCCCTCTACCTCAACCATCCCGTCCCCTGAAGCCAAACTCTTTCTGTTTTTAAAAGCTATGATTCTTGTGTCCATATTTTTTTTTTATTAATGGCAATTTAGAATATATACAGAAGTTGAGAGAATAGTTTGAGAAATCCATGTTCCATCATTCAGCTTCAACCTCTATGCACCACCAGTTTTGCTTTCTTTCTTTCTGGAGTGCAGTGGTGCTATCATGGCTCACTGCAGCCTTGATCTCCTGGGCTCGAGTGATCTTCCTACCTCAGCCTCCTGGGTAGCTGGGATTACAGGCACACCCAGCTAATTTTTGTGTTTTTGTAGAGATGGGGTTTCACCATGTTGCCCAGGCTGGTCTTGAGCTCCTGGGCTCAAGCTATTCTCCCACCTCAGTCTCCCAAAGTGCTGGGATTACAAATTTGAGCCACCATGCCCAGCCCATATATATATATACATATATATAGATATATATGTATATCTATATATATGTATATATATATATATATATAGATATACATATATATATATAAAACCTCAATATTTCCAAATGATATAGTTATATTCGAGACTTTATTTTCAAAGCCAATAGCATGGTTGCTCTATCTCGGGGATCCATCTGGGATCCATCTATGTTAGAGCAAGTCTGTAAGTCACTGAGGGGCAGAAAGGTACCTGTGGTTGAGGCATGATGGTCTCCTAGCTGGGATCCCTCCCCCTGTGGCCTCCCTCCCCCTGTGGCTTCCCTCCCCCTGTGGCTTCGCCTGCAGAGGTTGGCCTTCTACACAGTTAGGGCCAGTGATGAGCTAACACAGGGCTTTGCATTTTCACTTTGTGAATTTGAGCACAGTTTTAGAGATCCTTGCTCTACACAAGTGTATGTGGAACAGACATGTGTGCTTATTTAATAACACTCAGATTCCTTTCTGACACTGGGAAGGTGGGAACGGCAATTGTTTCTGAAGTAGCCGGAGTGATGTAATGGAAAGAACTCACGGTTTGTTGGAACTAGTAAGCTTGGACTGAAATCAGGCTTTGTCATGTAGCAGCTATGTGAACTTGGGCAAATTATATGACCTCTTTGTCTCTCTTTTTCACATGTGTCATGCAGGACAAGAATGCTTACCCTGAAGGGACATTGTTGTGAGGACCAAATAAAATAACATTCACAATGCACTGGAACAGGATCTGTCATATAGCAGAACCTCAATAATTTCATGTGCTCACCCTATCAGTGTATATACTATAGTACATAGTATCTATCTATAGATGTATGTGTATATATATATCATACATAATATTTTACTTTTTTCCTAGATAAATGGACAGCAAATCTAATTCACTTTATTTTGCATATTTACTATTGTATTTATTTAAAAGATTTAGCCTTTTTACTTTAAATTCTACTTATGACTACCTAAAATAAAAACTAAGACATAATAAAACAACTCTTTTTAGTAAAACTTCCATAATATAAATTTAAAATATTACTAATAGATTTAAAAAAATAGGTTTATTAGCTTCATGTAATGCCAACTAATTGAAATAAATGATTCTCTTTTGGTTGGACCTACTTTAGTGGACATTTGACTCACACAGTGAAAAGTGTTTCAATCAGGGCTCCTCTGGTTGCAAGTGCCAGAAAGGTAATGCAAATTAGCGTAGGCAAAGAGGAATTTTATTGGCTCACAGATGTGGGAAGCCTATAGGCTGAGTTGTCTACAGTCATGTCATGGTCCAGGGACTCAAAAAACATTGCTAGATTTTTATCTTTTTCTTGCCATCTCTCCATCTCTTAGCTCTGTGCATTGACACCAGTTCATAGTTTCTTCCATTTTTCAAAGGTATTCAAAGTGACTGAAAGCATCTCTAGCTTGTGTGGTTTTTGCAGCTCTCCATCCCATAGGAAGAAATTTTCTTTCCCAGAATCCATAAGTCTCACCTTAGGAAAGACTCTGATTGGCTCAATTTGGTCATATGCTCACACCTGTGGCGAGATGGTGAGCACAGGGACCGAATGGTTGCTAAGGTGGGCATTCTCACTGGGACCCAGTGGAGCTAAAGGGGTGACTCTCCAAAGGAAAATGAGGGTTGATATCATGTAACCCATGTTGTTCAAAGAAAAATAAAACATATGGTCATGTCAATAGATGCAGAGAATGTATTTAACAAAATTCAACATCCATTCATCATAAAAACTGTAAGAAAACTAGGAAGAGAGGAGAACTTCCTTAATGTGAAAATGACTTCTATATAAAATTTACAGCTAACATCACATTTAATGGTGGAAGACTGTGTGCTTTTTCCCTAAGGCTGTGAGCAAGGCAAAAATGTACGCTCTCACCGTGTGTACTCAACACTAGAGGTCCTTGCCAGTGGAATAACTAAGAAAAACAAATAAAAGGCATACAAATTGAAGAATAATAAAGCATCTTTAATTTCAAATGACATGATCATTTACATGGATTATTAAAAAAAACTACAAAGAAGCTACTAAAAGTAAAAAGTGAGCTAAGGAAGGCTATACTATACAAAAACCAAATCCATTTCTATATATAAATAATTGAAATTTGTAAACAATCTAAACTAAAATTTCAAAAAAGTAACAATTGTAATAATAGCAAAAACACTAACTACTTGGGGATAAATCTAAGAAATGTGTAAAATTTGTATTCCTCAAAATAAAAATTATCGAAGTGAGAAATTAAAACATATTTGAAAATGAAAAAATACAGCATTCTTTATTGATTGGAAGGCATACTAGTGTTAAGATGTCAATTTTTCTCAAATTGACTAATAGATTCAAGGCAATCCCAGTCAATATCCAGCACCTACAGAAAAGCTAAAATTTTGGGGGGATTTTTGGGTCTCGTGATGCTTTTTTTTCTTATTTTTTCTTTATTGACAAGTAAAGATTGTAAAAACTGACATTTTATATGAAAAATTTTAATTTGCATATAAATAAAAGGAAATAACAATGTAAATATAAAATAAAATGAAATGACTATATACGTAGTAGTCAAAGTAATTTTTAAAAATGAAGAACAGATTAAAAAAAAAAATAGAGATAAGGTCTTGTTCTGTCACTCAAGGTGAGGTGCAATGGCACAATCATAGCTCACTGCAGCCTTGAACTCCTGGGCTCAGGTGATCCTCCTGCCTTAGCTCCTGAGTAGCTGGGACTTGATGCACATGCCACCATGCCCAGCTAATTTTGTTTTTTTGGAATTGGGGTCTTGCTATGTTTCTTAGGCTGGTCTCAATCTCCTGGCCTCAAGTGGTCCTTCCACCTTGGCCTCCCAAAGTGCTGGGATTATAGGCATGAGCCATCATATCAGGCCAAGAATAGCTTTTTAAAAATAGACACTTAATAGTTGTACACTATCTGATACAGGCTACTATAAGGCTATATGAGCATGATGACATGGTGTTAATGTAAAGTTAGAGGTATAAATCAAAAGAATAGAATAGAAAGTCCAAAAATAGACCTACACATATATTGTCAATTGATTTTTCCACAAAGATGCCAAGATAATTCAAAGAAGAACAAAGTGTGTTTTCAACAAATGTTTCTGAAACAATTTGAAACCTATATGCCAAAAAAATCAATCAAACCTTGACTCCCACTGGCTTTGTGACCTCACCCAAATCTCATTTTGAATTGTAACCCCCACATAATGGAGAAAGGGCGTGGTGGGAAGTGACTGGATCATGGGGGCCTATTTCCTCCTTGCTGTTCTCATGATAGTGAGTGAGATCTGGTTGTTTAAAAGTGTGTAGCACCTCCCCGTTCACACTCTCTCTCTCTTATGCTTGGCCATGGTAAGACAAGCTTACTTCCCTTTCCCCTTCCGCCATGACTGTAAGTTTCCTGAGGCCTTCTATCCATGCCTCCTGTACAGCCTGTGGAACTGTGGGCCAATTAAACCTCTTTTCTTCATAAATTACCTAGTCTCAGATATATCCTTATAGCAGTGTGAGAATAGACGAATACACTTTTCTAGGAATAAAAGAGAAAATATTATGACCTTGTGATGGGAAAAGATTTGTTAGTACACAAAGAGGAGTCTTTAAAAATGATTAATTGGACATCATCAAATTTTTAATAAAATCTGCTCTTTGAACAACATGGTTCAGAGAATGAAAAGCCACAGAGAGAAAATAGTTGCAAAATATATATCTAGCAAAGGAATTGTGTCCAGAGTACATAAAGAACTCTCAAAACTCACTAAAATAAAAAATAATTTTTAAAAAATGGACAAAACATTTGAATATATATTTAACTCAAGGAGAGCAAATAAGTACCTGAAATGATGCTTAAGATAATCAATTATTAGGGAAATGGCAAATCAAAACCATGATGAAACACTACCACATACTTACAGAAAAGCTAAATTTTGGGGGCAGATTTTGGGGACTTGTGATTCTTTTTTTCTTATTATTTCTTTATTGACAAAGATTGTATATACTTATATAAAAAAAGAATATTTTTAAGGGAAAAACAATTGCATCATTTACATAACTTATTTGGCAAGTGATTATGGGTTATGCTAAAAAGTCAGTATAGTATAATTTTTGTTAAATAGTTTATTCCTCTATTTAATGCCATTCTTCTCTGCAAATGTGTTTGTAGCATTAATTTTATACCAAATTATTTATAGACAATAATAAATTGCAATGTTCTTAAGCAACTAACTTGCCTTAACCCATTTAATCTTCACCCAAATTCCCATTTTATAGATAAGTAAACCAAGGCTGGGAGGTTAGGAAGCTTCTCCCAGTCACACGATCAGTAAAGAGAAGAGCTTGAATTCAAACCTGGGAAGTCAGGCTGCAGAGCTGGCATTCTGAGTACTCTAATTACAAAAGGAAATTTCTATTTAGCCTGTGTCACAGGACCACAAATGATAAACCAAACCAAATCCATGTTACTTATAATATACATTATACTATATATTCTTAAATAAAATGTATTCATCAAAGATTAAGATGTTAAAGATGGCAACAATAGACACTGGGGACTACAGGAAGGAGGAGGGGAGTAGGGAGGCCAGGGTTGAGAAATTAACTGTGGGGTACTATGTTTACTTCTTGGGCGATGGGATCATTGGCACCCCAAACCTCAGCATCATGCAAGATGCCCATGTAACAAACCTGCATATGTACCCCCTGAATCGAAAATAAACATTGAGACTATAAGGGGAAAATGATTAAGATATTATTCTATATACACATTATGGTAAGTATCTTAGGGTGTGGGAGGGTCATAGCAAAACAAGATCAGGTCCTCTCCCTTAAGAAATTTATAATTTGCTTGAGGAGATAAAACATGTAAATGGGAAACATTTTTTTGAAAACCCAATAAAAGCAAAGCCACTAGCAGCCTTATTTATATGTGCTGGGAGACAAGAACCAAAATCATGTCCTGGGCTGGCTGAGTTTAGCTAGGAAAGCTTTTCAGAGAACATGAGTTTTAAGTTAGGCTGTGAGGGAGGGACCCACATGGATCAGCAAAAGCTAGAGGGAAGGCTTTAATAATAATCAACACTGGGAATTATAGCTGACATTCGTTTGTGTTGCCATGTCCCATCCACTTTACCAACTCCTCTGTGTACATGCTCTCATAGACCCCTCACCATAATCTGGTGAGCCAGGTAATATCATTATCCTCATTTTAAAATACAGAGAAACAGTTATAGAGAAGGTTAGGTCACATCTTCAAGGTTACTCAGCAGAACGGGGATTCATGCTAAAGTTGGCCAACCCTAGAATCCAGGTTTCCAACCACTATGCCTTGAGTTTATCCCATTAAAAAAATGTTAAGCTCTGTCATGTACCAAATACATTGGTAGGACAGAAAGAGCATTTACTGGGTTTTAGATGTGAGAAGTTACTCTCGGGGGCTCAGGTGACTGAGTGCATGTGTGTTGAGTTCCTGCACTCAGGTGGCAGAGCAGTTGACCTGGCATGGAGCATGTACAGACATGAGTAGCTCAGCACGCCCCGCACCAGGAAATTCCCAGTTTCCATTTTGTCCAAGCCTGATCATTGTGATAATTTCCACAGGGTATCTTTCCCGGGGCCTTACATTATCAAGGCTCTGCCAGCAAAGTGAAGGTTGGACTATAAAGTGACAGTCTAACCTTAAACCAGTGAAACAGCAGGGAAAACCATTCACAGAGTTTGCTGACATCAGCATAATCTCAGTGAACCATCCCCAAGGACAAGCCCAAATGAGCAGGAAAGTATGTGGATGAAATATAATCATCAGATGCAGTGGAAAAGACATGAGAAACCAATGAAAGCTGAATGACATTTTCTGACCAATCTTTGGTCATCATTTTGGCTAAGTGTCCACAGGCACACCCAAAATCCCTAAGTCCTGGAAGCCTACAAAGAAGAAACAGGATGTATGCATGTTTATTTTGTGTGCACGCATGAGTGTGTGTGTGTATGTGCGTGTTTAAATTCATGGCCAGCAACTCTGTTGTATGTGTTAAATGGCTGAAAGTTAGGAGAGTACCAGGCTCAGCTTTAATTGGATTTTCTAAAGTATAAATAAAAGGTAGGGAAGGGAGAAGCGTTCTTTGATGGATGTCTTCCCTCAAGTGTGCACAGCTGGCCGAGTCCCTCTCTTGCCTAATTAAGGCGCTTTATTCTGCTCATGCACAGATCTGCTGCCTGCGTGCTTGTCTGCAAGCCGACATCAAGCCCATTTGGCCAGAAATACATCTAGAGGTGGAGCTAGTCCAGAAGACTGGGCCCCCAGAGTGCTATGGAATGCCTGTGGGAACAAAAGACGACCTAATGGACAACAGAGACACGAAAGTCTGGTAGGAGGTCCCTAGAAGAGAGGCTTCAAGTGGGACCTAGAAATACACCCAATGGGTTAGTCTTTGGGAAGCTGAATGAGAATAAACCTCCAGTAGATTTTGAAGGTCAACCTTTATTGTGAAGGGAGGTGGGGTAGGGGTGGGCTTTTAGGGACTGGGAGAAAAGAAACAATCCTGTTGTCTGGCTCTCTACTGCCCATTTTCCTCACCAGGACCAGGGATAAGGGAGGCAAGCTGGGCACCGAGGGAGACAAAATTTCAGGAGCTTCTCACTGTTGTGTACTTGTGGTACTGTAGCCACAGGGATTTTTCAAACATGCATATATGAGTGTATCAAAGACAGAGACCAAATGCCTTAATAGGGCTCTGCCAACCTGGGATCTCTAGAATGTAAAATGCAGCTTGTAGGTCAGAAGGGAGATTCTGAGAGTCTGCCTTTCTAACTAGCCAAGGTGATGCTGATGCTGCTGGCCTGGGGACCACAGAACAGTGAGGGTTCAGGTGCCAGTAAAGTCAGGATATCACCTGGGTCTGGCCTACCACCTGTTTTTGTAAATAAAGTTTTATAAGAACACATTCCTTTACATATGTCTATGGGTGCTTTCTAGTTATAGCAGTGGAGTTGAAGAGTTGCAACAGACTGAATGACCCATAAATCTGAAATTACTTACTATCTGCCCTTTACAGAAAAGTCTGCCAATCCCGCTTTATGAAATCTGTCTTTGTTTTTCTTCTGATAAGCACATGTCAGCCAAAAGTCATGCACTTTCCTTTCTGGGGCTTTGCAATTAACATTGCCTCTGCCTTGATGTTCTGTCCTTTCTCTTTGTAAACTTTTACCTTGTTTTTCTGATCTCAGCTTAGATATCATTTCTTCTATGATACCTCGCTTGAATTCCAAAGATGGAGCTAGGTGACTCTCATATATGCTTACAGAGTCTCAAACTCCCTATTGTGACAAGAATGGACACTTAATGCCCTAAATGGTGATTGCCTATTTCATCATCTAGCTCTCCTGTTAGACCATAGGCTTCCTGAGGAGAGACCATACCTGTTAACTATTGAATCCCAAGCACCAAGCACACAGTGTTCAATTTTAAAGTTGATGACTTTATGACAACTTTAGACACCTGTCTTATATTTAGCCACCCTGAATGGAGAAACGTCTTGACATTCCAGAGAAATTCAGTCTAATCTGGTTTCTTGGAAGAAGATAAAATATTCAACAATACCATCACACCCACCCAACACCATACATACTCATACACACAGCTGTTCTTGGCTCTCATTTCTGGGTTAGGCAGAAAACTTGCATACCTTTTGAGATTAAAATCTTTGAGCATTTGAGAATGGATCTACTTTTTTCTGGAAGCTTCTGCACTGAGACACTTTAGAACTGTGGTAGAAGTTTCAACAGAGGGAGGGTAAAACATTTGTTTATAATGATTCTTGGTTTGTATTTATTCCTGTTCTCCTTTAATAGGGAGAATGGAACTCCAGTTCGGGAAACTAAACAGCCATTAGGTCAGTTGCCTCTTTCAAGAGAACAAGCAGTGGTTTACAAAGCTCATCTACACTCAGCAGGTCCAGTGGAATCTTGGGTGAAAATCCAGGGTCTGCCCAGTGAACGCTGCGGGCTGGCCTGGGGGGTCTGGCTGCTATAGACAGGTGTCTGTAGTTGCCTTGGATTCTTTCTTGAACAGTGCAGTATGCATTCCCAAGGTGGCCCCTCTGCAGTGCAGGAGGTGATGTCTAGTGGCAAGGCTTAAAGACTTTAAGCCAACCATTGTTTGAAGGTTCATATTATCTGGGTGAGATGGTCTGAGCTAACCAGATGCCTATCAAACTAACGATTCTTTAATTCCTTCCTGAGATGTTTAAACCACTGCCACAATGTTTGCACATCATGAGGCATTTACCTCTTTTCCTCACACTCCATTTTTGCTCATTTATGGTCAGTTCCACCAGGCCTCATTCCCTCAAGTTCATCATTAACTATCAGAACCTGTGTGTGTCTAGGACCACTGCTTTTTTGTTATCACAGGTGAGTGCTTATGACTTTTTAATATCATAGGCATTTCCTCCGCAATCTCTCTCACTTTCTTTTTGAAGTGAGAAAAAAGCTCCTTAGGAGAAATTATGTAACTCCAGAAACAAAAGCCAGCATTTGAGACATCCTGTGACAGTGAAAAGTCAAATTCCAGATGTTGGGTTTTGATTCTCCGAAGAAATGTGTTCAAGAGAGGGAGGGATTGGAGTCAGATCAGGAATTCATTAGAGATCTGCTGATTTTCCTCATTGCATGGTTAAGCGCTCAGGGTAGGCAGCTGACAAAGGCTTTGGGGGACAGGCTGAGATGGGCAGCACCCCGGGCCCTAGCTGCCCAGCCAGCTGTCGGACGTCTGGCCCATTTTCCCTCCTGATGCTCTCAATAAATGTTTTCCACAGGACATCTAAGGCACAACATACCGGACAAGGTCCTTGGAGGAGATGGGATATTTACTTATTTATTTTCCTTTGTGCCAGTCTGAATATGTCAAGTGAGTAATTTCTGGACTTTTGTAAAGTTTGACCTCTTTTTCCCTTTTTTATGTGAAGTAGTTGCTCATTTCTCTGTTTTGGTTTTGTCATAGTTTGGATTTTTCAGGCCACACACAGACATACTTTTTAGTTTTGGCAAGGAGTAAACAGCCAAAGCTCATAAATTACATACATAAATATTTAGTGTACTTAGATGTGCTGAGGATTTTTAAAGGGAAGGAAAGAAAACCAAGACTGGGTAAAAAGAAGCTGTAGCCAGAGAAAAACAAAATCCTCTATTGTTTGAAAAATTGAAAGCAGTCACGGAGAAACAAATACGAACTTTGGAGGTGTTCAAAAGAATCATATTCTGCTCCCAATGTAATAGCAAGGAAAACATCTCTTGATTTCAAGAAAATTTTGGATTTAGTGCTCCACAACAACAGGGTGAAGAAATGGTTGCATTTAAGAGTCAATGAATCATGGAGAGAAAGAAATGATGATCTTGGAATCAGCTAATGATCTAATACTGAGATGCTCTGAGTTAGACAGTGGGCAGGAGTCAGGGAATTTGGCTTCTCATCTTCCATTCCTTGGGGGGAAGCCTGCATTGTCCTCCTGTGTCTGGAAGAGAAAATTATGTGTCACCCACTTTAAGAGACACTAAAGTACAGCCATTTGGATATATCAGAATGAGATAGGAATGATGCTTGCATGGGAAAGATTCTTCACTTTCTAAATGTATTTACCCCCAGATTTGTCTAGTAGCTGCTCTAGTACATTTAAAATAAAATTGAATTTCTAAAACATTGATGTTTTTTAAAGAAAAACAAAAAACACAAAGCTTATTAGGAAATGCTCCATTGCATAAAGAGAGATGTTTTTCTGCTAGATAATTTCCTCTGAGGCTTATAACGCTATTGGCATTAACATCATTTTGTCATTTTCCTGCTCAAAAACCTCCTGTGCCTCCCCATTGTCTGTTACAACGTTTCTCAACCTTGGTGCTACTGACATTGAGGTCGTTGATTGGTTGGCTTATAAGCAACAGAAAGTTATTTCTTATGGTTCTGGAGGCTGGGAAGTCCCATATCAAAGTGCTAGTAGATTTGGTGTCTCTTGAGGACCCACTTCCTCACAGACAGCCAACTTCTAACTCTAACCCAGAGAATGGAAGGGGTAAGAGGTCTCTCAGGTCTCTTTCATAGGGGCCCTAATCTTATTTGTGAGAGCTCCACCTTCATGACCTAATCACACCCAAAACCTCCATCTCCTAATACAATCACCTTAGGGGGGTGAGGATTTCAATATAAGAATTTTTGGGGGACATAAACATTCAGATCAAATTACATCTCCACTGAGTCATGACAACCAAAAATGTTTTAAGGCATTCCCAAATGTTCCCTTGGAGGAAAAACCAGTCCTGTTTGAGAAACACTGGTCAACTGAATAAAGAATATAGATCTTTCCTTCTCGATTGCCAAGGCTTTAGTTTCCACCCCCTTACCCTATCCATGAGGCACGTCTGCCTCGAAGTCCCCAAGCTACATTTGTTCATTCTTTTAGCCCTTTGTTCATGTGTTTTCCCCCCAGTTGAAATGCCTTTCCTCTTGCTTGTGCCGATCTAAACCTTACCATACCTTCAGACTACATCTCCAGTCCCAACTCTTTCAGCATTCCCAACCCCCTTTGCTTTCCTCTTTCTAATACAAGTAGTATTTATTGTCCTTCTTGCTCTTTTCAGGACAACAGAAACTCCAGAGGTGTTTAGGGGCATCTGTGAGTAGAAAGACCTTGAGCTCCTGGAGAGACCCCTGGAGAAGAACTAAGAACCCAGAGCAGAGATTATTGCTGAGGACAGCCCCAAGAGTTCCCTATACTCAGAGGGGAACAGATGTTGCTGAGAGAGGACCAGGCCCAATGAGGCATCCAAGTAGGTTTGGTGATATTTGGTGGTCACTTGAGTATACTGACGCTGAAAATCCAGAAGGGGAGAAGGAACATGGTCACTGGGGAAGGATGATAAGCTTGAGGACCAGCTTCATTGGATGCTGATACTTTGCCACCAAATAACCCAATTTAGGCAGTAAGTGGCAAAACCAAGAGGGTGTCTTTGAGGTTTAAGTACCACACAATTCCCTCACATTTCCCCTCTAGCCATGTCTGATAATAATAAAAATAATAACAATTATTAATATTATTCTATCATTTAGAGTGATCAACTTGTCTGGGATGGGTTGGACACAGACCCTGAAATGTGGGCCTTTCTGCTTTATAACTGAGATGGTCCTGTGCATACTGGAAAAAGCTGGTCACCCTACTACCACAATTACTACTACAACTACCACCACCATTAATATTCTAATATTTTCTAATATTTCTAATATTTGAATAGTTTCTAATATTCTCTTTTAGGTACAATTTAAATGTTCTCAATTTTATGTAAAGGTAGTTGAAAGCTGCTTCAGAAAAAAATTTGTTTTGATCCATAACATGTAATGCAACACATAAACGCCTTCCAGTGGGAATTGCCGTCCCTAACAAAACTTCTTTTAGATAGAATTCTGGCTTTGCTGTTGCCAATAGAGTCCTCAATATGACACTGGGCTGGGAGACTCTTCCCTTGTGTTGTGCCCATCTGATTTGGGTCAGAACACCCATGGTAATGAGGTTCTACAGTCTTGAAGGATTGTCCAAATAGTTGAGTATGTCTTCTTTTCCACTTATGCAGCTTAGACCTCTTCACTGGTTAAGTTAATTGAGTGATCCCACTTACATGGTCTGAGATTGCTTTAGGCAACTATTTCATTTACAAAGCACCACGAGTTCCAGACAATCTTAATCAGGATTCTACAGCAAAATGAAACAGGCCAACAAAACAAAGCAAGTCACCCAAACTGCTTAATTGTGTTTATCTGAGTAGACTGAGCCACAAAAATAACCGCCTGAATTCCAGTCTCATATCCATTATTGACAGGCCATATAACTTTGCATAGACCAACTGCTAACTTTCTCCTCTGTAAAAAAGGAATACTAATAGTCTGTTATGCTAGTGATTAGTTTATATCAAATGATGTGAAAATATGCTGAGAAGGGTAAGGTGTTATGCAAATAGAAGTCTTTGCACTGAAAGTGTTCTCTTTTGGTGACTTTTAAAAAAAGTATTATGTTAACCTTATCTTGGATTTGTGTTCAAAATCTTATGATACATTGTCATTCAATTTCACATGCTCAGAGGTTCTGTGTGGTATAGCTGCTGTTTTTGGCATATGTCATCATTTCATTCACCGTGCTGTCCTGAAGTTTGGGCCCTGAGGCAGCACATGTGGAATGAGGACAATGGAATTCTCCATCCTCCAACTCCACTAAATGCCATGGGACTTTACGCAGTGGCCCCTTGATGGGAGCTCCAAAGTGTAAACTGTCAAAAAGTATTAAAAGCCCTTACACCAGATGAACAGAGATGATTTCCAATCTAAACCCAACCTCAAAATTCTAGCTGAAAAGGAAACGATTCAATTCCATGATTCCCAAGTGATGTTTTTGAACATGGGCTACTAGGACTGGGTAGTAACTAGGATGTTGGGCCTACTTTATTTTTTCAGTAGTATTTGTGGTGATGAGAACATCAAGGAAGTTATCTTAGTGTGTACGTGTGTGTATGGGGAGATGGAAGAGTGTACCAGCTTTTGAATCAGACTAACTTGGGTCTAAAGAGCTCTGTTCTATAGTTGTGCTTTTGAATTAATATCAAATAAACAGTATTATAATTTCTATTATTATTCTTGCTCGTTGAGATGAGAATGAGGTCTTTGCATCAAGGATGCCTACTGGGGTGGCTCACAATAGGACAACCCTGAAGAATGCTAGTGGGTGGATGGTTCAGGACAGAAAAAAGTTAGCTTTGGTCTCATGCAATCAGCTAGACTTTCCTGTAGGAGAAGCAGCAACTGGAAGTAGAGGTATGGAAAGCTGATTTCCAGTAAGTGCTACTGGTAGATGGAGCAGGAACAGAGGCAAATTATCCTATAGCCCATAGCAATTGTGAGAAACCTTCAAAATGTGTGGCTGCAGACAATCTCCAGGTGTCAATTGCAGCCAGGCCAATACAGGCCTGCTAAAGGAAGGGAAGATGGACCTCAAGGTGATGCCTATTGCTCTGGAGGAGCCCTGCCTCCACCAACTTCAGCTGCTCGAGGATGCCCAGAAAAACTTTACTCTTGGCTGTGAGTAGGGATGCCCTAGTCTGCCTTCCTATTTTGCCTCCCAACCTTTTCTAGGCTCCATCCCATTCATAGTTGTTTCCATGTGCTGAAATCCAGTGCACCCATCAAGGCCTGTCTCAGATGATCCCTTTTCTGTGGAATGATTCCTCTCCCTTCTCTCTAGCAATGATGCACAGACTTTTGGGGTAAAACCAAGAAACAACTTGGGGATTTGGGAAGGATTGATTTTGGATTGAGAACTTTTATTTTACCAAGGAATGATATTTAAAAATGCACAAACAAAAATGCTAATTTTAATTTTATAGAAGTTAGCATGTTAATTTCAAAGGTAGGAAGGATATGATTTCAGAATAAAAAATAGTTTTTAAAGTAGAACAGAGTTAATCTCACCAAAAAAATCTGTCTACATTTTATTTTTTTGCATCATTTCACATTAGATTTCTGAAAATTTTACTATGGGTTTAGACCCTTCTGCAGATCATGGCATTTGGCAATCTCAACCCTGTGACAACGTATTTGTACTCTTTGGCTCTTCTCAAGATCCTCATCATGCTGACATTTTTTGGGTTCATGCCTATTATATTATAAGCTCCCTTATGGTAGGACCCAATCCTTACTTATTTCTGTATACCCTAGAGTTCTTAGCCTAGAGTTGATCCCTATGAAGATTTGAATAGCTGGATAAATGTGCTGTGATTGGACAAGGCAGACTTGTCCAAGTACAGAAAAAATGCTAAGGGATTTTTCAAGGGGGTACTTTACTGCTCTGTTTCTGAGAATATAACACTGAAATCAGAGCAATAGTAGACTGATTGCATTAATGGCCCTTATTCTACACCCCTCTCTAACCTATAGTCTTATAATCTTTTAGTGCTCTACAAGGGGCCCAGCCGTATGACTTACTCAGAATAACTGGATGTTAGCATGCATCATGCAAATGGAGGCTTGAAAATGTACTTGCTTATTTCTGTTTGTGCCCTTGCCATCTGCTGTTGCCTTGAGTGAAATACGTTTGAGCTAGCCTCCTGGAAAATGAGATAGGTGAGAAAAGCCAAGTTACCCCAGTCATCCTGGTTAAGGCCAACCTATATCAGTTAGCAATCAGCCAACATCCTATGTAAGTGAGTGAGCAAGCCATTATTATTGGCAGGAGCAATTGATGGGTTCTTGTGCAGCTGACAGAGACCTCTTAAGAAAGCCTAGCAAAGGTTAGTTGAGCTCAGTTCAAATTAGCTGGATCCTGCAGACTTGATGAGTTTGACTAGTGTTTGTTGTTGTTTGTAACTGAAATTTTGTGGTTGTTTGTTGTGCAGCTTTATTGGGGCAATAGACAATTGACACAGGAGACTTTGGCTAAAAGGTAAATCTGGGTGGTATATTATTTCCCAGAAATGATGTATCAAAGAACCGCAAATGGTTGGCTTAGAACAACAGAAATTTGTTGCTTCACAATTCTGGAGGCTAGAAATCTGAAATGAAGGTGACGACAGGGCTGTTCTCCCTCTGAAGGCACTAGGAAAAGCTCATGCCATGTCTCTCTCTTAGCTTTTCGTGGGCTTAGGGATTCTTTGGCTTGCAAATGCATCACCCACTCCTTCATCTTCACATGTGTCCTCTGGTCTTTTCATCATCTTCTATCTTTGTGTATCTGTTTGTATGTCCATATTTGCCCCTTTTATAAAGACACCAGTCATATTGGAATAGGGCTTATCTTAGTCCACTTTGTGCTACTCTCACAGGGTAATCGAGACTGAGTAGTTTATAAAGAACAGAAATTTACTTTCTTATGGTTCTTGAGGCTGGAAAGTCCATGGTCAAGGCATTGTCATGTTTGGTTTTCTGGTGAAGGCTGCTCTCTGCTTCCAAGATGGTGCCTTGAAACTGCTTCCTCTGGAGGGGAGAAATGTGGTGCTCTTGCTTGGTGGAAGGTGGAAGGGCAGGCTAGCTGAATACTGCGTGAAGCCTCTATTAATAGAGATTTAATTCTGTTCATGAGGAAGGAGTCCTTATGGCCTAATCATATCTTAATGGCCCCACCTCTTAATATCATTACATTGGCCATTAAGTTTCAACACCTAAATTTTGGAGAAGACACAGTCAAACCATAGCAGAGCCCAACCTAATGATCTCATTTTAACTTTACCACCCTATTTCCAAATAAGGTCACGTTCTGAGGTACTGATGGTTAGGATTTCAATATATCCTATTTTCAGGGAGGAGGCAAAACTCAGCCATAACAGGTGGTAAAGTTACTGTGAGTTACCACTGAGAGCCGTGAGAACTAGTCACATGGTATAATTTAAACCTCCTAATACATCTCCTTCCCAAATCTCTTTCCCCAACCCACTGGAATTATCCTATGGTCTGCCATTTTACCATAGAAAAAGTCCCTTCTAAAATATTCCTTTGAAATGTTGGAGGATCAAGATAAAAATCATTATTAGCTAACATCTGTGTTATAAACTGAAGTGAACAAAAAGAGGACTAAGTTAGAAAAAGAGATGGGAAGAGAAGGAATTCTATAAGGAGGAAAGTGGTAACTTGGCAGGCATCACTGAGCCTGGACCTAGTGGCAGCATCTGCATCCCAGGGGGCAGCTGGGAGAAGTGTGTCACCTAGGATTCATGCTCAGATTCCCAGGAGGCACTCCTGTGCTGCATAGGGATCCTGACCTTAAAGAACCATCTTCCAGCAAATGATTTTGCTGCTGTGAATCTCTTTACTAATTCCGAGTTAATTAAGCTTATGTAAAATGCATCTAAATGTTTTCAAAACAATGCACCACAAAATACACAAAATACATCAAAATTAAGTTTTGATGCTTAAAACTAAAATAAGATAAGTATATTGCCTCTGGATGCTTCAGTGGCATAATGCTTTGTATTTTCAGACTTTCTCAGCCGACAATAGAGAGGCTTCTAAATTTTGCAAATATACTATCAGCCAGTCCTATCAGCTTTTCTCAGTTCACTGCTATAGAAGATGCTTTGCCTATCTCTGGCTACAAATTTTCCTGCCATCTTGGCAAGATTTACTGTCTTTCAACACGAGCCTCCAACATCTCTTGTCAAGCCATAGGCCAGGTGCAAATGAACCATTTCATTCCGGCTTTTTTCAAGTTTTAAAAATTAAACCTTCCCTCTAAGATAAGGAATTCTGCTTTGAGAGTGCTTAGATAAAAGAATACCCATTGGGCATTCACCAGAAACAATTTGAACCTGTAGCCAAAATGGCCTGTGCATAACATGATTGCTCTGCCTATCTTCTAGCAGAACTCCAAATGTACCTCTTGGCTATACCCACAGAAACCACTTTGCTGGTTTCCACAAAAGAAGCAGTACCTGGTTTGGACAGATGCCTTGTCTATCTCTATCTTGGGCAATTTGTTAATGGGTAGGCGGATTCTGTTTCTGAAGGGGTTGGAGACAGTGATGAGTATATGAAATGACAGATCAGTGGTTCTCCACATTGGCTGCACAGTGGAAGTACCTGTGCAGCTTTAAAAATACCCATGATGGTGAATTTTATGTGTCAACTTGACTGAGTCATGGTGTACAGATAATTGGTTTAACACTATTTTGGATATTTGTGTGAGGGTGTTTTTGGATAGGAATAACATTTAAATTAGTAGACTTTGAGTAAAGCTGATTGTCCTCTCTAATGTGGGTGGGCCACATCCAATCAGTTGAAGGCCTGCATAGAACAAAAGACTGACATTTGGACTTGAACTGGAACATTAGCTCTCTCCTGGGTCTCCAGCCTGCCAGCCCACCCTGCAGATTTTGGACTTATCAGCCTCTGTAATCAAGTGAGCCAAATCCTTAAAATAAACCTTTCTATACATACACATATCCTATTGGTTCTATTTCTCTGGAGAACTCTGACTAATGCAATAACTATATCTGAGCCCTTTCCCACAGTGATTCTGTTGCAATTGGCCTGGGATTGGCGAGGGACACTCATGAGGGGCGTGTTAATTTTAATAGATCTCAGGGTGATTTTTCAGGTGATACCAAGGTTGACTGCCACTGTCAGAGCTTCTCTCTGCCCCAACACATAAAATAGATGCTGGCACAAATCACATCACTATCATCTGAGTCCTGACTTTGCTGTTAATGGGCTGAATAACCTTAGGCACATAGCTTAGACTTTTTCAGCCTCAGTGTTCTTATCTATAAAGTGGAGATAATGACACCAGGGCAATTTGATGGTTGTGAGGGTGAAGAGAGGTCAAATAAAGTGACCTACAGAAAATCACAATATTTTCATTTTTATTAGATGGGATGAATGCATGCATCTTGTGTGCATGTTACTTTTGTAATCACCATGTTGTATAAAACATACCTCTGTAAGTAGGGTGAGCTTTTTTTTTTTTTTCATTCTTAGATACTAACCTTTAGCTTCTCCTCTTGGACAAGCGGCTTGGTTAGCAGTTTTCCTAGTGTGGCTGAGAGCCCTGAATCTGACCTGGTTTCAGCACAGTGGGGACCATGCCAGGATGGGTGGGACCCTGGATATTCGAGATTCAGCAATTATTGTTGACTTTAGGCCTCTGTGTGGGGGCTCTGCACAGACGGACTATCTGGGACTATGATGAAGTCATAGGTCACTTAGAAAATGTTGGTGAAACAAATTGGAATATTGTTGTCAAATCGCAGCTGTATAAGAGACCAGGAGACATATGTGGGCGATTTTCATGGTTAGCTGAGAGGTACACCATCGCCTGGGGTGAGACGCTTCAGTCATGCTTTGGTGAAAATGATCTCCCTCCATCTCTGGCCCGATGGGCAGCTTGCTGTTGATTATGTATTAATTTCAGGTGGTCATGCCCCTGTTCGGGTATCAGGGTGCCTGGCTGCAAAGCACGCTCCTCCTTGTGACATTTGAGAAGGACATCTGAGAGGGACATTTGAGAGGGTTAGAGAAACCACTTTTCCTATACTCTGTCATCTTGAGAAATGTATTCAGGACATGTAAAAAGCATGTCCTTTAAATTATGGCAACATAAACAAAACCTAAGCAGCCTGAGCTGAAACTACAAGATGAGGGAGATGGGAGAAAAGTGTGGGTATGCTTCATGCACTTCATGTCCATTCACTTGTGTGCGTGAGTCTGGGCAGGACGGCTGTAGAGTTTGGACCATGAGCACATACTTTGCTCGTATTAAAATTGGGAAAATGGTTGGGTTTGTTTACATCCTGCATTGAAAGAGGACATTTTCAATAGCTTAAGGAAGGTGCTTCATTTGAAAGGATTGAAAAGTAGGAAACCTGCATTCAAACCTATATTCAGAAAAGCCTGTACCAGGTGTGTACATTTTCACCTCATCCAGGAAAATAAATGATTAGATGGCGGTTGGTGGAAACCACCAAGCAAGATCTGGCAGTTTTTGATGGGCCTATTTATTCATCATAGGCTTATAGGCTGCTTCTGGGTCAGGCTCTGTGCTAAACTCTGAAGGGGTATAAAGATGTGTTCATCCAGTGTCTTCCCTGAAGGATTTACATTAAGATGTGGTATAGGGCAGTGATTAACACAGTACACAAGTTTCACTTTTTACTAGTGGCGTAATTATATGTAAATTAAGATTCAGTTTCCTCTTCTGTAAGATGGATTTGATGATCATGGTGACGATGATGATCATGATGATAATAATGACTACAGTGACAGCAAAGATGTATTGAGTACTCACAACCTGCCAGGCTCACAGGTGTGGAACTCAGAATGGAACTTTCATGTAGTCCTCGTTCAATCCTCACAATAAGCCAGTGAGGTAGGTTATTATTATCTCTGTTTTTACGTCCTTTATGGAATATAATGAAGTTTAAATGAGTTAATGTATACAAAGCACTTAACACAATGCCTGACATTAGGAAATTTCAGTAAGCAATTGGCAATCATCATGAATATTAAAATTTTAATTAGTAGATAGAAGCCAGTTCCCAAATAATTGTCATAGCTGCTTTAGGAGAGGTATAGGCAAAATACTGTGAAGTTTCAGAATGGGGAGAGTACCTGTAGGAAGAACAAAGACTTCACAAGGGAAGTGGTCTTAGAGCTGGGCCTTCCAGAAAGGATGTGATCACAACAGGCAGCGTGGCTACAAAGGCGTGCAAGCAAAATCACCGGCATGAACAAGGCCCAGAGGCCACATGGAACAGGGGATGTTTGGGGCAACTGGAGTAGGCTAGTTGGCTAAGGGAGGAGAAACTATATGAGTTAAGATTAAAAAAAAAGACATAGAGGCCCTCTTGTGGAGCACCTTGAATGCATTCTAAGAGTTTACACTGAATTTGGCAGGTAGGGAGGTCACTGAAGGATTGATTATAAGTGGTGATAACCACTGTCAGAACTGTTTGCTTCTTGAATGCAGCCTTCCAAGAGTTACCCAGGGAACACATAAAATATTGGCAAAGCCATTGGTCCTGGGATTTAAAATGAACTCCGGGCCAGGCCACAGTCCAAAGTGGATGAGAGTTTGGCTTTACTGATGAGGATTAGGTCAGATCTAAAAACCCACAGGGGTTAGATTTAGCTGGTCTGGTCCCTGCATGAACAGCAGTGCCAATATTTTGTCTGTTGTTAAAGTGATTCCACCTGTCTTTCTTCTACCCTCTTGACTGTCTAAGATAGATACTTATAAGGACCAGCAAGGAGTGCCTGCATATAACACACAATGATAACAGGGCATGTAGGGTAAAATTTGTGTAAAACTTATCACCAAACGCTGTGGGATTCTCTCTACCTCCTCCCCACTTCCTCCATTATTTCTAAATGGGACAAAGTGATCCAAGCACAACCAATTAATTGTGTATTTCTTGCATGTCTTTGATATGCAAGGCACAGAGCTACAAGCTCCATGTCCCCAGCCCCTCTCCTGCAGGAGCTTAGAGTCCAGCGGAGAATCTAAAGTGCAAACACTAATAGCTGTAACGTAAAGTGGAAAGGGGTAAGAACATTTAAGTTGAGCAGCAGAGTGCTTGCGCTGGGGAGGAAGGTTTGCACGTGGTAATGATGGGCCTTCTTTGGAGAAAGTCAGCACCTATCAGCCCCTTATTTTGTCCTTTATATTTGAGTACACCATCTGTGGTGGGCTGTGTGGTACAGTGTCTTGATGTCAGGTACACCTTGGTCTGAACCTTGGATTCACCTTTTACTAGCTAGGATTTTTCTGGTAAAATTTTTGAGCTTCATTTTCTACAAAATGGGGATTGATCTTGCAGTTATATATCTCCTAATGATGGGGGATACATTGTGAGAAATGTGTTGTTAAGCAATTTCCTCATTATGCATATATCATAGCATGTGCTTACACAAATCTAGATGGTATAGGCTACTACACACCTAAACTATATGCTATAGCCTAGTGCTCCTCGGCTACAAACCTGTATGGCATGGTACTGTGCCAAATCCTCTAGGCTAGTGTAACACAATGGTAAGTATTTGTGTGTCTAAACATAGAAAAGATACAGTAAAAATATGGTATAAAAGGTAAAAAATGGTACAACTTTACAGGGCACTAACATGAATGGAGCCTGCAGGATTGAAAGTTGCTCTGAGTGAGTGGTGGGTGAATATGAAGGTGTAGGACATTACTGTGTCCTACTTTAAGCCTTATGAACACTGTATACTTAGGCTACATTAAATTTATAAAAAATGCTTTCTATAACAACAAATTAACCTTAGTTTACTGCAACTTTTTTACTTTATGAACTTTTTAGTTTTTTAAACTTTCTGACTCTTTTATAATAACATTCAGCTTAAAACACAGATGTATTATACAGCTGTACAAAAATTCTTTCTTTATATCCTTATTCTATAAGCTTATATTTTTAAATTTTTTCCTACTTTTTAAACTTTCTTTTGTTAAAAATGAAGACAAAAATGTATGCATTAGAGATCCTATTAGGCTAGGCTGCCATCTATAGTGACAGCTCTCCCCAGACGCAGCACCCCACTCTCGGTAGTAACATGTGTGTCAATTGAGCTACACACCTCCTGATTCATACTCAGTTTAACTGGGCTGACTTAGGCCATGCGCCTGCTTCTGAATCAGGAAAAATCTTCTTAAGTTCCTATGCCAATTATTGGCAAACTGTGTGATCTTGTATAAGTCACTTAACCTCTCTGAGCCTAAGTTTTAAAAAATATGTCAAATTGACTTCACAATAATACCTGCCTCATGCTGGTGTTGTCAGAATTTAATGAATGGTGGTTAGCTTAGATCAGGTAGTTTTCAGACCATCAGCAGCAGCCTATTGCTAAGCCATGAAATAAATTTAGTAGACTGTGACTAGCTTGAAAACTAACCAAACAAAACAAACAAAAAACAAGATAAGACCAGAGCACATTACATATGATAAAGGTAAATATTGTTTCATGGAGCCATAGGCATATTACACAGCATTGTCGGAGACAGGCAACTTTAGCAACCCCATTTTACAGATGAGAAAACCGTGGGAGAGAAGTTAAGTAACTTAGCAATGACATATTGTTAGTAGTGATGGAGCTAGGTTCAAACTCCTTCTGTTCTCTCCAGCCTGAGGTCGTGTAGAAGAGTCCATGGAAGGGAGAAGTTGGAAAGAACATCAAAGAAGGACATTTCATGATTGCAAATTGGTCTTTCCAAAGCTGTGTTCCTAATAATAGCTACTGTTTGTTCCAAGTTGTATGTTTAGTCAGACTACGTGTCTGGAGCTGCTGTAACAAAGTAACATAGACTGGATGGCTTAGAAACAACAGACATTGATTTCTAACAGTTTTGAAAGCTGGAAGTCCAAGATCAGGATGCCAGAATGATCAGGTTCTGATGAGGGCCTGCTTCTGGGTTGCAGACTGCTATCTTCTCATTATATACTCACGTGGTGGAAAGAGGGTGAGAGAGCTCTCTGGGGACTCTTTTATAAAGGGATTAATCCCATTCATGAAGGTTCCATCATCATGACCTAATCACCTCCCAAAGTTCTCACCTTCTAGTACTATCCCCTTGGGAATTTCAACATATGAATTTTGGGGGGACACAGACGTTTAGTCCACTGCATCATGTTATCCTCAAAACACCTTTTATGACATAGCCAAGTTTTTAAAAGTCTCTGAGTACATGTGGGGTGACACTGGTTGAAGACACATATAATTTCCTTTAAACACGTCTCTATTCCCTTGAGGTGTGGGAGGTAATGTTTTCATGATGCATCCAGAAACACACAGTGCTAGCCACTGAGAGCATATGGGAGAATGGAGGAGGGTCCGTTTGATTCCGATGTTTAGAAGATACTCTGATCTCTTTTTGGGGTATTTGGAAGGGAAATGGAAGGACAGAACAAAGTGACCTTCACATGCCCTGGTATAGGCAGGAGCAACAAATAAAAATACCCTGAAAGAAGCCTGACATTATATTATATGGGGTCATCTTGGCAGGCTAATCTAATACAGTAGAGGAAGAATTTTTAAAAAGAGTCCCAAGAGGACTAATAAAATGGCTTTGAATTTCATTATGTTCGAGAGAGAGGCACTAATTCAATTAGCCACAAAATGAGCATTTCTCTACCCCTTCTGTTTGAAGCAGTTCTGAAGATAAACTGCATCCAAGCAAATGCTGAGCTGCCTTTTAAAATAGTCTCCTAAAGAAAAACAGACCCTGTCAAAATTTATATAGCTCCTGAACTGTTACTTTCTTCCTCTGTGAAATGCAGATAATAGTGGTGCTAGCTCACTGGTTTGGTGGGAGGATTATGCATTTAGCTCAGCACCGGGCACAAAGTAGTCACTCAATAAATGAGAGCTATTGTTCATATCAGTTCTTATGGGAGTGATCTTGTAACCCTGGAACAACAGAGGCTTTCATTTTTCTTTGGAGGATTTTTTTTTTTCCTTTGGAGGATCTTTACTTTTTCCCCAATGTTTTTATTTTTCTAGACCTCAAGGATCTTAATCAGTGACTATAGGGACAGTACATGGGAGAGAATAAAAAACAAGGATAAATGATATTTCACTTGAAATGCACAGCAGAGTTTAAAGGGAATGGAGGAATAGAAAGAGGTAAAGTTTGCTCTATCAGACTTTTCAGAGAACTTGGAAAAGATGCCAGTAAAATAGATCAATTAAACTACATGGCCATGTGCAGTGGCTCACTCCTGTAATCCCAGCACTATGGGAGGTTGAGGCAGGCGAATCATCTGAGGTCAGAAATTCAAGACCAACCTGGCCAACATGGTGAAACTACATCTGTACTAAAAATACAAAAATTAGCTGGGTGTGATGGTGCACACCTATAGTTCCAGCTACTGGGGAAGCTGAAGCAGGAGAATTGCTTGAACCCTGGAGGCAGAATAGCAGTGAGCTGAGATGGGACCACTGCACTCCACCCCGGCTGACACAGCGAGACTCTCTCTCAAAAAACAAACAAAACAAAAACAAAAATGCAACACTACAGATACATTCATTCACTTGGCATTTACTCATATTTATATGTTGAAGTCTGGTGTATCAGTCAGCTTAAGCTAAGGTATTCTGCAGTAGCAAATAATGCCGAAATCTCAGTGGCTTAGAACACAAGTTTACTTGTTGCATGAGATGACAAGATCTAGAAACTATTTGTCTAAATTATACCATTCTTACTGAATTCCTATTTATCATTCCTGTTTTTGTAGGGTAGAGAATCACAGATTATTAAGACATGGCTTCTGGTCTTTGGTAGTTCATTGTAGAAGCAGAAATTGTATAGTAGAAGGTCCTCTGTCCAATGCAACTGGGGTTGAGAGTCTGTTGGTCAATCCAAAATAATGGTGTAAGGTTATACCCAGAACAAAAATACATGTCTTCCAGATCAAATATCAAAATGTCTTTCCATAGTAAACCAATTTAGTCATGATAAGTCAGCACTATCTGAAAGAGATAGTGGAAAAAGCAAAGAGATAGTGGAAAAAAGGAAGTTGCTTTATAGTCAAATAAATATATCTTGTCATTTTTACAGAGCACAGAAGAAAAATGAGAGAATGCTAGACTGAGATTATATGACAAAGAAACAGTCATTCCTAATATCAAGCATCTTTCTCAGGCTCTTCTAACAACTTTGTGTAGGATTTATAATCTGCTGATGAAAATTATTTCTTTATGTTTAAATTGGTAAATAATTGTATATATTTATGATACACACAATGTTTTGAAATATGTATACATTATGAAATGGCTAAATCAAGCTAATTAACGTGCGTTACTACACATGCAGCATTTAATTGTGGTGAGAACATCTAAAATCTACTGTCAGTAATTTTCAAGTATGTATACATTGTTATTAAGTATACATATGGTAATTTTTAATTTGCATGAATGCTTCTTAATATCAGGGACCTTGTCTTATTTTTTATACTCCATGGCTCCAAATCTGTTCTTAGTACAATGTTCAATAAATGTTTGATGAGTATATGAAAGGATAATTTAATATAACATTAATTATGCTAGTAGAATAATATCCAGAGTCAATTCTCCTTTCTACATGTTTAGCTTTCTCCCAGAGACAGATTTAGGCCTTGGGAGATGGGAGAATCTACCTCAGCTGAATTTCCAAATGACATGGCCAGCTTTCTTAAAAATGCATTTCTATTCCATTCCATCACATACTTTATTATGATCTTTGGCTGTCTTCCTGAACCTTATGGCAAATCTTCATGGAGCATGTATCTTTGAAAAGGAATGTGTCCCAAGCAGAAGAGAAACAGGATTCCACATGCCACCCCAAGTCTTTTTTCTTTTTCTTTTTTTTTTTACTGTCTAGAAGGTCAGCTAGAAACCCCATTTTTGTGGGGAGGGATTTTTCCAAGTCTAAAAAGTACTGCAGAACACATCAATCCTATCTCCAGGTTTTTCCTAGAATTTATCTTTTTTCCTTATCAGTGCCTTTAAACCTTGCTGTTTCCAGGCAATGTATTTGTGAAATGGATTTAATTCTGTTCCTGTAAAGGCTTTAGCAAGTCTGTCAGGGGCACACGGGAGCACACAATGCTAAAAAATGATGTTAAAATTTTAAAAGTGATTTATTTGACCCTGAGGCCAAATGGCACAACCTGCAGATGTGATAAATCTAGCAAATAAATAAACAAATAAATAAATAAACCTAAGTGCCTTCGAGGAGGCCAGTGGCCAATAAGCAGCTCTGCAGTTGGCATTTAGTTTTACAAGAGCACTTGTTAATCCCACATGCTCAGGACAGTTATAAAGGTTTCATTTCCTCCCTAGACCTTAGTGTCTCCCAAGTGTGTAGCATAGAACACTTTATTTGAGCCTGGAATCATGAATGTACTCCCTGTAAGGAGATAACTTCATGTATATTGATATCACCAGTAGGAGTTTATTTACCTCGAAGTTAGGAACGGTGACTTACATAGCTCTTTGCACAAAGCTTTATATATAGTATGTATTCTACGAACGTGTATTAAAAGAATGAATGATTGCTGTATCTCCAGCACTGGGCACAGTGTTTAGCACATGGAAAGCACTCAATAAATGATTGTCACATGAATGAATAAACGAAAGAATGGTGCAAATCACAGTGTCAGCAGGTATTTCTATCTTCAATACTCTTGCATATCAGAGATAGGCAATATTGAGGTCTTTTAGTGGCTTGTTGTTATTTGAAAAATTCAGTGTTGAAAGGTACTGAGATAAGGTGCTAGACTGTGGAAGGATGGGAGGATGAATGACTAGAGAGAGAAAAAAGAACAAAATTAAATGTCAAACATGATCTTCTCTCTCTTTCTTTTCTTTTCTTATCTTTCTCTGCCTTTCTTTCTTCCTTTTTCTTTCTCTCTCTCCCCTTTCCTTCCTTCTTGCCTCCCTCCCTCCCTTCCTTCCTTCCTTCCTCACACACATATATAAAACTAGCTGTTGAAATTCATTAATTAAAGTGGAAGACTATTAAATCTACATCCCTATCTATCTCTGTCTTAATCTATGTATAGTTTGGACCTTTCTCCTGAAGCAAGACCCTACAGTTCATCTATCGTTGGGCATTTCCACTTGTATGCCCACAGATGGCCTAATCTCTGTCATTTGTCCTTGAGGGCTGAGCAGTTGGTTTGTGATTTAAGTCAATGGTTTGTTTCCATCTCAGGATCCACCTTGGACAAGAACCCCTCTATTTCAATGACCCTCCCTGACCCCTGTTTTATATAAAAATTTTAATGAGGTCCTTTATAGGCATGTTGCATAGGTTATCCATGTAAAAGTTCTTACCACCAGTTCTCCTGTTCGAAAACTTTCAATAGCTTCTCATTATTTATAGTTAAAAAATTCAAATACTCCAGGTTTTAAGATCCTGTGTAACCTCCCTTTGGAACTGTCTTTACTCTATTTTTAAGCCTCCCTTCCACTAGGTTTGCCCTCGCTCACCCCCGAGAGGTTGCTGTTCTTTCCATTTCCCCCCAGTGACCCTCACTGAGAACCCTGCTACATGCCAAGTTCTTATATAAGATTTGTTTCTTCACCTGTTTACTAGCTGCAGGAATGCCACCCACCTCCCTCTCAGCTGATCTAAATCTTAATCATCCTTTAAGGCCCATCTCAAATCGTTTCTTCTCTGAGAAGGCTGCCTTGACAATTCCAGTTTACAGTCCTTCTTTATTTGAGCTTATACCTTACACTCTTGTATTAATATATTTTTAAATGTTTCTCTTGTTCCCCTAATTGCACTATCTGCTTCCACGAGGGAAGAATTCTGTCACAGCCTTTTAATGCTTTTTTAGGGCTGATTGCTCGATGAAGTCACTTATTAACTTCGGGCTAATTGATTGTGTAAATACTTTCAACAGTTTGAACCTCATTATTTTCTAAATTTGTATGACTTTAATAATCAGAAAAATGTGCTACCATGGCACAAATTTTCTCTCATAGTAAAAACTCAATTATCAGGACCCATGCAGACATTTTTGCACATGGCCATTTAAAACATACATTCACCATTTTTACTCTTTATTCTTTTATTTCTGGAATGCGGGTAAAAAGACATCATGAAAATTAGTCTACTTTGGAGGCTTGAAAAGATTGAGGAAAAGTCTGCCCAGGAATAAATATTTCTCTTGTCTTTTGTGGAATAGTGGAAGGTTCTTAAGGTAAGATTCCATTTCTCAGGAGGTAGTCACTTCTCTCCATTGATTAACTGTGCAAGCTTGAATAAATCTCTCAGCTGCTTGTGGTTTATTGTCCTCATCTTTAAAAAGGGGCCAATAACACCAGCTGGGCTTGAGATCATGTAATGCTCAGGAAAATGTTTTCTACATCTTTTTTAAAAATTGGAGATAGGGTCTTACTCTGTTGTCTTGAACTCCTGGCCACAAGTGATCCTCCTGCCTCAACCTCTAAAAGTGCTGGGATTACTGGTGTGAGCCATCATCCTGTTCCAGGAAAATGTTTGAAAACTGTAAAGTACAATTCTGATTTTAGGTTTTATTGTGGCCACTGTCAAATTACCATTTCCATCACCTTACCACCTTTGTCACCGTCTGCCATCAACCCAGTCCTCAAGATGAGAAATGTCCATTAGAGCTGATGACCTCTTTCTTAATAGGAGCCAGCAATATGGCATTTCCCGAGTATAAATGGTTCATATGCCATATCTTTTTATTTTGGTATGTTGCAACTTCTGAGAAATTGAGTGGAGCGAATCGTTTCTTTCTCTTGCTGCACTGTGATCCCTTCTGGTTTTGTGGCTTCAGCTCCCACTGCTGCAGTGGGGTTTTGGATGATAGAAATGTCTCTTAGGAATGGTTAGAGAGTTTTAGTTTAACATTGCGAATAGCTGGTCTTGAGGCACCATGTTTTGCTGAATCTACAATACCATCAATTGTAAAACCCACCATCATTTCATAAATCACAAGGAAAGGCAAAAGTGCTGCCAACTTTAAAGCATGACACACCACTGATTACAAGATGCATCCCTATTTCAGAGTGATTAAAATGTGAAAAATGAGTGTCTGAGAATTGGTCAAATTACAGCAAGATTATTGCTGCAAGCATCTGCCTTGAGTCTTCTGAGCCTGATCACAGCAGGTCCTGGGGTCTCCCTGCTCCCTGCCCTTGCCTCAGCCTCCGTTGTAGCCATAGCACTGCTGAGTACCCTTATGCTGAGTTGCAACTGACTGGCCCCTTGCTTCTCCCAGGTCTTTTATCTTATGAGGCAGTGATGGAGTTGCTGGTGGAGACTAAGCAGAGCTGAGCAAAGAGTGCCACACCCAGGAGATGGGATGCTTTCTGTTTTGACCTGGCAATGCCTCCTTCAGTCTCCTTGTTGCTGTGGTAAATCTGTATGGTAGGAAGTTGCCCAGAGGCAGTCCCTTCTACCTCTGAGGAGGCACGTTGCCTGGCTTATATGTTCTCTTATTCAGAGGTGCTAGAAAGTGAGGTGCCCACTTGAATTTTTTCCCAGGCCTAAGGAGCTCTTATTTGGTAAGCGTTCATCTTGTAATTACAGATGGGAAGCTGAGCAGTCTCCCTATTTAGTATACTAGGGGTTGTTTTCATTTGGGTTTTACTTCAGGCAACATAAGGGTTCATCTTAGGTTACTTTCAAAGTGACAACCTGATGCCCTGGCCTTGGGCCTAAGAGCAAAGTGTTTTTCTTTTTTCTCCAAGATAGAATCAGGGCTGGAGGTGGTCAGAAGGTTCAAAGCTATTTGCAGCAAAAGGCATGATCCCTGCCCTTGTATGTAGGGAGGTGGGATCACCCAGGTTCTCAGGTGTCACCACCAACTGCAGATATTTCAGCACCTCTTTTCCTCCAAATGTCTTGGGTTTCAGACAGGGAGGTAACCAGACCCTTCCCTTTTGCCACAGTAATGCTGTTTCAGGCCCTGCTCCTTGACCTTGCAAGTCACCTGCTCCTCTTGAGGTATTATCACCCTCTGGGGTGAGACATCTACTATCCAGATTTTGCTAACAATATCAGGAATCATTTTTAGCTCAAACTTGTCATTGTTTGGTGTGGATCTTGCTTCGGGTAGCAAAGTATGTCATTTTACTGTGGCTGTAGTATTATTGGCTTAATTTTTTTCATTCACATCATGGATTGGAAGGTCCTGTCGGCATGGTAAGAAGTTGCGACACAAACAGACCCTTCCAGCTCTGAGGAGGCATGTTGTTGGGCTCATATGTCCTCTTATGCAGAGGCGCTAGAAGAGCAGGTGTCCACTTGAAGTCTTTCCCAACCCTGAGTAGATCCTATTTGGTAAGGGTTAATCTTGTGACATGTGAAGTTAAGAGGCTAAAGATAAGAGATTTTAATCATTTCATAGTCTTTCTGTCCATTGTGTGTCTCTGTTCTCTAACCACTTAAGAATGGGGGACTTTCAGAGGCTTTCCAGCCCCATATCAATAAGCCCAAACTCTTTAGCATAACACTCATGGCTGTACTAGTTAGGACTCTTTTAGCTCAAACTAGCCCAAAGCAAAAGGGCATTGAATGACTCATGCAACTGAAAAGTCCAGAGAAGGATCCGGAGCTTCAGGCATAGGTGGATCCAGGGGACCACATAATACTCTCAGGGCTCTCTCTGTCTTTTGCTATATCTTGGTTTCTGGCTCCTCATTGTCATGGCTTCATTTTACAGAAAGCATCTTTCTAGATAATGAGAAAGATGGCTGCTAATATCCCCAAATTTATATCCTTTCAATCTCAGATAAAAGGGCCATTTCTTTCTTCTGATATCCTTACGTTCATCCAGAAAGCCCTGATTGACCCTGCTTGGATCTTGTGTTCACCCCTGGACCAATCATTAATGTCTGTTGTAATGATCTTCGTCATTAATGCCTATTCTAATCATCTTCATCTGAGCCACGTGCTCCCCCTGTGACTGTGGGTGTCTGGATACAGTGTTTATATCCTCGCTGAGACCACACACAGTGGAGAAGGAGTAGCTCTCTAAAGACAGTACGGATGGTAGACAGACAAACACCAGGTGTCCTCTATCAAGGTCTTTTATTCCTTGGCTCTTTCTACTTGCCCAGCTCCTCCTAGGACTTCCCTAGACTCATACGTACCAAATACACTGGACTACCTCATGCGATGAAAACCTGCCTTCATCTTAACACTGTACTTTCTTTACTTTCAATGCTTTTTGGATTTTTTTTCTTCCCCTTCTATACTTATTAAAATTTTCCTCAGTCTTCGAGGCTTAATAAAAATGCTGCTTCCTTCAAAACTCTCACCTATACTTCAAGTTCTTCCACTTTGCCACCAAAGGATTTGGCTGATAGAACTTTTATATAGTGTGTTTGTTCTTCCCTCTATTTGAAGTTGCTTGTTTACACGTCTACAATGTCAAGATTACTAAGCATCTAGATTCTTCTAGTGTCCCATAGAAGAAAATGCAATCAACATTTGTTGGTTGGAAAAGCATTCTTTCAAAGTCTTTTTTTGAGAGGATTCAATGTATTAAATCTACCCAAATGCACACACACACAGACACACACACACACATACACATACACTCCATATATATAATGATGTACACATAGGACTTTTGTATATTCCAAGCAATACACTGGGAGTAACACTGTTAGCTTAGTTACAAGCACGTTGTCATATCTGATGACTTTTTAATCTGTGGGTTAGAAAGGATGTTGAGTTGCGAATGGGGTTGTGGGAGAAAATCTGTCAAGTGAAAAACCTGGGTGTGCTGTAGGAATGAATGTAGGACTGAAACGCATCCTTCCTGGAGAAAGAGCAAGAGCTAGGGAAAGGACGTCGAGCATAATGGTAAGAATGCAGCCTCCAGGTTAGAGGTCGGGTTCTGCCACTTGTTAGCTATGTGATTTTGGGCAAGTTAACTAACATCTCTGTGCCTCAGTCTCTTCTTTGTAAACCAGTGATACTAATTTACGTTACAGGATTATTGTGAGAATAAAACAAGATAATGCATGTAGAATACTTGACACAGTGCTTGGCTTCTAACAGGGGCTCACATAGGTGCTTGGCTCCCCCAGCCTCAAAGCCAAGGTACAAGTAAAGTACCTGATTTTTTTCTCAGGGTAGTCAGGTCAACCACATTGTGTAAGTCTGTATTGGGAATGCATTAAAGAACACTCTCAGTTCTGACTGTAACTACCTGGATAACAGTGTTAGTGCCTATGACCAGAATGATGGAGGCACTGAAAGGGTGGAATATGTGGATGGTCAGAGGTCAGTTATCTCTGTTGAGAGCAACAGTGGCAGCAGCAGTTTTTATTTGCACTGCATCTGAAATGTGCAGTCAGCCTGAAGAGAGAGGGGCAGAAGCCACCTTTGACTACATGACACCCAGTGTGTGGAAGATCCCCTGACCGTGGTTGAAGGATCTACCTGTTGAGGGGAGGAAGTCAGGCCATTTTGTGAATGAATTCTGTGTCTATTTATAATAGCATAATTGTAGACACTACAGGAAAGGAATTCCAGAATAGAGTCCACTGCTACATGAGACAACTCCAGGAACACTGCTTTTTATTACCCCTCTTATGATGCCCATCATCCCCTATATTCAAATGCTTCTCATGTTTGTATAGAACAGCTACAGTGCTTCATCCAGACCAGTGCACATCCCTTCGGAGAGGAAGACACATATGTGATTCATTTTCTTCAGGATGAAGTTTAAGGATTTACCTAAGGACCTAGGAACGTCATGAGGTAATTTTTCAAAGTGCAACAGGTAGTGTGGTGATTACTGATTTGTAGGCTCACCTCGTCTTCCACTAATTGGCTATGGGCTTGCATTTCCAACCAGTAACCTACCACGTTAATAATGTGATGAAATCTTTGAGGAGGCAGAGGAAGCTGCACTGCTTTACTAGTAAACAGATGGCTGTAAACATGCTCATTCCCTGTGGAGTAGTTCTGGACACCAGGAGAGATGCCCTAATGAGCCAAGGCTTCCCTGAACCATAGAATGTGGGCATGTGGTCAGGTTGAGGGGCACTTTAATTGTTATCTAGGCAGGTAAGCCATTTTACCAACGAAGACCCAAAGAAGCAACATTGTCTGTCCAGAACACCTAAAGCAGTTTTTCTTTTCACATTAAGATTCATCACATTGCATTGTGATTACCTGCATATCTATCCCTCTGTATCAGGTCAGAGTCTTTCTGCTGCAAGTGACTGAAAACTCAACTCAAATTACTTTCAGAAAAAAAAGACTTTATTGACTCAGTAACCAAAAAGTTTAGTTGGCTCCAGTCTCTCCGTTTCTCAGCCCCACCTTCCTCTGCACTGGCTCCATTGTGCTGGCATTCTCTAAGTGGTGAGGACAAGTGCCTGCTGCTAGCCTAGACACAGGATGTTACAGCTCCAAATCCAGAGGGGAAAAAGAGGCCCTTCTCTCTGCCAGACTGGTTCCAATGGGCTCAGAAGCATGCCTGAACTAATCTGGTGGCTCTGATTGGCTGGGCTTAGGGTAGATGCCTATGAAGCTGGGCGTGGAGTCTGACCTACCTAAATGACTGAGACTAGAAGGAGGATAGGTCCTCAAATGATATTTAGGGAACCATTATTAGAAGAAAGAAGAATGGTTGTTGGGCAATGCAGGGAAAAAAAAAAAAAAAAGCCATTGCACTCCCACCCTAGAACTTGAACTTTCCTATAGAAAGACAATGTCCATGAATTTTGCATCTGTCCTACTTCCTAGTACCATGTCTGGCAAAGTAGAGGTTCCTGCATGCTAACTGGAGTGAACTGCTAGCTATTGGAAGAGCTGGGCCTAATTTTTTTTTTTTAATTCTCTTTATTTTTTAAACTTTTATTTTAGGTTCGGGGTACATATGAAGGTTTGTTACATAGGTAAACTAGTGTCATGGGGGTTTGTTGTACAGATTATTTTGTTATCCAGGTACCAAGCCAACTACTCAATAGTTATTTTTTTAGATCCTCTCCCTCCTCCTACTCTCCACCCTCAAGTAGGCCCCAGTGTATGTTGTTCACCTCTTTATGTCCATGTGTTCTCATCATTTAGCTCTTGCTTATGAGTGAGAACATGCAGTATTTGGTTTTCTGTTCCTATGTTAGTTTGTTTAGGATAATGTGGGCCTAATTCTTCGTGCAGTGCTGTCTCCTGTTAGTGACATGGTTGTTTCTAGAAAGATTGGGGATCATCCATGTTTTTTTTAGCATTTTGTCCCTTCCATTTAAATTATTTATTTAGAGAAAATATTCTAACTTTGCTGTTCAAAGTCAGAAATTTCAGTTTTTGGTTGGGGTCAGTATGCTTAGGCAAATTGATTGGCACTTTGATAACTCTTGGTAACGTATTGATATATCAAATCTTACAACAGGGAGCCAACCTGGCTGACCACGTGTGCATTGCATGCCTCTCATGAGCCTCTTCAACCTCTCTCAGCTCGGTCTCCAGGCTGTCAGCTGCTCACCCTACTCAGCTCCGGCTGTGTTGAAACTCTGTGGGGACCCACGTCTTTCTGCAGCCTGATGCCATTTCGTTAACACAACTGAGCTCCTGAGTTCTCTCACCTTCTCCCAAACCTGATGAAATGACACTTGGCAGGGGGCCAAATGGTGCAACCTGGACGTGTGGGGACATAATTCCCTGTGGTATGTGCTTTCATCAATGGCAAACAAGAGATGGGAGGGAACCCAGGGGACCAATTTCCTCTCCTTCTTCCTCTGTGGATTCCTGTGTCTCTTTACGCCCATTCTGGAGTAATGACCAACATATTTATGCATCACTATGCATTGCCTTTTATCCTTCCTTGCCTCACTTCTCTTTCTTTCACTTTCATTGCCCTGGGATTGCACCTCCCATAGAAAACATTGGGATGGAATTCCTGCTTCAGCTCTGTTTTCTAGAAGAACTGGGCTAACATAGGATTATTTTGTTTTCATATGACATTTTCTCTAAAAGTTGTGGAAAAAAAATTTAAGTTCAATCATCTTGATATGTTCTGATAAAATGGCATTTCTATTTCTCTGTAAGATGGATAAACTGAGGCACATAGAGGCTTCAACTTGTTCAAAATTACAGCGTTAATCATGATCCATTGAAACATAGAATTCAGGTTTTCTGTCTTCCCATCAGATACTCCACACCCAATCACATTTTAAGTCTGGGTCTGCACACACAAAGTACAGAGAATAATTGGGACAATTATCCTAAGCCAAGCAACCAAACCCAAAATAGCTGCATAATTGAACTCAATGTCTCTGTTTTGCACTGGACCTCTGAAAACAGCCAAAGACAAGTTGTTAGAATCTTGCCATTATGTTGTTATAAATGCTACTGGTGTTAGCGCATATGAATTTTTAAGCAGTTGATGCTATGTCTTGAAATATTTTGCCTTCTGGGCCACATTCCTCTGCTTTTTAACTAAAGGAGATTAAAATAAAGTTATAGTAAAGATAATATACTTTTCACAATTGGGAAAATGCCATAATTATAAACAAAACCTTTTAGATTTGCCCAGAGGTGTACTATAAACATGAAGGTACAGTTAATTAGTAAGAAGACATTTTTGTGCCTTGGTGTCGATTTCAAAGTGACTCCTTGCTATTGTTTTGTATTCGTTTCAAATGAGCTTTTTTATTTTTATTTTTTAAAATTTGAACTTATACCCTGATAAGTATCGAAAACCAGTAATAAAGAGGACTATAATACAAAACAAATTTTGGTACTGAGATATGTTCTAAAGTGAACCTAAAATGAAACCTTTATTTGTTTCTGATCTTTTCTGTGTGTGGTAGTTGATATTTAGGGTAGGGGTAGAGAGGGGGTTTGCATTCTTCTGTTATACCAAAGATCCAGTCTCAAGTATTTTAAAGCACCAATGAAGAACTGATATGCAGGTTTCAATGGTTTAATCATGTTACTGTTGTCAGATGTCACAAAGTACATTTGTCTAGAAAAGGCAATGCATCAACCGAGCATAGAAGCCACTTCTGCACATTAGCCACCAGAACTGGAAACGTCAAACCAATATTAAGGGCACGCTATGTTTTTTGAACCCATTTAAGAGTACATGAGTGGTGAACCATTACAGAAAAATAGCCAATTAGATAAGTATTTAAAGTAAAAAAATCTCAGTTTTGGTGAAATGTACATCTAAAAGAACTGAAGAAAAAATTTAATTTTCTCCATGTTTACAAACATGTCAGAATGGAGAAGTTAATTTTAAGTTCTTGGTTGGCTCCCATCTTGGATTTTGATTTTCCCTGTGGCCTAAATCATAGAAAAAACAGGAAGAAAGACTAAGGTTTCATGGAAGATCATTACCAGGAAACCAACAAAAGGCTTCAAACATATTTTATCATGGCAAAACTGAGGTGAAATATTATTCATGTTATATGGATGGGAATTGGAGAGGACAGTGACTTGGCCATGGTGTACAAGACTGTTAGGAAGAAGGGTAGCTTCTTTCAGTGACATGAGTGCGTGGCTTACTTATTATCACCACTCAACATTCACAGTGAGAATTCCACATTCACATATTCATCTACTAAAACTAGGAAATAGATCAGGTGTTAATTAATTATTATGGAAAATTGGGCATTTATAATATTCTCAAGTTGTGTGGAACAAGTAAAAACCAGAGTGAGCTAGGTTCTCTCTTTGCTCTTTAACTCCAGAGTCTTTCAAGAAACTTGGATATTTTAAGAAGTATCTTTCCTAGGAAAGATGAGGAAGGTCTGGAAAGGGATAAGAATTGTGAATTTAGCATCAGTAGATAAAGAAATGAATCCCTGAGGGGCAAGAACACTGAGGTTTGAACCTTGGAGCAACCTTATAAAACAAAGATCTTCTGCCAAAGATTCTTAACATCCACTCCTTTAAAAATTATAATAAAAATACAATGAAATTCAGTGAAATACATTCATTTTCAGCATACAAACAGCACTAGGCTTTCAGTACTGGTTAAAGGCATTTTTTCCTAGGATAGCTGAAGTCATTGTGTCAAGTGAGAATTTGCTTTTTCACAAAAGTCTAACGATGTCAGTTCCTAAATGCTTAATAGGCAATAAAGGTTAAAAGCTAGAAAAAAAGATTGTGAAACAGAATTTGTTTGACAATTAGTTCCTTCAGGCTATGGAAGCACCACAAGACCAATTTCATTTGTGAAAAAGTTAAAACTTTTTCTCATTGCTTTAAGAATTAATCGAATGTCAACATCTTGAGAAAAGTCATCTGTGGCTGGCTCAGCACTTGTTGGGTGGGGCTCTGACCCACCTTTGGGCTCAGTGGCTTTCTCAACCCAGTGGATGAATGGATCTTTCAGAGATGATCCTTATTGACCTCAAAGGCAGGCATAACCGTCTTTATTTTTCACCTTTTCCTTTGTTCTCTCTGTTTTTTTCCTTGCATTCCTCCTCCTTCTATATTTAAGAACAAAACAAGTGTTTGGAGGTTAAAAGGCACAACATTTTTATAAACCGACCAGTCATATAAAAGAAAAAAGGTACATCGTAAATATCTAGATTAGATTTATAGTCTTCACTGCTATGAAGAGGGCATTGAGTACTCCACACTCCTAACCAGAGGTAATTTCATCTTTAGCTGGGCTTCTCTTAGCTGAGTTCCTTTTTAAAAAGCCAGTCTTCTCCTGTATAGTGATTATTCAAAGTCATGATATTATAATCCATGGGATTTGGGAAAATAAAGTGAAGATCAAAGTGCCTAGGCATCTTTGATCCCAAGTCTAAGATCATTGCTAAGGATCAAAGTCTTAACTTGGGAAAATTTAGCCTCATTACTGTTTTGGGGTCTGACAGCTGTCTCTGTGCTTTTAATAGATCAGTTCCATTCATCTATTCAAATGTGCTCTTCCAAATGCTTCCTTGAAGTGCCAAGAACACACCTCTCATATGTGTAGTTTTGTTACTTAAGGATGATATATTGGATTCTTTCAGTCAATCATTTTGGTTATTCTGACACTTTCTATGCATCATGCCCTTCAAAGTTATTTTTGTTTTATCAAGAGATTTCTCTGTGTGGCTAATAGAAAATGGTGGATAATTGTAACAATAATGAAGTTTTATATATCTTCGCACATGGATATATATGACATTTTAGAAATTCATAACATTCCAAGGAAGATGTTGGAGCCATCCTCACAGGATTTGTGTCTATGGGGATGATAGGTGATTATTCAGGTCTTTAATTCCTATCTCATTCTGGAGATGGACTAAAAGTTGTAACATATCAACACAAAGTGGGATGTTACGTATTTATATTTTTGGCTTAGAATTTTCCTGAGTTGGGGAGGTAAGGGGAAGACGTTAGGTATCTTTATGACAAGCATGTCTTGTTTGGCTTCATAGTTTGCATGGGGATGAAATGAAAAGATGGAAGAGTGGTGCTTATGATGGATTTTATTGCTATAATAAGAACCTGAGTAAGGTTAATTAAGATTAATTAGAAGTGCGCTAATTTATAGTAGGGGGAATCTACTCACAGAAATAAGAACAAATTGTCTAAACTTGTGTATAAATACTAAATAGGAACTATTTATTCAGTTAAAATTGAACTGTAACTAACAGGTTTGGTTGAAGATTACCCACAGTGTAACCAGTCAAGGGGAAATATTATAAGGACAAAAATTCAACTAATATGCTACACAATGAATATTATATACATAACTGTGTTGAGGGCTTAAAGGACCCTTTAATTCTTGCCTAACACAATAGAAAGAAAAACAGGAAAGGCACAGTACCTAATATAATGGATGTTGGAACACAAGGCCAGAGAGAACTATGTAGAATCGCAGGTGGCATAAATAGCCAGGAATTGCTTCAGAAAGCGGTAAACAAAGACAGTTGTCTTTCCAGCAAAGACAATTCAATATTCAGATCTTAGACTATTGTACCTTCAATTGAGAAGCTTTTGGAAACCACTGACTATGGTAAGGCCAGAAGTGTGAGCATCACATCGTACAGGATCTGAAGTCCTTGTGGAAAATACAAAGGGAATGGATGGGGTTACCGGATATTGGATGGTGACATGGGGCCCTAGGTTGGGAATTCGTGCCACCACTCAGCATCCAGGAGCTACAAAGCATCTGCTCATTTGGGCCTGCTCCAGGTGGTGTTTTCAAGATAATTCATCCTGAATGAAATGTTCCCAATAGCCTTTGATCCAGCTACTAAATTCTCTTTTTGGTAATGCCCCAGGAGGTGAGAGCACTTTGTGTATCCTTGATGGCCTGCCCAATCCCTTAGGTTGGTTTCTTCTCTGCTTCAGTAATGAATATGTGCGTAATAACCAAAGATCTGCAAAGCAGTGTGGAAATGTTCACTCATTAGTGAACTATTAGTGCCTCCCATGACTGCTGCCATTTCTATCCATGCAGATGGCAAAGGGCTGGCTTCTGAGTGTGTCTTCCCGAGGCTGTAGAGCAGGAAGATGGCAATCACATTAACCTCTCTCTCCCTCCCATCATCCTGTCCATTTGCTCCTCTCTGCATATACTTTCAGTGCCAAAAATCTGGTTAATTCTGAATTTCCCCAGGCAGAGTCTTAATTTAGATAGTGCAAATCCAAGGCCCTGCATCTGGGTGTCTAAAATCAGTATATTGTTGTGTAGACAGATTTCAGCCACCCTAGATGGAGTTTATGCTCAGGAAGTGCTGGACCTTAGCAGAGCTTTCAGGCTTAAGACAAAAGATCGACTTTACCACTTTGGCAGCATGGAGACAGCTTTATGTACATGCTCTTACAGGGTTTGGCTAAACATTTTGTACGGTTCGGGTGGAACATGTGAAGAACTGTAATAGAAGCAGAAGCATTGCAACACGATGACCCGACCGTGGAGGCTTGGCAGCAGCATGCTCCAGCTCTGTTTGGTACAAAGTGCTATCATTACTGTTTGGAAGCAGCTCCCTGTAATGTGAAAAGACTTCCAGGGAAACACCAGGAATCACGAACACAGACATCACAGAATGCAGAGACAACCATGTATCTTTGCAGGTGGCCATCGGTGGCCCAAATCTACCTCCCCAAGTCTCAGGCAGAATCTGGAGCGGGCAGGAGGGAGTTGAGGGCAGGGAGGGAGTGGAGATATTTTCCCCAGTCCGGCTAGGAAGCTCAAGTAAACAGACTCTTCCTTTGTAGTCTTGGGTCTTCTGTATGATCAACTGAGGCTAAGGAATCTTTGAGGCAAACCCAAGGCAGCCCTGTGAGTCTGGCCTTGGGGAAAGTGGGGAGCAAGACAGAAAAACAGCAGTGGGAAGTGGTTGCTTGGTGCTGAGTTTGGCTTAAAGCGTTGAGCTCTCAGCTTGAGCCTTCAGGCTCCAAGCAAAACTCCAGGGGAATGAAACCCACAGCAACCCAAACAAGGTTAAGGCTGGGCAGGAGGCCGTCTGTGGGGCCACACGGCTCTTCACACGCAGCCTGTGTCGGCCTTTTGGTGGACTGAGACACCTTTCATTGCAAATTGGGTTTCTTTGGACTCATCTGAGCCAGAGTCCTTGAATGTATTCAGTCAGGACTTGGTTCTTCCCAGAGCAGAACCCCCTTCTCATACCCAAGACCGTGTCCTTGGCTGGCAAGTTATTATTTACCTCGTAGCTGAGCCAGGCAAAGAAATTGGAGTTGTTTTTGTGAAGAAATTCACACTGGGATTGAGGAGATGTGAGGGTTGGTTGTAAAACGAAAATATGAACAGAGATTTGGAGCTGAGACTCTGAGACTCTGTGGGGTGAACTCCCCCCCGCCATAAGAGTCCTAGAAAAACAGAGGCGATGTCGTCATAGCAGCTGCTGATGGCCTGACAGACAGTTTCCGCAGCGCTACATGAGGCCCTTTGGTGTCCCTGTCAGGAGATTGGCAGCTGAATGACACCAATGAGGCCAGGCCTGTATTCCCTTTGGGAATGCCGCCCTAATTGATAGACAGAAGGCAAAGAGGAGGATTGTTTTTGAACCTGAAAAGAATCCCCTTTTTTTTCTCCCGAAAGCTCATGCCCCCACTCTCCACAGCTCTATTTTACCCTCCCCCCTACACTTTTTTTGGAAGGTGTTTTGTTCCAGGGCAGTTGCAGAGCTTAATGGAACTGAATGACTTTTACCCTTCACAATCTGTCAGTCAAAGCCCGACTCCAGGACTGTTAAATAAAGTCCTTTCAGAGGCAGACAGGAGAGGAATGTGTCAGTCAGGCAACAGACCCGGTTGTGTTTTAATCTGTCAGAGGGCTGATGGGGAGAGCAGCGGGCCCCAGGCAGGGCACATTCCCAGCAGCCCGAAGAGGCCTTGACAAACCCAGGTGTGGAGCCAGAAAGTCCCCCGACTCCAGCATTCTTGAGGTGTGGACTCAGAGTCCCTAGGCACTCGGGTTTGCAATCAACTGTGAGATGTTTGGGCAAATTTTCAGCACAGGTTTCATACTAAGCATTTTTACATAAAACCAACCACTAAGTGCTGGGTATCCATACGAGGCATGGCTTTCAAATTAATGCACTGCTTAGCTGAAAAGACTGCAGACAGTAATGCTCTGGCAGAGGGGCCTTCAGGTAGACGCCAATTTCAAACCAATTTTGTTGAGCCACTTTCATTTTTTTTTTAATACTTTCCCTTCATGTTATATGACAATCCATTAATCTTGCCTGTTAACTTAAAATTGCTGGGCAATTTTTTTGGAGAGTTCTCAACAGTTGCTTTTGTTCGCTATAGATTCAGAGCTTTACATAGAAAATGTCCACCGTTAGACATACTAATGACCAATTCCTTATGCTTGGGTGACATTTCCTTTAAGGGGTTTCAAAAAAAAAATTGAAGAAGGAGTGGGGAAGTTGATTTTTAAACAAATGGGGTTTGTTTTTATCAGCGTGCAGAAGAAAAGGCTACAAAACACCAATACAGATATTTTTACCCAGGGCCGAAGGCCTGGGTGTTCAGGCAGGAAAGGCATCCCCTTTCCGCAGACGAGTGGCAGTGGGTCTGGCAGGGAAGGAGGTCTGCAGAGCCTCAGCCCTGAGGGTTGTGTGGGCTCAGGATAAACTTGAGTATGTTATTTATTACTTGCCTGTTTTCTTGCTTCTCCTCAGGAGGTTTTGTATAAAACAAGAGCAGTCTTTCCCACTTCCCCCTCCGTAGTTTTCTTTTATTTGGCATGCCTACCTTCTACCTCCCAACACACCTCTGAAATTAGTCAGAGTTAGCAAAATTTTGTCTCTTCTTTTCTCTTTTTTGTCCCCTGCTCAAGTCTAGGTATTGGGGTATCTATCTTCCAGCAGCTCCTGGGACCACTCACGTTACTTAGTGTGTGTGCACTGGTCTATTAGGCAATGAAAAATCCCCCCCACCCTTCTCTCCTTCCATCCCTCTCTAGCCAAAAGTGTAGACTTTGTGTTTTTCTCTAACCATGGACATGGGCCCCTAGGGATAAACCTGCTTTAGACAGACTAAACTGAAATTTGAAAGGCCTCTGGCGTAGGCTGATAAAGTTTGTCAAGCTGAAGTAGGTCTAAAAATTGTTAAAATAAATATGCACACTCTGTTACTAAAGCTAAACAATTTCCAAGGAAATGAATTTTCAGCATTTCACCCCAAACTATGAAATTAAAGAATCAAAACGGACTAAATGGGAAAGGATTAACACAAAACAAAACACGATAACTTATTTCTATATTGAGGTAGAGAAAGAAAGTCTTTTCTCAAATGATGATGAGGTTCCGTGAGCTATCTTAGAGCCTACAGTGCATCAAGTTGTTTAGAAGGGACTATCGGTTAGATTTTATGCCCAAAGGAAACTTCATGGGAACAATATTCCTCTAGAATATTAATGAAGTCTTCAACTTCAGTCCCAGAAATATGTGCTCTGAGGCTTCCTGAGTCCATCTTTCACTGGTTATTAACAATCTGGCACACTTAAAAAAAAAGCCATTTCTCGATTTACTTTCTGTTTGCCTGCCATTCCTTCTCTCAGCCTAAAACAAACATCCTATTCGGGCACTGCTGGGAAACACTGGAGCCTTCTAAACAAGGGAAACATTTTTTTCCCCTTATGCCTGAGACTTAAAATGGATGCCACAGCTTCTGTTTTTAACACTAATAGCTACACAGACACTTGCAAGCAAAAGAACGCAGCTGATAGAAATACTTCTTAAAATGGCAGTGGTTGTGCTAGTGGGGGAAAAACCCTTCGGATAAAGCTCTCGTTCCTTTAATTTCTTCATAGATGACACTCAAAAATTTGCTTTGGGTAAAAAGCAAATAAACATACACACAAACCAAAAAATAAAAATAAACCAAAATCCCACGTGTTGCTCTCACATCCATTTGGCTCAGCAAAAGTGTGTACTAATTCCTGTAGTGCCTTATCCCTGACAAGAAGCAAGTGACAGATACATCCTGTGGCTGGTGTTGGAAAAGTTGGGGTCATCCAAATTGGAGTAGGTAGTGATTTGGTCTTTCAGTCCAACTCTGTGATGCAGACATAGTTCATGAGTCATAAATAGTTTTTGAGCTCTCAGGCAGGACAGGGGCATGTAGGGATGAATCGACAAGGTTACAGTGGCTATCTGTGGTGTTTTCTTTTCATTTGTGCAAATTTATGGAGTACAGGAGAAATTTTGTTACGTGTATATAATACGTAGTAATCAACTCGGTATGCAGAGTGTCCATCACCGGAGTGCAATATATTTTTGTTAAATAGAGTCACCCTACTCTGCTATCAAATGAAGAATGTATTCCTTCTATCTTACTGTATGTTTGTAACTTTTAATCTATTTGTCTTCATCTTCCCCCTGCACTTACCCTTCCCAGTCTTTATCTATTTTTTCACTCTCTACCTCCTTGTGTCCAAATTTTTAGTCCCCACATATAAGTGAGAACATGAGATATTTGTCTTTTTGTGCCTGGCTTATTTCACTTAAGATAATGACCTCCAGTTCCATCCATGTTGCTGCAGATGACATGATTTCATTACTTCATATGGCTGAATAGTATTCCATTGTGTATATATACCACATTTTCTGTACCTATTCATCCACTGATGAACACTTAGATTGATTCCACTTCTTTGCAATTGTGAATAGTGCTGCAATAAACATGTGAGTACAGGCACCCCTTTGATATATTGGACATTTGTGGTTTTGTCTGCCACTCCTTCTCTTTCTATTGGAAAATTGCTTTTCTGTCTCTGATGGCGCTGGTGAATTGTCAATTATAGAGCCTTATCCCTGGCTCTGGGAGGCAGGCTTATGGTGCCTGGCAAACTCCAGTCTTGGCTCTGTAAGGATTGGGCCAGGTCATATGGCCCAAGTAGGATCAGTTATATCCTTCTATTAAAGCCAGTGTATGGGCACTGGGACAGATTTGAGATACTTTTGGATGGCGAGCTATGTATAGAGAAAGAGAAAATGAAGTCAACATAGAAGAAGAGAGACCAGTACAACAAAGAGATAGAAAGAGAAAGATAAAGAGAATTTTCCTATCACTTGAGTCCCTGTGCTTGAAAAGAATTCCACACTAAACCCACTTTTCTGCTTATAATTTAGATTGGGTTTCTTTCACTTACAATGAAAATGCTCCTAACATACAAGGTTTAGGGACTAATACACAAGATTTCTCTATTCTTCAGGTAACTACTTGGCTTTGGCAATCTCTTAGCTAATCTACATATCTCTTTCCTTACTTGTAAAGTGGGATTAGTTCTAGCTACAGTGGTGGGCACACAGTACCTCTTAGGAAATGTTTGTGGAATGAATGAAATAGCTCACAGTATAAGGGTAGTTAGTAAATACTGGGTTTAACTGTGTGAAATTGCCACTGTGATCATTTTTGATTACAGAAGAAGCAATTTCACATGGTTAAACTGATACTATTTTCAGCTACTGAGAGAGTAGAGCCACACTGTTAGTTAAAATTTTGTTGAGAACCTACTATGTGTTGGTATCTTTTTAAGTGCTATGAGGGAGTTTTGGATGGAGAACACAAGGTCCCTCTTCTCAGGGAGGCCGCAGCCAAGTGAGGGACTCAGAACTTACTGAGAAACCACTGATTATAGTGTTGGCCTCACTCCATAAACTAATGAAAAGATTAGTATTAAAAAAAAAGATTTACTATTTATCAGTGAAACGTCACTTGTATAGTTTGTGAACGATCTTTTTATAGTGTCAAATTTGAAGAAGAGTTCTGTTGCTACACTTCCTAGAACTCATTTGCTTGCAACCTCTGTCTTGTTTGAATCCTTTAGAAATTGTTACACTGCGGCCCGCAAAGTCAAGAATCAAGGAAAATATAAAACATAATATAATGTGATTTTTCATTTGGTCTCTGTGCTGATTCACTCCACTGGCATGATAATTTTCTTTTCTTTCTCTCTCTTTTTTTTTGAGATGGTGTTTTGCTCTTGTTGCCCAGGCTGGAGTGCAATGGCTGCAATGGTGCAATCTCTGCTCACTGCAACCTCTCCCTTCTGGGTACAGGCGATTCTCCTGTCTCAGCCTCCCAGGTAGCTGAGTGGTTACAGGCATGCACCACCATGCCCGGCGAATTTTTTTGTATTTAGTAGAGATGGGGTTTCACCATGTTAGGCTGGTCACGAACTCCTGACCTCAAGTGATCCACCCCCCTCAGCCCCCCAAAGTGCTGGGATTACAGGTGTGTGCCACCATGCTTGGCCAAATTTTCTTCTTTTATCCCTTTTGTCTGGAAAAGAACCAACTCAGAATCTTATCTGTGCTGCATCAAATCCCCAATTCACACAAGCAGATGGTGAAGAATAATAATGGTGCATAGCAGAAGAATTACAGAAATTTTACTGTGACTTCAGTTTACGCATAACTGGGCTCTCCAACTAGATGGCATCTGAGATGACCTTCTATGCTTCCTCTATCCATATTTCTTGATTTAGATTTCCAGACATGGTGCAGCAGTGATCCAGCAGTGATGATTTATTCGAAATATCTCAATTTCAGGGTGTTTGCCCACCAATTCTCCACATAATGTGTACTTAAAAACAGAGACATTTTGCCTAACTCAGGCCAGTTTTGATCTCATGTAGAAAAAGAATTCCCTGTAGGGAGAATATGGTTATTATTCTTCCTTGAGTGGTCATTTGCTTAGATGACTGGTTGAGGACTTGCTGGAGCTTACAGACTTCTTCCCAGGAAAGGAATACTTCTCAGCTTTAAAGAAATGGATGGTTTCGTCCTTTCTTGTTTGTTTTAAGTTAGGCCTCACTTTACCCTGCTCACTTCTTTCACTTAAAGAGAAAATCACCTTCATATGGAATAACTTGCTTGTTTGCCAAATCTATCCATCAAAATAAGGGACCTTGGGAACATTCTAGTGGGCTTATAGAATAAGTGGTCTAATTTATGAAAAACAGACTTAAAGAGTAAAAAATGCATGTGGTAGAGGCCATGGTCATTTGCACACAACCCTAATGTTTTAATTTATCTTCTGCAAACAAGAGAGATGTTTTTCTTCTAGGTGAACATAAATACACTAGTTGAATGCAATCTAAACCATAATGTCAAGCTGCAGAGCTCCTCTGGTGTTGCCAAACCCTTGTGCTTGTGCACATACATTTTATAAGGGACACTCTCGTTGCTAAAGGAACTCAGGCCACTTTTGCATGAATGCCCTGTGATTGGCAGGAATGCTGGCTGTTGTAAGTATCATATTGTTTGGTGGTAGAGAATATTTTTTATTGCTAGTTCAATAGTATTTCACAGTTATTAAACTAGAATCATTCTTCCTGGAGGTTCCCAAAGGCTTAGAAACTTTGGGCACAAAGGAGAAAAATACACAGGCACAAAACCTGCCAGTTACCCTCATTGTTGCAATGTGGCTGTTATACTCTTGGCTTTTAAGGTATTTTGGAAGAAATGTTGAGAAAGTAGCTTTTCAAACATTTATGGGCAACTTGTTTTCTTAAATAAGAATTTAGGGGACCAAATTCAATCATAAAAATTATTTTGAATTTTTTAAAATCGGAAACTTTTATGGAATGATACACCTATATTATTACAACTGGACATCAAAGCACATTGATTAAAGACACATTCACAGTATTAGCAGATATGGCCAAATATCCCATAAACTCCAAGATAAATGTCTGCCTGAAATCATTAACAGGGCCCAAGTAAAATGCACTAAGAAGGAGATGAATGGGTGTATGGGTGTGATTAGGGAGGAAGCACATATATTTCTCTGTAAGTAAGAGCTCCCCCAGCTCATTTGGCAGATAATGAAAATATCCTGCAAGTGAGCTGGGGGGATGACCTTGTACAGCTGGCTGGTGTTAGTGACAATTGAGGACTTGCTGGGAGAAAAAAGACAGCCTAGTGGACATTTTTCCCCCTGTTAAACCTAAGTTTTAGGATGAGGAGCAAGTACAGGGCACTAGGTTGTTTCTGCAGGGCTTATAGGGAATCAGCACAGTGTACTTATATGGGCTGCCCGAAGTACAAAACACTTAGGATCTTTCAAAAACACTCAGCTTTCTGGGAATTTGACTACTGTTTTTGTTATTTCTCCTGAGAGCACCAAGCCAGGTCCTGAAGATTTTGCTCTCCTCAGCTGATTGTGTACTTTGTGTATTGTTTTCTTTTGTTTCTTCCAAGTAGTTTGTGGGGCCCCAAGGACCACGCTGACACTCAAGTCAGTGGATGCACAATTAATCTTCTGCTGAAAGAAAAGTGTATTCTTATTTCTCTTCAAGTGTGGCTGGCAATAACTGGGCATGGGCAGGAACTTGTGTTTAGCTAAACAGAAACAGAAGATGTATGACCTCTAAGCACTTCTGTGGCTTAGCTCTTCTGCCAGCCTAGGACTGAAATCTGAGATTCTTCTGTTTTTCTGGAAGAAACTGCAACTTTACTTTTTTATTTTTATTTCTATTTTTTATTTTTGAGATGGAGTCTCACTCTGTTGCCCAGGCTGGAGGGCAGTGGCATGATCTTGGCTTACTGCAACCTCTGCGTCCTGGGCTCAAGCGATTCTCCTGCCTCAGCCTCCTGAGTAGCTGGGATTACAGGCACTCGCCATGATGCTCAGCTAATTTTTGTAGATGGGGTGTCACTATGTTTGCCAGGCTGGTCTTGAACTCCTGATCTCAGGTGATTTGCCTGCCTCAGCTTCCCAAAGTGTTGGGATTACAGGTGTCAGCCACCGCGCCCAGCCTCAGAAATTGCAACTTTAGAGGAATATGCCCCATGGCTGATACTGTGGCTGATGAGTTGATGGTGGTTGCGTTGGTTCTCATGTTTGGACATGATTTTCTCCTTCTCTTTGTAAAAGGGGAAATCTACCCCAAATTCTTGGATATTTCCTCCATTTTTACTTTCTTCTCCATGCATGTCTTCTCCACCCTAATTCCTGTCATTTCATTTTCCACCAAGGGAAGTTAAGTTTCCTTAACTAGAGATTTGGAAGGCCGACTTCTCCCTGTAACTGTGTTACAATTGTCTACAGTATTCAGTACAGTGTCATGGTGTACAGGTTTATAGCCCAGGAGCAATAGACTATAGCATATAGGCTGGGTGTGTGTTAGGCTCTACCATCTAGGTCTGTGGTAAGTACATTCTACCATGTTCACATGGTGATGAAATCACCTAACAATGCATTTCCCAGGAGATGTACCTGTCATTAAGCTATGCTTTATTGTACCTTGAAAATCCCTGAACACAGTGGATACCCCTGGGTCCTAGTGAAGGTGCCCTGTCTGCTTGGACTTAGAACCACTTTCAATTCATCTCAAGTGCCAGGAGGAGATGCTCATCTTGTAGATCTGGGCTGTTCAGCAGTGAAGGGGTTATGTGTAAGGGTGATCAAAGATTTAAACTGTCATGTCGACAGTAAGCCAGGGAACAGGCTGTGCAGGGGCCTTAATAAATCTGCCCTTGACTTATGGCTGAATTTCATTCAGCAGAAAATTATTTCTGCAACATATTGAGTGCTCTGCTCTGATGGAGACAGAAATAAAAGAAAGGTGGAAATGGGGAGAAGAGAATGGAAATTCAATCCACATGCGATGGGAGGACTTTTCGGTAAATTCTTTCTCAGATGAAATAAGAAACAGAATGTGTAGGACTCTTGGAATAGGGTACATTCTTTTGATTACTAAAATGTCTTGGGAGAAGAAAACGGACAAGGAGTGATTCTCAGAGAAGATCGATCTGGAGGGTGAGAGTGGGGAAGGAGGGGGCAAATCTCTCCCTTAGTGATTTAGACGTGATTGCTCATTTATTTGTTTAGTCAATCAGGCTTTATTTAATGTTTGTCTACTGTGGACATTGAGATGAGCAAGATATCTTGAGGAGTTTGCAGCAACTGAGTTAAAGACACATGTTCACTGAGCATCTAAAATGTCAGGTACCAGCTCAGTGCCATACAGCATGAAGGAGACACACTTCTGGAACCTTCTCTGGGTCAAATGTGAGACTATGTAGTAGGATTTCAGGTATCAGAGAAGGGTCAGCAACTTTTTCACAAGCCATTTTCCCAATTCATTGTAAGGAATAGGGGCTTCATTAATAGAAAAGGTTGATTGGGGGGCAAAAAAAAAAAAAACCCAGTCCCTTTTTCAGATGATATGGAATTTAAATCTCATAGCTCTTCCTTAGGATATTTTAGAAAGAGAAGGAAGGGTTAAGACTGGGGGCTTCTGTATTTTTCAGTCCAGCTTATAAAAGTACGAAGGATCCTTCCAATCCCAGACCAGAGATAATTTGAATTCAAGGGATAATTTAGGAGACAGAACTCCTTCTCTTTCTTCCAGTTCTGAAACTATTGGGAAAAGCTTAAGGAAACGCAAGAAAATAATGAAAACATTTCCTCTTCTAAATAATTTATTCACTGTTTTCTTTTTCTTCCTATACTTTCATTCCCAGAGCTGTAATGAGTTTTAGGAACATAAGGTGTCAGATATTGGTTTTCTGTTGTTGTTGAGTTCTCTAAATTCATGACCCCTCTGGGCATTCTAGGCATAGATAATATATAATTCAAAAAAGAGACCTGCAGCTTTCATCCTCTCTTTCTTGTAAGCTTTGGATCTTTTTGTTCAAAGGGTGATCTGTTCTGATGCAGTAAATGAGCCCTGTTTTTAAAAGTTTTGGCAGAGTAGATACGGTGGCCTGTGGTACCCTAAGGCTTTGGCAGACAGACTTTGCCTGACTGGGCTCCATGCTTCCGTGAGCTGGAAGTGTGAATTCGTCCTGTCCAAGGTTTGCTCTGCTGTTGATCTGTACCAAAAAAAATTAAGAAGAGAGAGCAAGACAGAACCAGCTAGCTGTCTTAGAGAAATGGTTGAGCCAAAGGCCCAGGCCATGTGTACAAATGACGATTCTCATCTGCAAATGAGAGTAGTGGTTGGATGAATTGGGGTAAGGAAGTATAGGGGTTAAATGGGGAAATTTTGCTCATGATTATCTCTCAGCCTTCAGAGAACAAAGAGACAATTAGTTCAGAGATGGCTCCACAAAGGACTGGATTACGAGTTCACAGAGCAGGGCTAATCACTCGACAGGAAGTATTCCAGAAGGGTTTGTCTCTTTGTGTGTCTGGTGGTGTGTCTGCCTGTCCTTGAGGGAGAACCAATTCATAGAAGCTTCTGTGACTGTTCTCTAGCTCTATCTCTTGAGATGTTGCTGTCTCTCTTTCTGAGAAAGGTTGAACTCTGAGTTGCCTGAAGAGGAGGAGGGGCTGTGGTTATCTCCCCAGGTAAACCTTGATAGAGCCTTGGGGTTTCAGAACTGGAGAGGCTGATGAAACTGACTGGCCAAGAAGACTGACTGCTATTAATCAGCTCCTCTCCATGTGTTAAATATTTAATAATGTATTATTGAAAGATATTATTCATAATCTCAATTTAATATATTTTTTGTACACATATATATGTATATATTTAGTTTTTATTTTTCACTTTATTAACTATTTAACTATATAAATAAATTTCATCCTAACAGGGCATTCTGGCAAAGGGTATGGTAATATAAATGCAGAGAACCTTGTGATTACTAATGTCACTCTGGGTAAATTATGTCATCACTCTATTCCTGGCTTTCCTTATTTGTACAAAAAGAGAACTGACCCTCCCACCCTAGCCTTTTAATATGCAAGTGCAGGGCACCATGATGTTCCATACATGTGGGATATGTGGGGATGGCCATACTCCCAGGTGTATGTGGAGGCAAGGGCAAGAGGGCAACGGTGGATATTGCCATGTTGGGTGGACCCAGTTTCTAATGGCTTGTATTTGCATATCAAAGGTTGCCAGTCCAGTCTAAGAGCCAGGGCTTTCATGCTAGACAAGAGCTGTGAGAAATCTTCCAAATATCCCTTTTTTTCCTCTCTATCTGCCTAAAATAATTTCTTAATAACTCCTACCACACTAGATTGCCTTAGTCTTTACACTGATGAAAGTAAAAGAGGTGTCTGGCCAGTGATCGCTGTGACTCTTTCTTTTCCCTTTATCCTGGATGGTCTCCCCTTTCTTTACCTAAGCCAGATTTCCTTTCTTCACACTTGAATCCAGAGGGTTCACACTGGAGAAAAGGGTTGGAGAAATCAGAGGAAACCTTGATAAATGCCTTGGGGTGAGGGGTGAGTAGGAGGAGGGAGAAGCTAAAGAAAAAAAAAAAAAGAAAAAAACAACAAAAAACCTTAGGCTAAGAATGAGGAGGAGGAGGCATCGGTGACCTAGAGGAGGCTTTGGATATCAGTTCCTTTTAATGTTCCTGATTTGACCTGAAACAAAGGAGACTTGAAGCATTTAAAAGAAAAGAAAACCATGGAACTGAAACAAAGCTGATCAATTATAAGGGAGGGTGTTATATCAATATTCACCATGTCAGGTTATTCCATCCTGGGGGGTGTAATGAAAGCCACCGATTGGCTTAATTAAAACTCAGAAGAAGATGAAGAGAAAGGAATGTGTCTGAGTACAGTTGTTCAAAATGCAAACTTGTGTTTTAGCTTGGTATACCTAAGATTGAAACATTGCCAAATAATTGCTGGGAAAGTATTTGGTTAGGTTTCAAAAGACTGTTTGAAGAAACTGCCTAGCTATAAAAATGGAGTATTTGGGCTGGTTGTCTGGGAAAAATAAAATTAAGAACTGGAAAGATGGGCTCAGTAGGCATAAGAGAACAACAACAACAAAAAAAAATGTAGAGGAGGAGATGGTATTTTGTATTTTCAAGGATGAGCGTGAAGGTGTCTGAGCAAGAGTTAATTTGCCAAGTTTTGAGATGTGAATTTTTTTCTTGCTGTGGTTTCCAGGAAGGATTACGGCTTTAGTCTTTATGCAAAGTGGCATCTTATTATAGAACATAAGGTGACAGCCTCGAGTTACTGTATCTGAAATCGGAATTCTGCTTCAGGCATTCATCTGACTTCTAGTCAACTGTAGAAATAAAATCAGAGGGAATTTGGCCTTCAGGTTATAGGGCTGGAAAATGCTTTGAGAGGCCTTCTGGTTGGATTACTTCTAAACTCGCCCTGACAGATGAAAATTTATCTTATTTTTAAATGTTCCCCAGAGGAAGAGTGTCCACAGACTTCCTTAGTAACTCATTCTAGTTTTTAATGACCTCCACATTCAGGAAATTCCTTCTTCTGTCTTACCTAAACCACTCGGCTACAGTTTAAGTCCATTTTCTTTTGATCTGGCCCAGTAGAGATGGAAAAAAGTGGGTCACCTTTTTGCACAAACATCCTTTCACATAATTGAAGATTAATTTTTAAAATTCAAAAAGTTCTCTATCTCCTCTTCTTTATCTCATTGAATCTCTCCATTTCCTTTAGCCTTCTTTTCCTTAGCAGTTCCATCTTCCAACCTCTTATCCACCTTTGTCATTGCCTCAGACACCTCCTCTGTCATCTGAAGCCTATACTGTGGAATGAGAGAGATGGGAGAACATGGCAATGCACGTCCCTCCTTATTTCTTTGGGCTCCCTGTGCTGAATAGGCTATATAATAGGCTAAATGGCCCTGATAATGTTTAAATATGTTAACATTTTTCTTGCCCACATTATAATTGTTTTCAAAGTTAAATTTTGCTCATGCAGTAGTTCTGTGGGCATTTACAAAGACATATATTATATCTTTAGGTTTCAGAAGGGCAAAACTAAATTATGGCAATACATTAATGTAATATAATCAGAATTATTCAGTGTAATGCAAGAGTAAATTCAATGGTGGTGCCTAGATCAGAAAAAAATCTACTTTTGCCCAGGAGGTCTTTTTACTAGGTATGATCGTTTCAGTAAATAGCCTCTCAGCTCTGCCCTACTGTTACTTGATAATTTCCATGAACTGGTTTCTGGTCCTTGGGTTGAACCACTGATCTTGCCCTAGCTCTTGGTGATGAAGACCCTAGAATCTAATTAGATATCACATTTGCTAGCACTTTACCCAAATGCTTCCAGGGCAGGGCAAAGTCTTGATGTGTTTTCTTGGGAATCAAAGCTGTTGGCTAAATACATTAATGGATTTGTTATAATTTACTTTTGCATTAAATGAGATCCTGTTCTTATTTGTCTGCACAGTTTCCAACAGGTTTAGATATTTGGGGATCAGAGAATCACTGACATGGACCTGACAACTGGTATAAAAAAAAATTTCTAAAGAGCTCTAAAAAGAATTTGAGATGGTTTCGGATTTCCCCATAGTTTCCAAAACATGGTTGTGAAGGTGTTAAATGGGAAACAGGTGCTTTAAAAAATTGATTGTTATTTTGATGAATTGTGTGTTTACTTGTACTTGTGTCTTAGCAAAAGACCATGGAAAAAATAAAAGCATAGAGAAAGCAGGCTACTTGTCAATCACTCTGCAGAATGAGTTCATAGCAAACCAGGGGATAGTGCTACATTAGAAGCTGGAGTCCTAGAGGTCACATGTTTCCATAATCTTATTCATTAGAGGACACCTATCTTGGGCCAGGCACTAGTCTAAACTCCAAGGTTACTGGAGAGAATAAAAAGAGACAAAAGTCTCTGCTCTCAGAGATCTTACATTTAGTTTTGGTTTTATACATTTATCTTTTCCAGGATCTATTACAGTTAGAAATTTTTGTTTAAAAAAATTTAAGAAGAACTTTACCTTTAAAAATGCATCCCTCATTTTGCAGCCATTAAAAATTATTATTAATGAAAAGTGTATGGTCATGTGGAGAATGCTTGGTGGGTTACCATACTAAATGACAAGACGGATACAAAGTTGTATATGCAATTTTTCCTAAGTCAAAACTAAAATCAGCAATAGAATCATCCCCTTTTAAACATACATGCACAAATAAAGGGTACAAAAAATGTGTGTGCCAAAAATACAACAAAATGTTAATGGTGCTTGTGTTTCAGTAGCAGAAGAATGGGTAATTCTTTTGCTTTTTACTTTTCTGCATTTTTTTCAGTTTTTATAGTAATCGTATATTACTTTAATTATAGAATGACACATGTTCATTAAAAGAAAATAATTCCCTTCAATCTTTAAAGGCTTTAAAGTTTTGCAGTCTCTCATTAAAATACACCTGGGATGAATCAATCCTTAAGCCATCATCAATAAAGACTTGAAAGATACACACCTGGGGAAGACAGACAGCTCCAGGAGGGAGGAGCCTGGAAGGAAGCAAAATCAGATTTCAGTCCCATCGCACTTTTCCCTGTCCTGGGCAGCTACCTTGCAGCAATTTCATGTTGTTCTTTCAATTAGGGGTAGAGTGAAGACATGATCATTTGATAAATGCATTAGGCATTGTATATTGCATCCTATTTAACAAGTAAGGAAATGGCTTGGTGGTACTATAGAATTGCTTAAATAAAGTAAGAAGTGTAGTGAAGTTTCACAGCCAGGTCCGGAGAGAGGTGATGAACTGTCTTCCCAGAGCTTCCAGAGATGCCTGTCAGACTTCAGGATAGCTTTCTGAAGGTTCTGGGAAGGGTTGAGGTTTGGCAACCAGGTGCCTGGAGTGGTCAGAACAGTCCTGATTTAAAAGAAATGACCCTAAGAAGGGTCAATTGTTAAATATGTAATCTGATGTGACTATAATTTTGATATATTTGTCAGAGGATTTTCCATCAATTCATTTATAAATTGGAAAAATACCTTTCCCAGACCACATGCCTAGGTTTGATTGAGAAAATAGAGTCACACTGCAGATGATTCTTTTTATCTTTACTTTTTGTAGAGTCAAGGTCTCCCTTATGTTGCCCAGGCTTGTCTTGAACTCCTGGGATCAAGCAATCCTCCCAGTTTGGCCCTCCAAAGTGCTGGAATTATAGGCATGAGCCACCGTGCCCGGCCAATAGGGTCACATTGGATTGCAGAAGCAGAGAGGAGAATGTGGGGGTCTAAGATATTTTCTCAAGGCAGAAGGCATTATTAATGTACGTTTATATATTTATTTATGTGTATGTATGTAAATATTCATATTTATTTTTTCTAGCGAGTTCAAGATTTGTGCTGAAGTCTCTTAGTTCCTGAAACTTTAATACAGTCACAGAGTCTCTAGGACTTGCTGGGTTGTGTGTTTAATCAGAATTCTAGGAAACATGAGAAGTATTTTCTAAGGTTTGTCTTTGAGGGACCAGAGGCTATAGAGTGACCCAGCTAGCATTTTGTTTACTATTTTCTTTCTTAACCTAGAGGTCTGGGAGGTAGCTAGCCACTATATTGGAGATTCTCTTATTTGCTGCTTTACAGGAGGTAAAGTCACAGGAGATTGAATCAATTGGTTTAGCTTTCAAACATCCAGAGGTCACTGCACAGCATGCGGTGGTTAGTAAACTAATATACTTTCTATTTTTGGGATGCAAATAAAATAGCTGTTTAGCACACTTAAAATTGGCCAGTTTGGAAGCCAGGGCTCAAGAACTTTCAAATTCCTGATCTCAGAATATCTGAAAGCATCTTAACACCAAACACTTGGATAATAAGAGTTAAAGGAGAAAGCAAAATTTCATGGGTGAATTTTTCTTTCTTTTTTTTTTTTTTATAAGAGGGACACTCAGTGAAATTTTTGCGTGAAAATAGGATAAAGTTCTATTGTACACATTTTAATGATAGCATTGAATTCTAAGTAAACATGGATGAAATACAACTTGTCAGCACAAAAATATTGCCTGTCATAGTCATTTGTACATAAAATATGACCCGCAGGTTTGAACCATATGGTTACATGAGTTCTAATTTACGTGGCATCTTCTTAAGTCAGCAGAATGCGTCCTGGCCTGCCTGGGGGAGGTGGAGTCAGCACCTCACCAAGTGAAGTGAAAAGGGCTCCCCTGGGGTGAGGCCAGTTATAGCTGTTGCAGTGGAGATTAGAGAATTGCAGGGCTAAATGGAACCCTCCCCAGGACAACGAGAGCCCTTGCACACAGTGGCATGGCTGACTAGGTTGTCCCTACAATCAACTTTCAAAGTTGGACATGCGAAATTGAAAAATATTAAACATCACAGCTTGTGACTTAGCTGTTCCTTCTGTTCCCACTGTGGGGGAAAAAGTAACACAATCTCCCCGAGACGCGATTGTGAGAGCGGACATTTGGATGCCATTTTAAAGCAATGTTTAATGAAGTGAGAAAATGCATTTGCGGTGTTGTGCTCTGTGGCACATGTATGCAAGCCCCGAAGTGCACAATGGACACATTTTGTGATTTAGACATGAATTGGAAAAGCCTAGGAAATGCCATGGAAATAAAAATCAGACTTGAAAGTCTAAGCTGAGCCAGAAACAGATGTACTTTCTGCTACTTAAGAAAGAAATTCTTCTGTCCCCTCCTCTCTTCCCCCCTCAAGCTGTGCCCTGTCACTATCTTAAGATGACCTTTCCACCCGGTCTTTCTGAGATGCTTTTAGAGAACTGGTTGGAGCATGTGACTCTTGACCTTTCTGCAAATTCTGTGAGGAGCCCCAGGGTTCTCCAGCTGCCCTCTGGGTGGTCCCCACAGACGTGGCTGCAGATGTCTGCTCCTGATAAGTCCAGAGACCAGGGACTGAAGACCCATCAAGGGCTCCTCTGGAGGGTGAGGTACGCAGCAGCCTGGCCTGGAGAGCTAAGGGCTCGGCCCAGAGCAGCTGCTCATGCTGGGAGGTGAGGGCTGCCAGCTTTGGTGTTTTGTTTCTTGGACAGGTGTAGGGGAGGTTACACTTGCTTTTTGAGGATTTCTTCTACCATTCTGCCCTCAGCTGACAAAGAAATCTTCCTAGAGTTGACATCCAGCTAAAGGATACTATCAGCACTAAGACCAAAAATAAAGCTCAGATATTCATTCTAAGTCTGAAAGTGGGGATTGTAATTGACAATGCTTTGGAAGAATAAACAGGGCAGCCTTCTTAGGTAGGAACACTTCCCCTTGGTAGTGTGCAAGGGGAATGACTGATGACGCACAAATAAAATAGAGAAAATAAGTCTAGAAACTGTTGTTTTAGTTGCTAATAAATGAATCATCAATACAGAGAAGAGAAGTGATCTAAGGCTTATTGAGTACACACTAAGTACCAGGTATTGATCAAGTACTCTCCACATGTGGACTCATCTACCATAACACTGTGAAGGTAGCATTACTGTTCCTGTTTCAAAGATGAAGACATTGAAGTTCTCTGAGATTCATATATGTGCCCTTGCGCACAAAGATAATAAAGGTTGAGCCACATGACCCAGGATTGTCTGAATCAAAATTCTGTGCTCTTTTCTGCATACGGTCTTTTTAACAGCTTGTCTAAATGAAGATCAGGTTGTTTAAAATTAGGAATTTATTTTCCTCGTTTCCAGTAACAAGTTGGAATTTTTGTGGTTTGAGACAGGGACTCCTACATGGGTGAGTTTTAGTAAAAAGTTTATCCCTTTTGGTCCCTTTTGTCCACATAGAGCCATGCTCATGTTGTGTAAAAGCCACAGTTTTAGTAATTTTTTTGTTCCAGAATGTATCTAGCCTACCTTTTGATTGTCTGCTCTGCAATTTTTTGCTTTCAGATCTCTTGTTTTTTCAACTTCTCCCTTGGTTTGTATGGATTCTGTATTGTGGTTGGTGTTCTATCTCACCCCTGGTCCCAACAACCTGATTTGAGCTTTCTCTTCTGGTACTGATAGGGTGTCCTTGCGGACACAGCTCCTGGTGTCTGCCTTCTCGTCTCATGCATGGCTATGTGGGCAAGTGGTGTTTGAGCAGCCTTTCTCCCTTGGTTCCCTTATCGGTGGTGGGCATATGGGCTGCTCCTTCTTTGCATCACAGCTTTAGCGCAATGATTTCTTATTTACATAGGAACAGCCTGATGATGAAATATGTTTCTGCTTTCTTGATATTTAGCATTATCGTAATATGGTGAAGTTGTTGGGTCATTGAGAAGGTCAAGATCAAGAGTTTCTTGTCGGTTCTGCTAAATAAATATATTTTAACCTCTGTATCTGGCCTTTGCAGTTAGTTTTGATTCTTTCTGCCACTGGTGTAGCTTTTTTTTTTTTTTTTTTTTTTTTTGAAACAGAGTCTCGTTCCGTCACCAGGCGCCAGACTGGAGTGCAGTGGCGCAATCTCGGCTCACTGCGACCTCCGCCTCCTGGGTTCGAGCAATTCTCCTGCCTCAGCCTCCTGAGAAACTGGGATTACAGACGTGCGCCACCATGCCTAGCTAATTTTTTGTATTTTTTTAGTAGAGACGGGGTTTCACCATGTTGGCCAGGATGGTCTCGATCTCTAGACCTTGTGATCCGCCCGCCTCGGCCTCCCAAAGTGCTGGGATTACAGACGTGAGCCACCGCACCCGGCTGGTGTAGCTTTTTACTCACAACTATCTTGGTCAAACCTGAAGGTGCTTCTATCATGCCTCAGAAATGAAGGGGATGGGCTTTTTGATAAGTCTTTGTGTTTTAAGATCTCCTTTGCTTATTTATCTCTCTTCTTCTATGTGTTCTAGATGATTAAAAAAGCCTAAAGGGGGTGGTATGTTGCCAGTTAAAAGCCCTACCTTGAGGAAGAGATCAGTGGTTGTCAACACTTTTGGGTGGGTTGTTAACCCACCCAAAACCACTTTCTTATTTTTTTTTCTCAAAGATTCAGATTTGGTCTAAATATTAAATTTCTGTTTCCTATTATCATTTTGATTTCCCAAAGACAAGCAATTATGAAGTGGCAGAGTGAGATTTGAATCCAGGTCTGTCTATCAACTAAAACCTGAAGTCTTGGCTCCTCTGCTACAGGTCAAATTGAGACAATGTTAGGTTGAACCATATAAAATTGCAAATGTTTGACTATTTTTGACCTACAAAATGAAAATTGCTTGTGGTTCTGTCAAATAATATTGTTGACTGAATTAATTTAAACTCAGGCAGAATGAATGCTTTATATTTAAATAACCTAGGTTAGCTTCATCCTGGAAAACATGCTAGTTCTGGAAAGACTTTTGTAGTAGTAGCAATGACTCTAATACCACATTCCTCGACACTCCCTTCTTTTCCTTCACCTGCCCTGCTCTGGCCAATGCTTTTACTTCCATGGGCTCCTAGGGGTTAGGGGCATTTGCTTGGGAAACAAATTAGGTGGATAGCATGAATTCTGTCTGATGTAATTTTTTTAAGCTTAGTAGTCACACATAATTTGTGTTCAGATAGAATTCTAGGATCTTTTCCTTTTATATTGTCTAGGTATTTGTTCACAGCATGGAGTTAAGGAAAACTTTCAAGAAGAAAGAGGGAGCACAGTTGAAGGAAAATCCTCACAACTTGAGATCATGCAAACTTTGAGTAAAGGCTGAAAGTGCTTATCATTCCTAACCATCTGAAGGCTTCCTATATGGAAGTCATTCATCATCATTGTCTCAATCATTAGCAGCATCCTCATCCTCATCCAAATAGCTAACATTTATTTGTCTTATAGCTTACAAACAACTCTTGCATACATTGGATTCCCCTAGCATTCCTGTGAGACAGGTATTATTAGTTTCCTAATTTTGCAAATGAATACATTAAGTGAAGTTCAAGTTCATGTAGTGAGATCCTTGACTCTGAAGCAATGTTGTCAAATAGAAGCTTCTGCATTGATAGAAATGTTCCATATCTATGCTTGTCAATACAGTATCGAGGCCACATGTGGCTGTTGAGCAGTGGAAATGTGGTGATATAACTGGTTTCTAAATTTTATTTTATTCATTTGAATTTAAACTGAAATAGCCACATGTATCTAGGGCTCCTATATTAGATAGTGGCTCAAGAACCTGTATTCTTTCCTTTTCCACATTTTCTCTCTTTGGTGCAGGAATTCTGGAGACTGAAAGAAAGAATATGAACATAAACTCTAGCATCTCATTTTGATGGATACAAATGTTTCCCCACCTCCCCCCGCCAAAAGGGATTCCAAGGGATTACATGAACTTTGCACAAGCTCCCTGTAAAGGTTGTTAGACTATGAAATACTCTGATTTTTCTGGCTGTTTAACTATATTGTCCCAAAAAATACCCTCCAACACAGGCTAAACCAAGCTCACCTAGTTTCTTTCTAGCCATATGGTCTTATGACAAACATGACTAATTCCTACTCTGTTTGTTTTGAATCTTGTTAATCTGCCAATTGGTTAGCACTCATTACAAAGCAGCTTTTATCTGGAGATTCTCATTAGCATGTGAAATTAGTCTAAGCCTAAACTTCATTTTGCCAGATCCTCCCTTGGTCTGCTCTTGAAATAGAGTCTGTTCACAATAGAAGTTTTGTTCCTTGACTGTTATTCTACTTTCATAAGGTCAGATAATTAGCTTTAAAATTTTTAAAAACAGATACTTAGCATTTTTTTTCCCCGCAGTCTAAGCTTTGGCAAAACTAGTTTAAGTTTCACTTCTGCAATAGAGAAAAACGTCATATGTTGCCCAGCAAACAAATGATTTCTTATTGTATCAATTTGGTTTCATCAAAATAGTTAAAAATTTTTTTTTGCTAAGTTTCGCTTGACCCACTGCTGCTTCTAATTATTCTCTCATCTCAAAAATCTCTCAACATTGCCAAAAAGCCTTCTTGACATTGCTTTTCTACATTTTCCCACCAGTGATGGAAGGTAATACAAAGAATCAGAAATGACTAGATTAAATAAAAAAAAAATACAATTATAGTCAGGAGGACAGGTTTGCATATATATTTTCCTTAATTATTTATGGTTTATTTCTTTTAAAGTAACTTTTTATTAGTTTTTCAAAAACAACATGTTACTCAGAAAAAATAGAAAAATCAGAAGGATTATCCAAAGACTTTCTAGAATAAGTAAAATTTTAAAAAGAGTTTTTTAAAAAACTGACATAAGGTGGCCAACTCCTTATTTGATCAAGTAAGGACAATTAAAAGACAGAGAAAAAGAACACCTTCTCTCATCATCACTTCTATGGGGAAAGGATATTAGTGTGCTAAAAAGATTTTTAGCATAAAGAATAATCAGTTAGAGTAAACATATTTAGTTTTACACAAAGCATGATCATTGCAGTGTCCTTCTTTTTCTCGGTTTTGACCCAGACCTGGGAAAATGTCATGCTGGAAAACATTTGTGGACAATCGGTATAGAGAAAAAATAAAAGTCCCCCTGAGTCCCACTTTTCATGGCTGTTCTATTATTTCATTACACTTTATTGGAATAATTAAAACTGTGGCTGTGAAAGAAGGGACTTGCATTCTCCTCAGCATTCCCTGCTATTCTGTGCCTTGTCTACCTCTCTTCGGACAGTGTTTGCAAAGCCTGCCTAAAGGTAAAATAACTGCAAGTGAATCATGAAGGTCTTTTTCCATCTTGTTGCCTCTCCTTTTAAAATATTTAATAGTGCAACCAAAACAAGATGAGAGATAACCTGAGCAGGAAACGCGTGTCACTCAGATCCCATTCTTTTCTCTGTCCTGGCCATGAATAGTTACCAAGTGGTAGGAGACATTATGGTACACTAGTTCAGAGCTTGGGCTGTGGAACCTGCTGATCTTAGCACAGTTACTCACTAGGTTGGAAAGAATCCAAGTCTCAGCTTTACCATCTATAAAATGGGATTGTCTAAGTCTTTCCACCTATTGATGTTCTTGTGAAGAGTAAATGTCAGTTGGTCAGCACAAGATCTGAACCATAGTAAGGGCACAGTGAATGGCAGCTATTGTTAGTTTCATCTGTAGGACACTGGGCCCTGGGTGGAGGGAAGGTAGAGGAGCTTTTGTGTTTCTCATTGTGTATGGTGCATTGTCATTGTTCACTAAGTATCAATACTAATCATCATAGAGAGTGGGTGGATGCTCTTTGGAAAGGGCATGAAGGGTCTGTGCAGGGCAAAAGTCAGATGCTTTTGATGTGTTGCTGGGTCATAGTGGGCTTCTTAGAATCTCCAAAGGACTAAAATTTGCCTCCTGCCAAACGTCGATATTCTCTGAGGTGCAGGATCCAGAAGGGAGAATTTGAGAGAAAGCTCAAGTGTGGGTGGAACTCCCTGGAGAAAAGCCGCCCGAGGAATTCAGGGACCTGGGTCCCGCATCATCAATTGTCTATTGAGAGGGGGTCCCAGATCTAAGATGCTTTCTGGGAGGGCTTAGCTTTCAGAAAAGACAAATTCTAAAAAGAGATTTGATTGATGTTTGAGGGAAGATAAAGATATTTTAATTTTTTTAAATGTTTATCGCAATTTTGTTTTTGTTGAGGGGCAGAGGTGACAGGGAGAGATGGATCTGGTCACAGAAGGACTGCAAATCTCAAATGTACAAGTATTCTGAGTTGTAGTAGCTTTCGTGTCTCATGTTCTAGATAAGTATCATTTTATTGTTTTTTCCCATTGAAACTGGCTTGATTTCCTGTTGGAAGGTTTTTGGTTAAAAGATCATTTTTGCTGCAGATAACATTATCTTCTCCTTCCTTAGCTAGGAAAGAATAGTTGGCAGCCTGCAGTGCCCCAGATGACATTGTTTGAATCTGGGAACAAAGATTGATTAAAACATTTGAGTCATAATTTTGACAAACTATTGAACTTCCCCTAAGCTTCAGTTTTCCCATCTTTAAAATGGGGATAATAATAACACCCAGCTTATAAGGCATTTGGGAGGAACAAAGGTGACAATGCTGGCCAGAAGTGGAGTATAGTGGCTGACCAGAGACAGCTCCGAGTGGACATTAGTTGATCACAGAACAGCACAAGTAGAACCAGACTTGATGTCTCCCGATTTATGTCACTGATTTCTGCTCTTCAGACAGCACTGGCGCATTTCCTTCAGCCACAATTTTCTTCCCTTAGAAACTCGTGGGGCGTGTGCTCCCCTCCCAATGCCTGCCTCCCAATCAGAAACTTTGGGGTTTTCAAAGGAACAATCACTCCCCCTAAGCACAATCTTCAAAAAGTGGTGCCTTCTCAACAAATTTTAGGGTACGTTGACTTGAGATTTGTTACATTTATGGTGAGAAGATATTAAAGAAATCCTTGAGAAATATGTCAGTGGAACACAGTCCAGGTAGTTAAAGAATACAAACTTGCTTTTTTGTTTCTTTTTTTCTTTTTGTTTTTTTGAGATGGAGTTTCACTCTGTCACCCAGGCTGGAGTGCAGTGGGCAGTCTCTGTAACTTCCGCCTCCTGGGTTCGAGCGATTCTCCTGCCTCAGCCTCCCGAGTAGCTGGGATTACAGGCGCCTGCCACTACACCTGGCCAATTTTTGTATTTTTAGTAGAGACAGGATTTCACCATCTTGGCCAGGCTGATCTCGAACTCCTGACCTCAGGTGATCTACCTGCCTCCAGCTCCCAAAGTGCTGGAATTACAGGTGTGAGCCACCGCGCTGGGTCAGGGTGGAAACTTTCTGTGTGTGCATTCCCTAGCCTGTCCCTGGAGGGGACACTCCTCTCCGGCCGGCCTCGCCCTTAACTTATTTCCATTGCTATTCAAACACTCCCAACCTCTTTGCTTTCTTGTACTGGGGACTCATTTTCTTCTTAGGGCTGAGTCATGCCTCATTTGGAAGCTGGGGCTATGTAAGCCCTCTCTCCCACAGTTGTAGGAACTAAGGTAAAATGAGGCAAATATGCTAAAAATAAGTCATAAAGTGCAAGAAAACAATGCCTATTAATAAGTGGTGTCTTTTTTGAGTTTTTTTTACGCATGGTGGTTGATTGTGTTATACCTTTCACATTTCTACCATTGTGACCAGCACTCACGGAATGGGGGTCAGGCTCTGAGATGCATTCTGTGACTATGCAGCAGCATCTGCGTTTTGGTTTGTTTTCACCTTTCTTGTTAAAAGCAAACTATTCCACTATGCAGACAGAGTGTGTGGATCTGGTAAACATTTGATCTAGCGAATATTCTGTTTTCCAAGTGCCTCCCAAATCTGGCTATGTATTAGCAAAAATTAGAGGGCACTGGTTTTCAAACAATTCTGGGTCTTGTCCTTGAGGATAATTCTGTGGGTCTGGGCTAGGGACTAGGAATGCCTACTATTTTTATCACCCATCCTGGGAGATTCTAACAGGGCCAATTCATGGACTGACCTTTAGGAACTGCTTCATCAGTGACAGCCACACACACACACACACACACACACACTCACTCCTCTGCAGCAGATAATAAATCCCTCTATGGGATCAGAAGCTCAGGGCCTCCCTTTTCCAAAGGAGGCCACCTTCAAGAAGACTTTGAATGATAAGAAGCCAAGCCTGGTTCAATTCCCAAGGATGGAATTTAACAGTGACTGATTGCTCATCATCTGCTATTTGAGTATCTTAATAAAGACAAATGGGAATTTGGGAAAAGATCTCTCTATAACTCACCTATACTAGTCAGTGCACTGTAGACCCCAGGGTAGGCTGTTGAGCCCAGAGAAGGGCAGTTATTAGTTAATAGGTACACACTGAGCTTATAAAATGTTTTATTAAACGACAAAATCCTAAACATTAGACAGGGTCCTGTTTTGTGGTCCGTATGTTGACTAAATTCCCAGATGACTTTAATGAGCAAATGGCAGCCCATTAAAATTACAGTAGTTTTGCAAAGAAAATAGGTCTCCAGGGGAGGACAAGAAAACGCACCAGGCTGCTACTGTGTTGATAGTTGTCCCAGGAGCTGCCTTCTCTTCCCCAAAGATTGCTGGTGGAGGAAAATCTGCTGTTCTGAAAAATGTTTACCCCCGTCTGGCTTGTCCTCCGGTGTCTGAGAGACACTGCTTGCTTTTGCTAATCAGTTCCTAGCCTTGCTGACCTTGAAACAATGCAGAAAACAACACTTGTGTGTATATTTTGCTTAATAAAGAAAACATTTATAGTTAACCACCGGGAAAAAATGAACTTATTTTTCCATATTGGTATAGCGACCTCAGCTTTCTTTCCAAGACACTATATTGTAAAGCAATAGCCATGTACCTCTACTAAGTTATCAAATTATAACTTACAATTTATATTATAACTTATATAAATTATAAGCCTTTTCCTCATATTAGAGGTCACTAGGAATTTTGCTTTGTTTTGCTGTCAGAAAAGGTACTGTTTCATGCAGATCATAGGGGCAGTTTCTGATCTGCACACGGCTTCCAGTGTCTTAGAGTTTATTCCCCAGAGAGGGCATCTTGAATATTTCTTTCCAGTGCACATCCCCATGCAAGCATCCTTCACACTGAGGTGTGGGAAGAGCTTTTCACAGCACGTGAGATGATAAACCTTCTATTTCAGCATCTGTATGTAATTTATACTAAATATGATGTTCTTATAACCCTTGCCATTATCGGTCCCTAAGTGTACCTCATCAATGGATGAATACTAAGAGGCAGCAGAATAAAAAAAGATACTGATTATGTTAAATGATATTATATTATACTGCACTATAGTATATATCAGCACTAGGCAGTGAACTTTCTGTGATGATCAAAGTGGTTCATATCTGTGCTGTGAGATAGGCAGCTATTAGCTGCACATGGTTATTGAGTGCTTCAAATGTGACTAGTGTGACTGAAAATGGAATTTTTAGTTTAACTTAATTGTAGTTAATTAAAATTTAAATCGAAATAGCCAGATGCAGCTAGTGGCTGCTGTATCTGGCAGCACAGTATACATAGTCAGGCTTTTTTCCAGTAAGAATGTGAAGCAAACTAGGACAAAGTAGCATAAATTTGAAAGAAGGATAAAAGGATGATGAAGAACAGCAAGAGTGAGGACCACGTGGAGCCAAGAATAAGGCTGAAAATATATACCTACTTCCATTAAGGACTAGCTCCAAATTGGACTCAAATTTTCTAGCAGGCAATACATGAAAAAGAAACCTTGTCAGTTACCCAAAAGAGGATCCCTAAGACCTCCAAACAAACCCATTGTTTAAGAGAATTACAATAGAGATTGAACAAGAATTCTCAAACATTATTTCATCTGTGATATTATACTATTTAAACCCCTCCAGTGGCTTTCTACTGTTCTTGGAATAAAATTCAAAATTCTGGCCAGGCCTGTAATCCCAGCACTTGGGGAGGCCTGAGTGGGATGACTGCTTCAGCCGAGGAGTTTGAGACTAGCTTGGGCAACAGAGTGAGACCTCATCTCTACCAAAAAATAAAAAATGAAAAAAATTAGCTGGGCATGGTGGTGCTATGCCTGTGGTCCCAGCTTCTTGGGAGGCTGAGGTGGGAGGATGGCTTGAGTATGGGAGGATGAGGTTGCAGTGAGCCATGTTCATACCACTGCACTCCAACCTGGGCAACAGAATGAGACTCTGTCTCAACAATCAAAAACAAAAACAAAAATCCTCAAAGTTTTTACCATGTCAATTAAAGTTCTAGGTCGCAAGCAAAAGAAGTCAACCCTGGATTATTTAAACTACAGAGAAAGCCATGGAAAAGATACAGGGGTGAGGGAGCATAGAAACTCTAGGCAGAAGCAGGAGCTGGCTCGGAGAGCAGTCGGGAGCAAGGAAGGATAGGAGCAGCCAGGACCACAGCCATTTAGTGAGGACACTGCTCTACCACAGTGGAACATCTCAGGCCACCGTGTGCATGACCATCTCCCACCCATGGACCCACTCTGAAACTGGAGTCTTTATTTTCCCCTGGAAAGCTATTCCGATATGATACTGGCATCAGCTGAATTCTAGGTGGATTCTCCAGGATTCATGATTCTTTCCTTACTAGGGACTGGGGCCTGTGGATCGACTGGCCAGTTGGATTATGTACCTGCATCCTAGCTGCAAGGGAGGCTAGAAAGGAGGTCTTCAGTGTTTTTAAATTTTACAGCAACAGGTAATATGGCCTTCCATAAAGACTCAGAGGATGAGAGATTCCTCGAACGTAAGAAAGGGCTTCAGCCACTGAATAAACAAGAAAGATGGGAAGGAAAGAAAGAAAAGAGGGAAGGAAGAAAGGAGGGAAGAATAAGAGGAAGGCAGGTAGAGAAGAAAGAAGGAAGAGAGAAAGAGGGGAGAAAGGGTGTGGAGATTAAACCTGCCAAACATGCCATCAGGGCCTGCATGCAATACTGAGCCCCTACCTAACTCTACCGCTCTCCCCACTATACTCCAACCACTCTGGACTTCCCTTTGTTTCTATAACATGCTTCTGTCTTTGCACTTGCCATTCTCCCTGACTACAAAGCTGTGTATGGACCAAACAGGGACCAAGAAGGGCAAGGATCAAGGAAAGCCTAGATTCCTCATTTTTGCCCAGCCTTCATCTGACTGAAAACATACCTCTCTGTGCAAGTTTTCTCTTTAAATCACCATAGCCCTCTTCTCTTCCTTTGGTCCTTTTCTGGTCAAATCTTTCATCATTTAGGTATCCTTTAAAATGTCACCTCTTTCTGAGGCTTTCTCTAGGCAGCTACTATCACTCCGGTTGCCCCTGCCAGTCACTTTTGATTTAATCACTCTCTATTGCATCACCTTGTTTTATCTCTGCCCTAATACTTGCCACTCTGTGATATGATCATGTTGGTTTTACTTCCTTGACTACTGTTTGTCTCTCCCCATCCCTGCCCCTAGAATATATGAGCTGGGGCCTTACATATCTTGTCAGTGCTTCTCTAGCACCTCGAACAGTGCTCTGCACAGGGTGACAGACAACAGCATTTGTGGAGTGAATAATCTGTGGAAATTCTTTATACCACCAACATATTTGATCTGACAATCTGTTTCCTTTAACCAGTTATAACAACTTGAGTATACCTAACAAGAGAATTCTTTAAATTTGGCAAATCCTTTAGAGTTATTCTTTAAAAAATCAACTGATAAGAGGCATATAAGCATGTTTGTAGCCCAGAACATGGTGGTTGTCACACCTGATGCCTTAGTTCACCGTTGATACCATAGACATGTGGTCTTTTCTATAGTTAAATTTTGATAATGCTGTTTTGATTGGCAAGGTGTTGATAATGTTAACATTAAGACTTTTCTAAAATCTAATTCAGTCGACTCCCTGGGGAAGGGCACTTACTAAAGACTTGAGAAAAGAGATGGTTTCCTCCTTCTCCTGCCTCCTCTAAACTGCACACTCCAAAGTAGAGCTAACTCTGAAGTCCTCAAGCTCCTCAGTCTCTACCCCAGCCTTCTAAGCCTGCTCCCAAGTTTTATTTTTGCCATTCCCCTTTCTTATTGTTGATATTCTACTTTCTGAGTTGTAGAAATGGCCTCCCATTAAATTTTTCTTCTTTAACCCTTGGTGGCATACTCTTTTTAGGTAAAGGAACCTCTGCCAATAGCTTTGAAGCATTATTTGTATTTAGCATTTCTGGACTTGCTGCAGCCCCATGGGAGGTCACATCATTGAGACTAATTATGATAACATATTTTGGCCAGGTTAAGTAGCAAAACCATGGGAGAAGGAGGAAGGTACCTTTTCTTTGATGCCACAGCACTGTTACTTATGAGATTCCCAGGAAGGAAGGCATGGGAGGTGCAGGCTGGGTGTGGTGACTTAGCACTGAGACCCACTGAAGGCTCTTGAGGCTCAGTGGGTAAAGAAGGTCAGGGGAAGAATTTGCAGGCTCTAAGACTGATGCTGTCTCTTAGCCTATACTTTATGTGTAGATAGTAGCATGGAGAATGGAAGCCTGGGATAGAAAAGTTCACACTGGTGATTCCTTGGAAACTATAAGAGATGATGGTCCTGTGGCCGAGAGGGTTTAGGAAGTGATGAGAAGTGTGCAAGGTGTGCAGAGCCTGGCCACAGTCCCAGACACAGATTCTGGGTAAACTGAGTTTACTATAAAATTTCTTCGATGGGTCCAGGGTGGACAAGTTCTCAAAATGTTTTCTAAAATAGTAGCAGCTAGGAAAGGCACACCAATATGCCCGGTAACTGTGCTATCCCAAAGTATGTTTGGCATGTGGCTGCGTGAGCAATTCATTGTGCAAGCTGTAAATGACACTAGTCTTGTTACTAGATGGTCATTTCTTACTGAGGACATAATTATTATTTCCTTTGCATCTTGGAGATGGTTACGATGATTTAAAGGGAAAACTTATACATGTAGGTATGTTTTCAGTCAGATGAAGGCTGGGCAAAAACAAGGAAGCTTCCTTGATTCTTGCCCATCCGGGTCCTTTTTCTGGTTCACGCATAATGACCTACAGGAGCATATGAGTGTAAGAAAGTTTCCTTCCAGGAATGTCTTCATGCTCTAGATGCCCTTGTGTTCAGTGTTCCTGAGGCCATTACCTCTACCCATAATGATTTTGGGTGACTGTAGATTATGAGAGAGAGTTGGGAGAATGACATCAGGAACTAAAATCTTGCCGTCTTATTTGATGAGTGAAATCAACTTTCTGAAGAATAAGTAGAGAAGAATGATTTTTTTTTTCCTCTTAGGTAACTGATCTTGAAGGTCATATGCCGTAAGCCTCTTATGCCATAAGCCTCGGCTTCCTCCTCTGTAAAATGAGAATAATGTCTACCTGGACTTTTATACAAATTAAATGAGATAATATAAAAGTGGGGTGGGGGAGTCAGCATAAATTCAGTCCCTAGCCATTTACCAGGAGCTGTCATGTGCAGGACATAGCAGACGTGCCAGGAGCCAATTGATGGGTGGGGAAACAAACATATAAGTAGAGAATTGTAAGTAATTAAGCTGAATGTCTGTATGAATTTCTTTTAGGGGAAGGGCACCCGACTTAACCTGGGAAGTATTTGGGAGTGAGTGAGCCTGAGGATAATGTCAGGCAAGGGGAGGAGGGAATGCAGATGTGAGTCTTTAAAAAGAAGGAAGAGGAAGACACAAGTAGCAGGAGAGGGTCTCTAAGCAGACAGTATAGCACCTTAAAGTGAGTGAGCTCAGAGTGGTACCAAGTGACTGGGCTGGAAAGCACAAAGCTAGGGTGGATGAAGAGGAGGGTGATGTTATCAGAATAACCAGACTTTCTGAAGAAACAAACATGGCAGCAAGGTGGGAGGTCTCAAACTGGTTGGAGATTTGCCAAACAATTCTGCTGGCAACTAGCTCACTGATAGAGGTTGAAAACAAGATGTGTGTCACATATATCAAGCTCTTTCAGATATGTGTTGGGGGAACCGAGAGACTTAAGAGAGTCAAGCCCAAGAAATATTATTAATATTCTCCACCATCAAATGTTGGACTCAGGCCAGAGAGGGTTTTCTGTAATAAATTTTTTTCCTTGGATTTTGTCCTGTGAGATACATAAAGTTTAAGGCTGTCAGTGGAGAAGCATTCTGTAAACCAGCAACAACTGACATTTTGATCTTTAGAAGCTAAGTAGGTATGGCTCCAATCTGAGAAGGACAGAAATTATTTTTATTTAGCAAAGTGTCTTTGTTGGAGAAATTATAGCGCATGCTACAATCATTAAGTCGCTGAGCCTTCCTCTTTGCATAAAACATGTGCTCAACTGGCCCATGTATAAATTTTTTTTTTTGTGTGCCCAAAATGGCAGAGAATTGATATGGGATGGGAATTGAGCTTAATAGGTTTGGAGATAAGCATCAGTCATGTATCAGACACTCTTCTAAAGACTGATATGCAAAGAACTGTCCTCTTTAACACATCAGGGGTTATCCAGCCTGCAGTAGTTATTCAGTAATTCAGCAAATATTTACAAATCAAATAGCCTTGATGTCCTAGGCTCAGCACCATACTGTAGATCACAGTGGCCAATAAGATGGACAAGGCCTCAATCTCATGAAACCCAAGGTCTGGCTGGGGGACTTGACAGCAATTAAATCACAAACAAGAGAATGATAGATGGTGGGTGATGCTGTGAAGGCACTCTAACAGGATCTGGATCTGGAGACAGAGAGGGGAGTGGTTAGGGAAGGTCTCTGAGGAAGTGACACTGGGAAGAGACTTGAATAAGGAGCCAGCTGTGTAAAGCTACAGGGGAGAAAAGAGCAAAGGCCTTGAGGGAGGAATGGGATTGGCAAGTTCACCAAGTGCTGTGGGGTGACTCAGGCCAAGAACTCTGAAATCAGGCTGTTTTGGTTTGATCTCAGTGCTGCCATATAATAACAGCACTAATTTGTGCACGTTACTTAACCTCTCTAAATCCTACTTTGCTTTTCCATGAAAACGGAGATCTTATAGAACTGTCATAGGATGCTTTTGTGAGATAAAGCAAGTAGAGTGTCTGACAAAGAGTAAGCATTAAATAAACGTAGCTCTTCTTCCTCAATCATTAAGTCAACAAATGTTTACTGAGCATTTTCTACGTTCCAGGCATTATGCTGCAAACTTATTACCAGGGGTATTGTCTGGTGCTGTTATCTAGTCCTAAAGTTTGGGGAAAGATTTCCCTCTTTAGACTATGACCTCAGGCTACACATGGGATGTGCACATGGGGAGAAGCTTTTTATTGTATATGACAGATGGTACTTGAGAACTAAATATTGAATTATCGTGCTCGAAAACACTGGTTTCCCCAATAAATATTTGTTGTATGCCTGCTGTTAGTTAAGCAATATTTTAGGTAATGGGGAAAAATTATGAATAAGATAAAGTTCCTGCGCTCATAGAGTTTACAGCTGAAAACTCTTGGCAAAGACTTATCAATGTTTAATTTGATTATACGTTTCAACAAATAACTCTGAAAAGGCATGAGATGCTTCTAGCATAACCTTTCTCTGGGTATAACTAAAATTGTGTGTTTGGAAAAAGGATTCTATTTGGCCATCAGAGTTTTTACCACTCTTAATATGGAACCAATTTTTCAGTATTTAAGAGGTAATAATACAGGGAATTGGAATGGCAGTCTAAGCCATTGGCTCTGCTTTTCCATCAAGAAGAAATCCAGAGGAAGCACATTATATGTATTGAAAGAGAGTGTGTTCTGAAGTCAGACAGACCTGAGTTTGAAGGCTGCCTCCACGTCTTAAGCCTTAAACCTCAGCTTTTTTCTCTGTAAAGTGGGAATAATATCTACCTGGAGTTTTGTGCAAATTGAATGAGTTAATATAAAGTTTCCATCCCAGTCACTGATGTTGGCATGCAATGAATATTAGCTTCTAGTCTCCTTCCCTACTCACTTCCCCTGCCTACTTACATTCAAAACTTGGGTTTCTTCTGCAGTATCAGAAAAATCTAACCCGTGTTTTTCTCATGGTTATCTCCATGACAAAAAATTTGTCGGGGCTAGAGATTTGAGGCATCATTTTAGAAATTGTTATCTCAGGTGCCCTTCACCTCCTGGCCTGAGATGCCGTTTTCTGATTAGGCAAACAAAGTGATACTACTGACAGAAATCACATGGCTTGATTGTGAGAATTAAGCGAGATAACATGTATAAAAAGGGCTCAGCATAGTGCCTGCACAAAGGAAACAAAACGTCACGGCTGCTCTGCATATGCAGATGTTTCAGGCTCTCAGACCAATTTTTCACTGCTGGATGGTCTTGGGAAACAGCCATACTTGTAGAGAATCCTTTTGTTCTAAATTTGAAACTGAGAGTAGGCAGTGTAGGCTGTTACCTCATTTGTTCTTGGACAATGGCAGTGTAGTATCTTGAGACAAATGTGAATAAAGTATTACTTTGCCCTTTTGACAAACAACACTTTGCCTAAGTGTGAGCAAACAAGAAACTTACGGGGTGAGTTTTCCTCTAGGACACAAATGGATAAAAAGTCAAAGAGAATAAGACTTTTTAAGAAAAATTCACATTTGAGTTTTGCTAAACAGAGAATCTTGAAAATTTGAATAGCAAGAGTCCTGAAAATCATTCTGAGTATAACAAGTCTTAAATTTATATTTATTCAACAAATATTTATTAACACCCGCTATATTTGGGCCAATATTTCCTGGCTTTCTGTTCTAGGAACTAAGGCCTCAATTTCATGGTGTATCTTATGTATTAATCCCTAGCTTATTTTGAAAGTTCAGCTAACATTCACCAAACTTCCAAACAAGTCATTATATTAATAGGAAGTACACTTTCTTTTGATTAAACTTTGAAATTTAATTAGTCTCTGAAGAGTGCAGTTGACATTATTGTCAACATTACATAGTAGCTGATCCAAAAGGACCTTGGCCAATAGTGTACTAAGTGTGGAAAGCAGGGAGAGGAAGGCTACAGGCTTTGCCAGAGCCAGCTGTCACAAGCTCTATTTGTTCTTCAGGGAAGGACAGAATTTGGTTTTAAGAGCAATTGTATGCATGTCAATGTTTTGAATTCATTTACTTACATATTTCAGCTTTACTTTGTTTCATCTGATGTCTTGATTTTCATCTTATTCAAACTCTAAAGTGATAGTCTTTAGAGGTATTTCCCCACCATCTCCTCTTCTATTTCTATATTCTACCCTTACTAGTACCAACAAACAACTCTGAAAAGATATGAGATGCATCTAGTGTAACCTTTCTCTGGGTATAACTAAAATTGTGTGTTTGGAAAAAGGATTCTATTTGGCCACCAAAGTTTTTACCACTCTTAATATGGACTAACCATAGACTAATATCTCTCATGAATATAGATGCAAAATCCTCTGCAAACTATTAGCAAAGTGTTTCCAATAATTTAGAGAAAGGTTAATATATCAGGACCAAGCGAGGCTTATTCCAGGAATGAACCTGGACCATTCAGCCTGGCTGATTGAACATCCACAATTAATGGGTATAGTTCACCATATTAACAGACCAAAGAGGCAAAGCCATGTGATCATCTCAATAGATGTAGGAAAAGCATCTAACAAATTCAACATTCATTCAAGACAAAAACTCTCTGCAAATCAGTAATAGAAAGGAAATTCCTCAACCTGATAAGGTCTTCTATGAAAAATCTACAGCTAACATTATACCTAATGGTGAGGGACTGGAAGCTTTCTCTCAAAAATTAGGAATGAGGCAATGATCTCCTCTCTCATCACTGTTCAGTGAACTTGAGAAGCAAAAGAAAGTCCATGCATAATGAGAAATAAGAAACAAAACTGTCTCTATTTGCAGATAACATGATTATCTATTTGAAAAAAAGTTACAGATAAATAAGGGAGTAATGCCAGAATAAACTCAGTGCTGGATTGCAGTCAGAGATGTCAGTATGAAGTCATGTTTACTTTAATACGTATATAGCCAAGCAGATACAGGAGTAAATATACATGCATTGGTTTACATACACACACATCCTAGTGCTGTCCACTGAGAGCTAGCAACAGTGACATTCCTGAGCAATGAACCTACTTAGCTCCAGATTTTGGTTTCTAAACATTATTCTACAATAAAAGGAATTCAGTGTTCTTGGGAAAATGGCTAATTCTAGGGCTAGGGCAGTGAAAACATAAGATGAACTTGGAGCATCTCACGGTACCAGAATTTAAAGAAGTGGTTAAGAAAAAAAGGAAAGGATGGAACATATCCAAAGGACACAGGATCCAATCTGAAAGAGTTTCTAATGGCCAAACCTGGAAAATCTGAGAAGCAAAATAAAAAATGATAGATTATAACCCCCCAAAGGAAACAAATATCTATAAATCCATACTGATATAAATACATGATTAAATAAATACATGGGGAGAAGGAATAAGTTTTACTTACATATCTTAAATAATGTTAGTAAATGAAGGAATGAAAGAAATTGAAAATCACCATAAGAACCTCACAATAATGATTACTGCAGGCAATATCCACCAAGAAATGCTAAGAATAGTAGGTGAAACTTTAAAGAGAAGTGGGATATCTATCTAGCCTCACAGTGTCTTCCCCAACATGTTTGTTTATTACTGTGGTGGTTTTAACATGTGTCTGCAAATTATTTGATTTTTGTCTCTCTCTAGGACTTGAAGTTTAATTCATCTCCCCTTGAATGTGAGGTGATTTCATGACATGCTGCTAATGAAAAGGAGAAATTAGTAACTTTTCCTTGAAGAAACCTCATAGATACTATCTTAATCAAGTGATCAAGGTTAAGTGCATCAATAATAAGACATATTGATAAAATATCCCTGAAATATTGCAAAGGGCATATCATCTCTGTGGGGTTCCTTCCAAAAATCTATAACTGAATCTACTCCTGAGAAAACATCAGACAAACCCAAATTGATGGACATTCTACAAAATATTTGACCAGCTGTTTTGAAATGTGTCAGGGTCATGAAACAAGGAAAGATGGAGGAACTGTCACAGACCATAGGAGTTGACAACTAAGTGCAATATGGTGTCCTGGATGGAATCCTGGAACAGAAAAGAGACAACACTAGAAAGATCAGAGAAATCCCAACAAAACTATAGTTTAGTTAACAGAATTGTACCATGCTGGTGTCTGAGTTTTGATAATTGTATCATGGTTATGCAAGACGTTGACATTGGAGAAAGTTGGGTGAAGGGTAATGGGGGACTTTATGGTCTTTGCAACTTCTTTGAAAAAGTCTAAAATTCTTTCAAAATAATTTATTTTTTATTTTTTATTTATTTTTGTTTTTATTTTTGAGATGAGGTCTCATTCTGTCACCCAGGCTCAAGCGCAGTGGTGTGATCACAGTTCACGGTAACCTTGACCTCCTGGAGCTCAAGCAATCTTCCCATCTCAGCCTCCCACGTAGCTGGAACCACAGGCATGTGCCACCATGCCCAGCTAATTTTTGTTTTTTTATTTTTTGTAGAGACAGGGTCTCGCCATGTTGCCCGAGCTTATCTCAAACTCCTGGGCTCAAGTGATCCTCCCTCCTTGGCTTCCCGAAGTACTGGGATTATAGGCATGAGCCAGCATGCCCAGCCTGAAAAATAATTTAAAAGTTGGCAAAAGCAAACTAAATTCTGACCCATTGTGGTATGAAGTGAGTAGTTATTGTGTAAAATTAATGAATCAAGAAATAGTATTTTAAGCATAATATTTAGCATTACATGAGTATTTGAAGAAACAGCTAAAGAGATAAAAGTGGTTGCATCCAGGGAATAGGACTGGCATGGACAAACAGTGAACCTTGGGCTGCTGCTTCTCACTGTAGGCTTTTCTGCATCTTTTAACAAAACTTTTTATTCTGAAATAATTTCAGACTTACAAAAAAGTTGCAAAAATGGTACAGAGATTTCTGCAAATGTTAACATCTCATATAACCATGCTACAATGATCTAAAACCAGAGAATTAACACTGATAGAGCCTTGCTAACAATTTGCAGGTTGATGGTTGACTACTGTTAATTAATTTACAGGTGTCTTTGTTGTGCCACTACATTCTTGGTCTGGTCCAGGATCCAGCCTGTGATCTCACCCTGCATGTCGTTATTGTCTTTCCTTACTTTCTTTCAATCTGTGACAGTCCTTATTCTTTCTTTGTTTTACACAATTTTAAAGAGTATTGACTGCTTATTTTATATCATATTTCTGAATTTTTTTTTGAATTAGGATTTGCCTGATGTTTTATGCTTTTCTGAACAGATATTCCTTGCTCTTGATTTACATAAACAAATTATATAACCCAAGTACATTATTTTTCCTTAATATATATTACCGGGGTGATCTTTTCTGATGTTCAATGTACTCTGCCAGGAATTTTATTTTCACTGTATAGGTTAAGCCTTTCCTAAGTTTCTTAATGTGGGCTTTGTTTCTTTCTGGTTCCATCATTGGTGGAGTGAAGAACAATCTTAATTTCTAGCCCCCTCTTAAGGATTCAAGCTGACAGCAAAGGAACGGGTCTAATTTCCTCTGGTCATGGGAGGAGACCAACCACAGAGGCAGGGCTTGGCCTCGGCCCATGCAGAGGTGCCTGGGGGTTGTTGAAATGAGGGCAAGCTTCCTCAACCAAAGGTTCTGGCAAGCTCCCCAAAGCATCTCTTCTCCCCCCGGTCACTGAGCACTTGGGTGCTGACCTTTTCAGGTCTTGCCTGTCAAATGTTTGCCTTTGGCCCAATCACAGCCTCTCCCTTTAAACAAAGAGAGTAGAGATCATCGGTGTCTCCAAACGTGCTCTCTGTCTTTTGAAGCTTTGAGAGACTGCGCCGGCATAAATCAAAGGAGAGACCTTATTCATCTAGCTCATCAAAAAAAATCCCACTGTCACCATGTCACATACAGTTTATTCTTTTAATAGCTTTATTCTTTGCCTGTTAAGAAAGGAATTGTTCCAGGGCACTCATTCCATACTGTATATTAGCCATTTCATTTTTCACAGATGGAAAAAAGTACCTTTTCACACATGATTAATTTTGCAGTTGAATACCAGAAGAGCCGAACATGTGCTGGCTTTGGACCATCCATCAGCAATCTAACATCTGTAATCTAGCCACAGCGAGTCACTGTTAACATCATGAACAAATCATGGCTTGTTCATGGTCTGAGCAGTTTATGGACCTTGTGTGGGCAGAGCTTGCATTCTCCCCAGGGATTTGAAAATGAGGATGATCTAAAGTAAGGAAAGCTGCATATGAAAAGAAGACTCACAGAATTTTGTCTTTAAAACATTCCTATTAGATTCTTAACAATGAGAGTTCAGAGCTCTGCCCTCTTCCTCCTTAAGGGAGAAGATTAGGGAGAAAATAGTGGGGCTTACACTTTAGAAAAGAGGGGGAAAACATGATTAGAAGTTTGAATTAAGTAGAATCAGAACAGTGGCATTAACACTTTTTTTTAACTTCTTTTCTTCCATGGATCTGAATTGTGCAAAAGAATTATCACTCACTGCAAGTCCCAGTGTGAACACTTTCCATCAGATGCTCCAACAGCACAATGTGTCATGGAGCCAGGGGGACTGGGTTCGAATCCCAATTCTGCAGCATGCGGTATCACTTAACCTGTCTGACCTCCTGTTTTCTCTGGGAGAGTAATATCCACCTCACACAGTTGTGAGGTTTCATGGGGCAGTGCTAGCATATGTGCCAGCACCTGAAACTTAGTAGGTGCTGCTGGAACTTAGGTTTCTGTTTTTTCCCTCCTCTTTTCCTCTCCAAAGAGAACAAGGTGTCTCTGTCAGGATTAACAGATCGAGACAACCTTTCTGGAAGTTTAGTTCAAGGGTAGATCCTTTAGGGGAACACGAATAGCTTTATAAATTGCCTTCAAAAGTAGCACCAAATCCTTCAGTCAGTTTTAAAGGAACTGTTTACCACTGCATATGGCAGTCATTATTTGGAATAATAAACCCTCTGAGAATCTGAACATTCATGGGCCAACAGATGGGTCAACCTGCTTCGCAATTTAACAAAGTAATTTATTTCAATCACCGGGACAGGGCATGTGAAGATTACTAATTCAGTTCACAAGCAAAAGCAGCAAACACCACTTTGGTTGCTGAATTGTGCAGCCATTATGGAAATGCACACCTGTTCAGTTGGTTTTGGGACAGTCTTCATTTCGATTAGGGTTTCATTTCCTTCGAAAGTATGTATTAAATTGCTGTGGATTCTTCTGCTGAAATGCATGTGCTAATTGGTTGTCAGGATGAGAAAAAGATCTCAGTGAAAATTTATACTGTAGTGTAGATGAAATTAAGGTCATCAAAGTTGACTTTGAGAAGTAGAACAGGTGTATCAGAAGTATACTCTTATAATAATTGGTCAATGTGTTATTTCTTCTTTTTGAAGCATTCTGCCAGGGTTTATTGGGGAAGAAAAAAAGCCAGGATTATTTTTCTCTCATCTTCAAATCTGCTTAAATCTCTCAGATCTTGACTTTATCTCTCTTAATCCATACTCACTTTGGAGCCAAAAAAAGAGAGAAATAGAAAAGATGGTCAGAGAGTTTCTCTGGAGAAGTGTCTATGAGCTCAAAAGCAGAATCCAAGGTGCTAAAAAGAACTGGGTGCTCCTTCCCTTGATAGTTCTCATCTCCTCTCCCCAACCCCAACACTGAGTTGGACAGAACTTCTCTGATAGTGTCAGGAAGCTTCACACAAAAGATGATGCCTGGTTTGCATTTGAGAGCTGCCATATATTAATTACAATGACCAATACCACAAGATTGTTTTGTTGCCCTTATTAAAAAGGGAGATCCGTTTTCTCTTCTACAATGTTCTTCTCCACTTTGGTGTCTGTACTTATTTTACTTCAATACAGATGAGTTTCCTTTCTGACTATCCCTCCCAAATTATTTAATTTTGGGTTACCTTCTTTCTGCCAGACGTTAGATTAGCTACTGGAATTTCAGCTAAGCAGAACACAATTTTATCTCTCACGCAGGCAGGAAGACGGAGAGGGAGGCAGCAGTTATAACTTGGTGAAAATATTGCTACAATTGGAGGTAAATGCAGATTATGAAAGGCTTCTTAGCCAGTGTTCTTAGAAGGCACATCTATAATATTTTTACATTTCCATGTACATTAGGGCAGTAAATTAATATCTCAATAGGGCTGCAAAATTGTGGTATATTTTCAAAGTTTGAATTTATCAAACTTCAACACCCACATGAATTCAAGGACTGTATACATTAACTCATCTCAGGCAGTTGGTGCTACTATCATGTAACAAAATACTTAAGACTGGGTAATTTACAAAGAACAGAAATTTAGTTCTCATAGTTTTGTGGGCTTCAAGGTTCAAAATCAAAGTGCCAGCAGGTTTTGTGTCTGGTGAAAGCCCTGTCTCTGCTTCCAAGATGGTGCCTTGTTGCTGCATCCTCTGCAGGGCATGAACTCTGTGTCTTCACAGGGCAGAAGAGCAGAAGAGCAAAAAGGCCCGAAGCTAGTTCCCTCCAGTTCTTTTATCAGGCACTAATCCATTCATGAGGGCATGACTTTAGCATTTCCCAAAAGACCCCGTCTTTTAATATCACCCCAATGGGGACTAAGTTTTAACCTATGAATTTTAGGAGTCATTCAGATCATGGCCCTCATGTAGAGGCAATGTCAAAAGTCTCAGTTTGAGAAATTCATGAATACAAGGCCTGGGCCAAATAGTCCTCTTTGTCCCCCATCCCCACCCCTACCTAACAGCTTTGCATTACCAGCTCCTTCTTGGTTTCATTTGGATGTCTCATCTCCCCAACGACTGCCCTGCCCCTCCCAAAGCTCAAAATATCTTAAACCCAGTTTTTCACCTTGTCCTGAACCTCCAAATCAGTTCTTCCTAATAAAATCTCTCCTTCTGTGCGTGGCGACACTGTATTGTCCTTCACTTTACACTCCTTCATCATTATTCCTTAAAATGTGACCAGTTGTCAAGAGCTGTTGGCTCTCCCTCTGCCCTCTGCCCTGAACTCTTCCTGCCCTGTTCCTCCTCACCATCATTTTCCTCTTTTAGGGCCTTGCCATTCACCTGGATGGTTATCATGCCTTCCACAAGGTCTCTCCTCTTTCTGCCTCTCACTAACATTTCACCCCCTACTCCCTTGGTAAATTGATCCTCTTGGTACCAAGATATCTCCTGGCTTCCCACTGCCCACAGATTTAAATAGAAACTTGCCAGCCTGAGAACTAAAACTCTTTCTGGAATAGCCACAACTCCTATCCCTCCCCCCACATACTGTAGGCACAAGATAAATGAGAACACTGACTATTCCATAAACACATCTCTGCCTCTCCACCTCTGAGCATTTACGTATGCCGCTGCTGTGCCTGCAGTGCCATCCCGGAAATTCTGCTTGGCGAAACTCTACCCTTCCTTTAAAGTCCACTTCAAATGCTTCAGAAAACCTTCTCTCCTCCCCCACCCACTTCGTGGTGCTCCCTCTTTAGAGCACTAGTAGCTCTTAGATTCTTTTAATATCTTATGGCTCTTACTTTTTCTAATGTACCTATTCCACAAATACCTAGTAAGCATCTATTAGGAGCTAGACACTATGGCATGTGCTGGGGATAAATGAGATCTCAAGGATCCCTTTCCTCACAGGATTTATAGTCTAATGAAGGAGGCCGACAAAGAAACAGACAATTCCCATAGGGTGACGAAAATGCAGGAGAGTGTCCGATGGTAGCAGAGAAAAGGGCTGCTCGATAAGCTGGGACACAAAGGCAGAAGAATTCACAGACAAATATCACCCTCAGCTATCTGTGTTTTCATTTATACCTTCTAGGTGGACCTGTTCTTGAGGGAAACTGGCTCATATCACTTCATGTTCTTGAAGTCTAAGTATTGTGCCTACACATCAGCACTTACAACGTTGGAAAGATGTTTTTGCATAAAGCACCTGGGTCTGAAATTTGCATGAAGCTCCCTTGTGGAGAAATAAACGTCTTAAGGCAAAAAAGTAAAATAGAATAAAATGCCAAAAGGATTTTCAACTCCAAAGCTTGAACTCTTTTCCAGAGCTTCAATTAGTTAACTTGCTGTCTGCATAATTAGTTCCATTTTATAACTTTCACGCATAAGGCCACAGGCTTAGGAGCTGAGATCACAAAAGAGTGTCTAAAGTCAAGTGGCTTTCCTGCGTCTGTTACTCACCTCAGAAACACCCCAGTACCCATAGCAGAGTGCTTGACAGAGAGCCCACAGTCAGGGTTGGATAAGCCAGTACTGAGCACTGTCTATGTTGGAACGTGGAGAAAGAGTTTAAGCTTGTAAAGTGCTGGCTGGGATCTAAGCATTGGCAGCTGTTTGCCAAACCCTTTCTTTTCCTTCCTGGGACAACTAGTCTGCAGTTCTCGCCTCCCTTGCAGCTCACTTAGTCACATGATAGAGTTCTAGCCAATAGAATGTCCCCATCCTAATGGGTCACTTCTAGGCCTCACACTCTTTCTCCTTGCTGCAAAGCTCCCTGTTGAAGATGGCAGAGACAGAGGAGGCACCGTCAGGGTCCCTGCACCTGCATGCCTGTCCATCTGGCACACCACATTGGACTGTTAGGTGATCAAGAAAACAAGCTCCCACTATGCTAAGCCACTGGGACTTGGGGTTTATTTGTTGGACACCTGGCATAACCCTAACCGAAACAATCCACTTTACGTTGTGCTCAGAAAATGAGGACAAAGAAGCAAAATATCTCTAATGAGTTAGTTCTCTGTGAAACCAGACTTGCCCTGAGGTGGGCTGCTTGCCTTTTTTCTCTGAGTGCCTTCAGTGGGCCTTTGGAAACTGCTGCTGTTTTTGAGCAAATGTAGGTAGTTTCAATAGTATGTTTGAAGTTTTCTGTGTTAAAATTTAAAAAAATCAGTAATTTGTGGATGCAAATTCTTCATAGCTTTCACAACTGAAGAAAACTTTCCAGATGTTTCACAAAGCACTAAAATACTGTACATTGTTTTCTTTTTCAATGGGAAATTATTCACAGAGCAGTAAAAGGTTGTTTTTTCAGTAAACAGATTATGTTTCAGTCTGCGGCGTGAACACTTAAGTGGAACGATGCAATATGCCACTTTTTAAAAGAGGGTTTTAAACATGTCAGTACAAACCTTTCAATCCTCTGTCCCATAAATTCAACTTTTTAAAATGAAATCAACCTGAGCCCTGTGAAAGCTCATACTACTATATCAAAACCAGTGAAATTTGCCTGTTTATTGCCACCTTTGGAATGTGGCAAAGAAACATTCGTTTCATATGGGACAATTTCTTCAACTTTACACCAAGTGAAATTTAATTGCTTTTCACTTCCTGGAATCATTAGGCATTAGTTCTGGAGGCGGAGCAAAAGGAGAAGCTGAAAAATAAGTCTCTGTTTAATACGTTTCACCTTCGAATTTTATCCTTCTTCCCTCTACTACTGGTTATGTGGCAAGTTTGAGCCTGGGAAGCCACTTCAGAAACATTTAGGAGTTCTCATCAACACAGATACATTGACACAAAGCAGTTCTTCATGTCTCAACCAATACTGTCAGTGAAACAATTGGAATGTCAGGTTCTTCCAAGTTAGCTTTTTGGAATTTTTTTTTCCAAGATGGAGTCTTGCTCTGTCACCCAGGCTGGAGTGCAGTGGAGCGATCTCGGCTCACTGCAACCTCCGCCTCCCTGGTTGAAGCAATTCTCCTGCCTCAGCCTTCTGAGTAGCTGGAATTACAGGTGCCTGCCACCACACCTAGCTAATTTTTGTATTTTTAGTAGACACGGGGTTTCACCATGTTGCTAGGCTGGTCTCGAATTTGTGACCTCATGATTCGCCTGCCTCGGCCTCCCAAAGTGCTGGGATTACAGGTGTGAGCCACAGCGCCGGGCTGGGATGTTTTTATATTTACAGAAATGTAGTAAGTGTAGTAGCAAGTAAGCAAACAGAAGCCTGAGCAAAGCCTTCTTCAGGCTATGTTTGTATCACAATGCAGGAACAACAGAATTGTACAGAACAAGTATAGTATAGTAATTTAATTCACATCACAGCAGATCGTTTCACTCTTCAAAGGGATTTGTGGCTTCTTTCATATTTAAATATTCTTTTTATATTTAATGATAAATCATATTAAAGTTCCTCATAGGGTATTTGAATACAGATTATGGTAATTACCTAACAAAGAGGATGAGAAGGGATAAAATTAAAGACTCTTATTAAAGTCACTGCCAGAAATGTGGATGAACAATCTGCAAAGACACGGAAGATGAAGGGAAAGCGGGAGTCAGTGGGAAGGAGCACAGTGTGCCAGGTCACAGCCATGTTGTAATGTGAGGTATACTTATGCCACATTGTGAATGTCTTGGCTCACTTTTTGGGATTCTCTCCCCATGATAATGTGCAAAATGTTCGTGGTAATTACAAGACAGGACACTGCTAATAGCTGGCTGAGACTGAAAGACTTTAACGTAATATCCCTCTTTGGGAGGCACCAAAGATGAATATTGGAAAACGTAGGATGAAAGTTGAAAAATGTACGAAGGAGGAACATAGCATGACTTTTTCTTGGGGTAGATATGGAAGAAGAAAGATGATTAAGTGAGAGCAGCACTTTCTTTATGGGCAAGAACCCCCATGTGTACACAAATTGGTTTTGTAGTTCAGTAGAACTGGAATCTGAGCGTCCTATAAATCTCAGTGTTATTTTTTCAAAACAGTGGCAACCATTCTTTCTTAATGGATAACTACATATTGGGTGTGTTTGTGTGTGTGGGGGGGGAGGTGCACATGATGAAGAAAATTATTATCTCCCACTTAAGAGTTTTAAAATGTGGGTAATTTTGGTGCTGAAAACCCAATTTGATTAAAGTCTCTATATTTCACTATGTTTGATTATCCAGACCGCCAGTTTATTTGAAGACATATTTTCAAGATAGGACTAGAGGACATATTTTATTTAACTGTTTATTAGCTTTATCCAAAGCTTATAAATATTGAGATCAGTGGTTTTGGGACCCCCACTGTACTCTTGAACTAGGTCACACAATTGTTGGGCAACTCTGGCCCCTGTAAGTCGGCAATCAACCAAAACCCCTTGGCTTCTTCACCTTCTCTACCTTACAGCCAATAGACTAAAGATTTTTCCCCTCTGAAACACCCTTTGATCTATACTGAATTTCATCTGAATGTAAAGTTTAGTCAGGAGGGGTTTGGCCTTGTTAAAAACTCTCTTGCCTAGTGAAGGAATGTGTTTTGAGGGCCTATATATAGTTCTAGTCTAGGCATTGGGGTGGTTACACTAGCCAAACGGACCTAATCTTTGCATTTTTGACTAAGAAGGGGGATGGACGTTAAACAGCAGGCTATTTGAATAGCTTGTTAGCTATTTACTGTTATGGTCAATGTGATGAAGGATGCCTGTGGAGTCTGAGTGTGTATGAGGTAGAGCTGGTAAAAATGTCCTCAAGAAAGTGACTCTTATGCCGAGACTTCAAGGTTAAGTAGCATTTGGCCAGAGAAACAGTCACAGGAAGCACCTTGGGCAGAGTCTTGGTTCAGGGTGGCTAGAAATGGGCAGTATGGCAGAAGAGGAGGCTGGAGCAGGTAATCAGCTGGGGTGGAGCTGGTCTGCAGAAGGTAGAGTTCAGTGGTGGGAAGCTGGTGTCCATTACCGGAGCAAGAAGTTTGAAATGGTCTTTACCTAACTAAATATTACTTCCCAAGATTTTAGCCTGTTCATCCTTGCTGGAGTGGGTTTGGGGTTGGAGGGGATGGTCCATCATTTTTCACCTGGACCTGACCTATTCTTTTTTAATTTTAATTTTAATTTTTTTCACAGATAGGGTTTTACTCTGTCTCCTAGGCTAGAGTGCAATGGTATAATCATAGCTCTGTGCAGCCTTGAACATCTGGGCATGAGCAATCCTCCTGCCTCAGCTTCTCAAGTAGCTGGGATGACAGGTGAGAATGACCATGTCCAGCTAATTTTTATTTTTTATTTTTTTTGCAGAGACAGTGTCTCACTATGTTGCCCAGGCTGGTCTCAAACTCCTGAGATTGGCTGAAGCAATCCTTATCCTCCTGTCTTGGCTTCCCAAAGTATTGGGATTGTTGGCATAAACCACCACATTTGTCCTCTGACCTATTCTTGATGGGGTTGCAAGCAGAGCCCTGTGGGCCATGGTGGGAATTTGTATAATATCCTGAGAGCAATGAGAAGCTACTAGACAGTTTTAATGAGAAGTGTGATGTATTTATCAAGTGCTGTCAGCTTCTAATTTTAAGGACTAGGATGAGGTTTGGCAGACAGCATTATAATATCTGAGTGTATTTGTAGCAAGTCATGACAATTAAATTTTTAAAAGCTGTGTAAAAGAGGAAGTAGCTGGTTAAACATGATGACATTTGATCTGCCTCATTCTTGTTCAACCTAACAGTGGTAAAGACAATATAACTCAGTATTAGTATCTGTAATTGTAGTAGACTGTGACTGTTTTGAACCAATTAATTTTTGCAGTAATCTCACTCCTAAAAACATGTGTTCTTGGCCAGTTGTAGTGGTTCACGCCTGAAATCCCAGCATTTTGGGAGGCTGAGTCAGGAGGATCACTTGAAGTCAGAAGTTGGAGACTAGCATAGGCAACACAGCAAGACTTTGCCTCTACAAAAAATTAAAAATTAGCTGGATATGGTGGCATGTATTTGTAATCCTGGTGACTTGGGAGGCTGAGGTGGAAGGATCTCTTGAGCTCAGCAGTTTGAGGCTACAATGAGCTGTGATCACATCACTACTCTCCAGCTCAGGTGACAGAGCAAGATCTTGTCTCTAAAAAAAAGAAAGAAACATGTGTTCTCAAAAGAAGCTCATGGTGGGAGGAGCAGAAACCAATGCTGACATATCAGTCTTTGATACTGAGGTGTAGTAGACAGACATGAATTTTCCTAGATTAAAAACAAATGTGTAATGAAAGTTGAACTATAAAGAATTTCTCCATTTATCTTTTTCACTAAAGAGGGAAAAAGATCATACACATTGCAGATCATTTGAGTTTTAGGCCGATGATTTGAAACATTTTTATAATAATTCAGTGGCTCTTTTTGAATATCCAGATGTTAATAACGGTTCCCTGCTATGTGATTAGGAATGAATCTGCCAAGGAAAAATGAAGCCTTTTTTCTCCTGGGGGAAGTTGAGTAACTTCTGTTATTTTCCCAGGCTTCCTGGGGAAGTCTATCAACATGTGAATAAATGATGGGAACCGGAGTCTGGCTGGTCACCATGGAATTATCAGCTTTGTTTTCTGAGTTTGACCTTAGTTATTTACACACTCAGCTTGAAATACAGCAAATGTAGTCACTTTTCAGCTATTTTATTCCTTGAAATCTAATAGTCCTTAAAGCGTTTGAGATTGAAAAGGCTGTGCTGTTTTCGTAAAGGTTTCTGCTGTTACTGGTTGTGAAGGCCACGACTTTTGTCCAAATAAAGAAATAAGATGAGGACTGGGGATTCCCTCTTCTCTATTAAATTTTTCTTGGGAGAGAAAAAAAAAATTATCCTCTTGAAAAAGAAGAAACATTTAAAAGCCACAGATCTCTCTTAGAGATAGAAACCCACTAACTAGCTTGGATGGATGATTTTTGTTGTTGCGTTTCTGATATGCTACCTGTTTTAAATTTTTCTTTAACACTGAAGATTCCATGCTAGGGTTATCTGAGATCTAGGTATTTCTGAATAATTACATTCTAGTGTTAAAATACTCCATTTGGCCTTTAGAAACATCATGATAGTCCTTCTTTATAGTGAGGAGCTGAAGCATTTCTGGTATAATGCCTAAACATAAAGATGCATCTGCAATGACCTCTTCCCATATAGGGCTTTCTATTCAGTCCACCAACATTTATTGACAGGATTTTTAGGGATTTGTTGTCAAATGAGGTCTTGTTTTGGCAAAATAAAAACTTATCATCTGAGAAATGAGATCATTCCTTTTTTAGCAGCATTTATAAGACATTTAATATGTATAGCATTTTGCAAAGGAGCAGAAAGTAATAACATTAATAACAATAGCTGGCATTGAGGTAACATTTGTTGCATACAATGAGCAAGGCACTGAGGTAAGCACATTACATAGTTTGGCTTATTTTTTCCTCCAGCACTCTTTTTGGATAGGTACTATTATTATCTCTATTAAGGGATGAGGAAACTGAGACTCACTAAAGTTTAGTAGTTTGCCTAACACCATATGGCTGAAGACAAAGCCAGGACACAATCCTAGGAAATTTGTTTCCAAAGCTAGGAACTTTCTAGATCATAGGCTCTCCAACTGTGCTTCATGGACTGTTTTCTAGGCACCCATGAGATCAAAGCATTTTCATATTAACACTAAGAGCTTACTTGCCTTTCTGTGCTGACATTTGTGCTAATGGTGCAGAAGCAATGATGGGCAAACTGCTGCTCCTTAGCACGCATCAAGGTGTTAAAATCAAGTTGTGCTAGTGGTCCTTGTGTTCTTCACCATCATGTATTTGTGGGGAGAAAAAAAATTTCTCTTAACATCCTTGATGAAGGATTAAGAAATTATTAATTTTACTAAAACATGACCCTTATGAAAATTTTAAAAAATATTTTGTGTGACAAAATGAGGCATGGGCACAAGGCCCTTCTTCTGCAACTGAAGTACAATGCTATTGCTGTTTGATAGTTTGAAATGTGAGTTGTATAGTCCTTTCTTTCATGGGGCCCCATTTTTACTTGAAAGAATAAGACAAATGATGGATATTTAGACATGGCAGATCTTTTTTTAGTGGAGCGTTTTTACAAAAATAAACAAAATGTGCTTATTGCGTCAAGAAACTGACAGCATATATGACTAATAATAAAATTTGAGCTTTCAAGAGAAAATTGGAATCTTGGAGATCTTGTATTCACTACCATGAGCTTGATAGCTTCAGAATACTTAAAGACTTTTCTGAGCTCAGAAGTGATATTAACACATACAACTTTGTGATATAAGATCTGGCAACGTCTGGAAAATTGCTTAACTAACATAGTGAATCAATATTTTGCCAATGACCAATGCTTGATATTACAAAATCATGCACGGGTAAAAGATTCATTCAATGTAGGAGGTAAACTGTGGATAGTAATGTTACAGAATGTAACAACAGTTAATATGCATAGTTTCAGATTCCACATTATAACTAACCTTTAAGAAGCTACCACTTGTTAAATTTTGGTGTGATACCAAAGAACATCTGTAGCGATCTGATAACGCTATCAAAATGCTCTTGCTTTTCTAAGTACATAATCGCAGTTAGAAAAAAATATCTGTGACCCTGGATAATCTTCATATACTTCAATCAAAACAATATATTGTAACAGATTGAATGAAGGAGCAGATATAAGAATCCAGCTGTGTTCTATTAAACTAGACATTTATGAGATGTATAAAACTGTAAAACTGCCATTCTTTTTACTAAACTTTTAAAATTAAAAAATAATAATTGTGGTAAAATACACATGAACATAAAATTTACCATCTTAATCATTTTTGAGTGTATAGTTCAGTAGTGTTAAGTATATTAACATTGTTTTGCAACATCTCTAGAACTTTTTTCCTTTTGCAAAACTAAAACTTTATACCAACTAACCAATAACTCCTTCTTACACCATCTGTCCCTCAGCCACTGGCAGCCATCATTCTACTTGCTGTCTCTGAATTTTTAACTCTGGGTACTTTATATAAGTGGAATCATACAGTATTTGTCTTTTTGTGACTGGTTTATTTCACTTAGTAACAATTTTTTTTTAAATACAGTCATTTTCACAAAAATGTTATTTATGTTAACATGCAGTGGATTTATTATTGTTATTTCAATGAACAATAAACACTTAAAAATTCTGTTTTAAATTCTAATAGAATAAATGTCAATAGATATAGCCACTATACCTATCTCTATTGTACCACTAGCTGCATTACTGTAATTATTAATTTTAATGTTTGTCTTTTTACTATATGATGACTATTGTGGCAAGGACTGTGTAGTATTTATTTTATATCTGTGGGGCAGACGTTAACTGAGTATTTGATCAGTGATGAATGCTGAAACCCAAATTATAGCCAACACACTTTGAAAGTTACAGATCACCTTGTGTAAGTGCATAATGCATCATTTTAAGTATTGCTGGAATAAACATTTTAAATAGCTATTAAATAGCTTAATGTGTTTGGGAAGAATGTAACTTACATATTGAACTTCTCATTTCACCAATTTCATTGTTTAGTATGAACATAAAGTAAGATGTCAGGTAGATAATGTTGTATATTGGAAAGTAAAAAAATTGTGAAGTTGGGACGCCAGTGCTGGAGTTGGGAAAGCTATCACAGTTATGAGCTGCATTTCTTCTGACGAATGAATTTTCCTGCTATCTTCCTTATGGACATCTGCTGATAAGGAGAAACCCATTGGTAGAGAGTCCTTGAAATTTCCACAATATGTGCCAACATGAATAATACAGAATACAACAGTTATGTAATATGGGACTTGAAAGCCAGTATTGTACTATGCCCAATGTGATGGTTAATATTGAGTGTCAACTTGATTGGATTGAAGGATACAAAGTATTTTCCTGGGTGTATCTGTGAGGGTGTTGTCAAAGGAGATTAACATTTGAGTCAGTAAACTGGGAGAGGCAGACCCACCCTCAATCTGGTGGACAACATCTAATCAGCTGCCAGCATAAAAGCAAGCATGGAAAGAGAAGACTTGCTGAGTCTTCTGGCTTCCATCTTTCTCCTTTGCTGGATGCTTCCTGCCCTCGGACATCAGACTCTTAAGTTCTTCAGCTTTTGAAGTCTTGGACTTACACCAGTGATTTGCCAGGTGCTCTCGGGCCTTCGGCCACAGACTGAAGGCTATATTGTTGGCTTCCCTACTTTTGAGGTTTTGGGACTTGGACTGGCTTCCTGGCTCCTCAGCTTGCAGACGGCCTATTGTGGGACTTCATCTTGTGGTTGTGTGAGTCGATTCTCCTAATAAACTCCTCTTTATATATGCATCTATCCTATTAGTTCTGTACCTCTAGAGAACGCTGACTAATACACCCACTAAACAATATGAGACTTGAAAGCCGGTATTAGTACTGGCTTTAATTTCAAGGCTTTCAAGACCTAATAATGATGTCTTAAAACCTCATCTTTTCTAGAGAATGACTTTGTTTCTCATTTGTTAAAACCCTGCCTTAATATCTTTCTCTTGATGAATGTTCTTAATTGCCCTAGAGCCATGGAATCATTGAGGAAATCTGTTGAATTTGATTATAAATAGTTTGTGTTAAAAACTCACAGAATGATACATTAAGTCCCTACCTCCTCTGTATTTTATTAGTAATAGATATAGTGAATAAATACAGTTGCTATCATATAAAGCAATTTTTGATGCCATTAACATTGTTTTCTGATTTACTGTGATTTGGGTATTTATTGATCTAGGGCTGTCACTGGCCCGAAATTACTGATGTTTAGGTTCTAAATTAGGTAAGATCTCACAAGATCTTAAATTCCATAGAGAACAGTGTCTGAGAAATGTGTCTTTTGCTGGTCTCAGTGGAGTAAAGCTTTTGATCTTCTGCATACTTGGATCTGGTTTCCTGCAAAGCCATGTTGTCCACGTTGGTGCCAATGGCTAAAGCTGAGTTTTTAAATGACAGCACTGGCTTAAATTCTGGTTGCATTCAGACCAGTTGCAGTCTTGTCTCTGCCCCCCACCCCCCATATGAAGAGTTGTGGGGAAGAAACGTCATGAAAATATATATTCCTACTGAGTACCTGATCCAGGGCTCAGAAATTTCTGGAAGTGACTTGGCCTGATTTCTTATCTAACTTTTTAATTTAGAAAACCACAGATTGTCTGAACTTAAAAGGAATCAAAGACAAAACAAGAGTGAGGTGGCTGAGCTGCAGATGCGGAGATGTAGATATTTGTGAAAATCCTCACAGGCAAGACAATCACCCTTGAGGTCAAGCCCAGTGACACCACTGAGAATGTCTGAGCCAAATTCAAGACAAGGAGGGCATCCCACCTGACCAGCAGCATCTGATATTTGTGGGCAAACAGGTAGAGGATGGCCACGCTCTCTCAGACTGGAACATGCAGAAAGCGTTCACCCCGCACCTGGTGCTGTGCCTGTGAGGTGGCATTATTGAGCCTTCCCTCCTCCAGCTCGTCCAGAAATACAACTGCCACAAGATGATCTCCTGCAAGTGCTTTGCTCAGCTGCACACCTGTGCTGTCAACTGCTGCAAGAAGAGGTGTGGCCATGCCAACAATCTGCACCCCAAGAAGAAGGTCAAGTAAGGCTCTTCCTTCCCTGAATGGCAGCCTCCTGCCCAGGTCCCATGACCCTGGGACCTCAATAAAGTGTCCCTTGCATTGACTGGGGAAAAACAAAAGATGAAACAATTCAGCACACTTTTTTTTTTTTTAAATTGAAGAAACAGAATCAGAGAGTCTAAGTGACTCGCCCCCGTCAACAGTGAATTGGTGACAGACTGAGGTCTAAGCCCAGGGCTCCCATTGGTGGTTTATTTTCTTTCAGCTGCCCACTGAAGGGAAACATTTGTGAGACTTCCTTGATGCAATCTTGGGAATATATAGTGAAGTGGAATAAACCTCACCCCAACTCTCTCTCTGTTTATGTCTCTGCCTCTCTCTCTTGCACTTACATAGACACAGAGTATTCCGGTCACAGTTCCAACAGCTCTGTGACTTTGCTTGGGTTACTTAAGCGAGAACTCAGGAGTGTACTCTGCTTCAGGGCGATGGTGATATCTGTGCTGGCTGTTGCATTATTCCATGAGATGATATATGTGGAAGCCCTTCATGAGATATAAAACCTTATAACTAGTGTAACAGAGTGATAGTAACAGAAGGTTTTAAAGCAAAGCTCTGAAATGCTTGTCCACGCAGTTTTTGTATAGGTACAAGAAATCTCATGAGGTGCAAATCCTGCAGTTTCATTTGCATAATTCGTAACTCTGTAATATGATATTGTCTTAACCAAATAGCCTTCTCCTGTTCTTTTCTTCATCCCTTTCAGCCTTTTAAGCCAAATTCTCAATTTCAGACCTTGCTGGAAGTCCCCTTGGACCTTTGGTTTGTTATTTCAAAGCTAGGATAAAAAGAGTTTAAGGTATGGACATGTCTAAGAAAAATACACTTATTGCTTTGGGCCTTTTCTTTCATTCTGTGTTATTTGGCAAGCTTGTTCTATTTGCTTGAGCTGTGGGCTGGGGGTTAGGAGACTGACTGGGTTTTGATCCCTGCTCTGCTCTGTGTCTCTTTGGACCTGGTACTTAACCACTGTAGAAAGTACAAAGGCTGGCTTTTGGTCAGTTCAGGCTGCCACGACAAAGTGTCATAGGTCGACTGGGAGCTTAAACAACGGAAATGTGTTTTTTCGTAGTTCTGGTGGCTGGAAAGTGTGAGATCAGGGTGCCGCTGTGGTTAGGTTGTGGTGAGGCCTCCCTTTCTTCCTTGTGAATGGTCATCTCCTCACTGCATATTCACACGGCAGAGATGGACAGATAGACAGACAGTTGGCAAAATCTCTAGTGTCTCCTTCTGTCTCTGTCTTTTTTTTTTTTTTGAGACAGGTTCTCACTGCCACTTAGGCTGGAGTACAGTAGTGTGACCGACCCCAGCTAACTGCAGCCTTGAACTCCTGGGCTCAAGAGATCCTCCCACCTCAGCTCTTGATAGTTGGGAGCACAGGCACATGCCACTATGCCTGGCTAAGTTTTTGTATTTTTTTGTAGAGACAGGGATTCGTCATGTTACCCAGGCTGGTCTTGAACTCCTCAACTCAAGTGATCCACTCACTGTGGGCTCCCAAAGTGCTAGGATTTCAGAGATGAGTCACCACGCCCAGCTGGTGTCTCTTCTAAAAAGGACAGCACTCTCATCATGAGGGTCTTACTCATGATCTCATCTAAGCCATTTTATTTCCCAAAGGTCTAATATCCAAATACCATCACATTGGGGGTTGGAGAGCCAACATATTAAGTTTTTAAGGGGGACACAATTTAGTCCATAGGAGGCCACTTGCAGTCTAAATGCTGCAAGTCTATATTACATGTGAGGTGTCATGATAAGTACTGTGAGATACCAGAAAATTTGTAGTATAGAAAATCCAAAATACAGCTCACTCCTCAGGAGCACAGCTGTTTGGAAAGCAACATAACACAAAGCAATGTGAGAGGAATCACGTCAAGGGAGCAAAGACAACAAGGGCCTGCAACAGTTCTGGTGAAAGAGAGAGATCAATTCCAGCTGGAAGAATCAGGGAGGTCTTCCTGGAAGAGGTGGTGTTGAGTTGGATTTTGAAAGATGGCAAGATATCCGCAAATTATGATGGGTAAGGGGTGAGTGACAGGCAACAAGAACAAAGATGGAAAAAAGCTTTTTGGACAAGAGATGAGCCTGAAGCTTAGCTGGAGATAGTCCTGGAAATACTGGTTCAGTCCACCCAGTTCTAAAAGCAAATCTAAGAACTTTGGAACATGTATGATGATGGGAGAACCTCTTCAGCAAATTAATAAAGTGGGCTTTGGGGGAAATTAACTCAACTACAGAGAGTTGCTTAGGACAGACAGGAGATGAACAGAGAGGTCAGTTTGGAATCTAGAGATGTGGCTTATAGATTTCTTTTAGACATCTGGAATGTATATTCAAAAATAAAAAATCAAGCCATGGATTTCTTCACTGCTGGAAAACCACCATCACACTTTTGGTTTTGGCTTCTGCTTTGGGTGATCAGATTTATTTCCTCTTGTCAAGAGTTATATTTCCTTTGCGTAGTAGAGGCTCTGGGTGCATCCAGAGAGGTGTCTGTACTCAAGACAAAGCCGTCGTTTCTAAGAGCAGCCAAAAGAAGGGTGAGGGCTGGCATTTCACTGGTCCCTGCATACCTCGTTTCTGGGAAGGGCAGGAGTGAACTTGGTGGGGCAGAAGAGGCTAAGACAAAATGTGCTGTACATTTTGGGAGCTGTCATCCTCAGGGATGAAAGACTGTTGATTCAGTTTTCAGTACCCTTGATGTGTCTGCAAGTTGCTTTTGTAGCCTGAAGTTCCTCAGGCCTCTTCTGCCTGGCGTAGGAAGGCTGCCACCCTGACGTGAACCATCAGACTTGGCTGCCTCACTGTATTCGACCGCGTAACAGTACTGCCTCTGCCCTCTGCCTTGATTTTATTTATGGTTGTGTTTCACGTGGGCTCAGGCACAGTTCTCATAGGTTCTTTTCTTAGGGATCCCTGTTAGTGTCTGTTTCCTGCAAAGCCACTTGAGAGTGCTGATTTCTGGGGACTTTCATGCCCTCTCCCCTGTGGCTGCCCTGAACACTGATTGTCAGAACTTTCAGTGGTGCCAGAAGGTCCCAGGCCCACTTCTGGGCTCACTGTGCTGGAGCCAGTCTGTGTTCTCTCCTGGGGCATTGGTGCCTCTGCTCAGGGCCTCAAAGCATGAACCTTCCTCCTTCCAGGCCGCACTCCTCATGCCAACGAACACCCAAGCCCTTTGGTTCAGAAGTTCTCCAGGCATGGCCAGATTCCGAATCCCAATTTAAGCCAACCCTGAGGACTCCCATCCCTACAGCAGCCCCTACAAGGTGTGTGGATACTGCGCTTTGTTTCTTGTCCGGGGAAGCAGGTGCTAGAGGCACCAGCAGCACCACTCCCAAGGTGTCGGGTGAAAGTGTGGCAGACACTTGCGTGTCGATGTGAAGTATCCTCTAGGGAAACTTCGTTTTCAAAAATGAACATTTTCAAAAGTTTCATAGAACCAAGACAGAGCTTCTGTTCTCAGAGGGTGGGCTTTGTAAACAAGATATTCTGCTGCTGAGTCCAGGAGTTGTCTTCTTGGGGCATTCAGGGAGCCCAGGGGACCTTGTTGCTGGTCAATTTTCCTAAGCAGAAATTTATCAGGCAGGACCAGGGGACTGGGGTCCCTGGGAAGGAAAGTGGGCTGGGGAAAATGCCCTCAGCTGCAGGTCAACCTGCATCCTGGTGTTGGGTATAAGATGGTATGAAAGAGTATGAATTGGAGGAACAGCTACCCTGTTTTTCCATCATGACATGGGGCTTCTTTTCAGTTCTGAGCCTGAGAGTGAATTCTGGAAGGGTGAGGCAGGAAGGACCTTGTGGTAAGAAGGTGTCTCCTTTGCCATTGGGCCAGCACAGTCCCTGAAGGACTTACCCACAGGACTGGCATCCCTGGGCCCTGCTGGGCATTGGGGGGGCTGATGGTTTGGGCACAGGGGGCACCTGCTTTGAAGTGGCTGTTCAGCCAATGGTCAGTTATTAAACATCTCAACTGAATGGCTGTTGTGGGGAAACAAAGATGAACAGATCCCTCTCGAGGGAATGAACATTTAGTATAAAGAGACAAATAAATGCAATGAAAAAGATGCTGTGACTGAGATGTCATGTCACAAAGAGTGTTCCTCAGCAGCAGCAGCGGGAGACAGAAGGTAGTAAACATCCTGGGGGATGGTGGTTAGGACTGCCTGTGACCTCCAGGTGGATGAGTGGGGTTTGAGAGCATGGAGACGGGACCAAGCATGAGTGAGGAAGGCCATGGGGCACCCTGATGCCAGGGGTGCACAGAGCACACCTGAGGGTGCTGATGGATGCAGAAATCCGAGGAATCGAGCTTTTTCTCAAGGTGGCAACAATCAAGGTAGAAAGAGGGCAAAGGCATCTCAAAATGCTGACCTGGGAAGTGAGTCCCAAAGACCCCTGGACAGAGTCACCCCAATCTTCTCTGTGGCTATCTAGTTTTAGGGCTTGTGTTCCAGAATGAGCTCTTTCTATTTGCTGGGCTTCAAACATGGCAGGACCTTGTAGAAATGACTAGTTCTATAGTGTGCATTGCACACTCCCTCAGATCTCTGGTGTGGAAACATGCCCTTCCAGAAACCTTCCCTTTAAATTTAATTATTTGAATAAATAATAGATGCACGTGGTACAAAAGGAAGGTAGATAATGAAGGTTGATAATAAACTTACCAACAGTTTCTCTTCCACCCCAGGGACCCAGCCACCCTCTCACCCTCCCTAGAGGAGTCACTGTGTTCAGATTCTTGTGTCCTCTTCCAGAGATATTTTATGCACAATATGGCTCTTTCTCTACACACACACACACACACACACACACACACACACACAGCACCTCTTTAATGTAAATAGGAACACACCAGAAGGTCTTTCTGTACCTTATTTGTTTCTCCTAGAAATATATCTGACTCTGGTTTCATATGAGCTCATATAGAGATTCCTCAGTCATTATAGCTTCTTATTACAAATATATGTGTTAATATGCGAGGGCCTATTGACACATATAGACAGTTAGGTGGCTTTTGATCTCTTGCCATTACAACAGTAGCGCCACAAATATACCTAACATCCATCATTTCACACGAGTAAAGTACTTGTAAAGGGCACTATGTTTCCAGAAGAAGAGTTGTTGGATCAACTTTTATATGCATTTAAACTTCAAGTAAGCATCACCAGGTTGCTTTCTGTGATGGTCATATCTCTTTCCACACCCACCAGAAATGTCTGAGAGTGCCTGTTGCTCCACACTCTTACCAACAGATTCTATTATTAAACGTCTTCGTCTTTGCCATGCTGATTGGTGTAAAAATGTTTTTTCATTGTAGTTACCACTTGTGTTTCCTAGCATTTTGACAGAAATTGAGCATCTTAAGAGAGTGCTTTAAAAAATCCTGTACCACTTCAGTCCTTTTTGAAGTAGGCAGAGGACAGAAGAGAACAATATTCAGAAAACAGAGGCCCCAATCAGCTGAAAGATAATTTTAATAAGTTCCTTGAGGACAAACACGTATCTTTCTCCTTTTTATCTTTGTTGGCACACAAAATTCACTATGAATGTGTGTCAGATTGAATTTGTGTCATTTTGGTGTAAGAGGGGAAACCTTTTTCATATCTGCGCTTCAGACTTTGATGTTTCCCTTTCAAGAGTTTGAAAGTGCTTTCCTGGAAAAATTCTGTTCAGAGTGCAAGTTTCATTTCTTGTTATAATGTTATTGCCTGAAGGTCCCACTCATCTGTTATCTCCATGACTTTCTTGTTGTCTTTCCTAAATCATCATGTATCTGTGAGGAAGGTGTCAGAACTGCATTAATCTCAGAATATGAGGAGAAAACATTTTGTGATTGACCTGGACTCCAAATCTTGAAGGAGTGTTTCTCTACAGCCTGTATTTGCTGTACAGCTTTTCATATTGCATTAGCCAATATTAAATATCAGTGAGTTACAGCTCTTTGGTGCATTCGCCTAAACTCTAGGACACTTACCAAAGGAGTTCTGATCATGGGATCCCATGGGAAACATTAGTATTATAATCTACATTACAGCCAGTATTGAAAATTTTATTAGAATGCCGTGTGATATATCAAGATCTCTACAAAAATGAATCATTTTTGCAATTTGACTTTTCAACCATTAAAACTTTACATGAACATAGATCTATGCATCCAATAAAGAGCATACAACATGAAGTTTTTGTACACTCAAATATTTCAAATTTTAGGATAAAAAGCTTAGTGGCAATAAATTCGATATCTGTGTCCCTTGCCCTGCCCCCTTAGGAATGAAAAAAAATATCTGTTTTTAGTCACCAAATCTTATGCTGGAAGCCATGTGAAGAAAGATTGTGGAAACCTTATTTCCTTTCTTCTTTTCTCTCTTTCTTTTTTCTACTTCTTTCTTTGGTCATATATTAGGCAGCTACTACATATTGGTCACTGGGATAGAGTCAGAAGTATATAATTGTGCTTATAAATGTGGCTGTTTTCACAGTCTTCATAAGGGAAAATTATTTTCTTTTTCTGAAAACCATTTTGTTGGCAACAAACACCAAGGAAGGAGCTGATTTTACAGCCTAGGACCAGTGGTAAATCATTACTTTCTTATACAAAAATCTCACATTCACAGAGGTGCCAGAATACCTGAAATTCTACCACTAGAGTTTTTATCCATTTGCTTTAAAGTAGTACCCCAGAAAGTCTCTGTTCAAGTGCAAGTCTATAGCTTGGAAAAAATAACATACATTGACGTGTACTGGGATAGTTGAGATTTTAAAAATCATACAATTAACAATCATCTAACAGAGAACTGACTCCCAAGGAAAGGGAAGAACCAGGTGGGTGGTGCCTGATGGTGGAAGGGATGGATCAGAACATGGGATAGTGCTGGGGATTTGTGAGAGTGCACAAGACAAGGGCCCTACAACCTAGGTATATAGACATTTTCTCTGGATAGTAGAAAACCAGGTCATTTTGTGTCACCTTGTTCCTTTTCTAGGTATCTATCTGCCTCCCTTGGATGGTGACTGGAATTTGCTGAGTAAACTCCCTGCCACTTGCAGGATCAGGACTAAGCTCCCTAGCTGGCCTACACTCCATTTCCAACTCAAACTCTCACCCAGGTGTCCTTTCTTCTGTTGACCTTAAGCCATGGGGGAGGGAGAATTATTTGTTGTTTTCCCCCCAAAACCAGCCCGATACACTTCTTTCCATTGCCTCTGCTCAGTCACTTGTGCTGAGGATGGTCTGCCTGCCCCATACCAATCTATTTGTAAAGTCTCAGTTTGAGAATCACCACTTCTTGAAGACTTTCATGACTTTGCCATCTTCACTCCTGCTCCAAGTAGAGCAGACCACTCCCTTCTTTGGGAACTCAGTGAATTCTAGAGCACTTCTAGCACAGCATCTACAATTTTTTATAGCACTTACTGGTTTACCTGTCTATTTCTTTACTAGATTCTAAACACCTTGAGGGCAAGGACTATGTCAAATATATCTCAGTATCCCTAGCTTCTTTTAACACTTTTATTATTTTTTTAATCCTTAGCAAACTAACATAGGATTAAGCCACTATTATGTTGGGATTTCTGCTACCTTGACAGAGTCTAATCCTATGTATGAATAACGGATGGTAATGTGTGTATAATGCTTTTCGGCTGAACAAATAACAAATGACTAAATATCTTAGAGACAGAATCTGGTGCTATATAGGATAATTCATAGATTATGGACATGGGGGTCTTGCTTCCTGAAAACTCCATTTGATTAGGGTTTTTTTTTGAGCACTTAACGCCTGTGTCCCTGTGACTTAGTCACAGTTCTCACTTGCTATCAGCTTCATATTTAGGAGGTTATGTATTATTATCTCTGTTTTTTTTTGGATGAGGAAATTGAGACTTGGCAAGATTAAATAATTTGCTCAGAATTACACACGTATTCAGAATTTCAGACCAAGTCCATCTGAGTCTAATGCACTTGCTTTTCCTTAGCTGCTGTGTGAAGCTAGGTACTGCAGAGAATGCAAAGGTGCTGCAAGCACGTCACAGTCTAATGGCAGAGGACAAGCATATGCTATGAACTCTTCTAATTCCAGGCATTGGATAACTGCTACAATAAGGGTATAAACAAAAAGGCTGATAACCATGTTTGTGTATATACAGAGTAGCCTAGTTTTACCCTCATGATATATGATTAACCTTTATTCATGTATCTCATAAACAGAGATGAAGAAAAATTTATCACAACTGGAAGCACACACGTCAGTTGCTCCATTACCATGCTTTGGTTTTGTGCAGAGAACCAAATTCTAGCCTACAGTCGTTGGTCCAGGGCTTGCCCAGCTCAGGCAGTGTCTGTGGGTGACATAGCCTGAGTTTTGCCTTTGTTTGAATTACTAGCCTTGGCACCGAGGATTTAAACATGGAATCTACTGGCAGGACCGCGGTAATAGATTACAATATCTTTGTTAACATAGAAGTTATGTGTGGTTGAATTGGAACCAAATTATGCTGAGGTCCTTCAGAATAGATGGTGTGTGTATACTAATGAACAAACTGGATGGTTCTTGTGGGAAAGGCACCAATAGTGAATTGGAACACAGCCAAGTGAACACATGAAGACAAAAAATTTGGAAAACTCAGGGAATGGCTATTTGGGGTAAAGAGTGGGAAAACATATGGCAACTCAGACTAGACCACCCAGTTGGATCTGCTGATGTGCTAATCACTGTGGTGTGGAGGCTTGCCCAGCCATCCTCGTCTCCCCATCTCCTCAAGAAAGGTCTTGAGTGACAGAGGGTATGGATACAGGGGGCTGATGGTCATCAGTAGAGAAACTCCAGTGGGGTCATCCTGAGGCTAACTTGTTCCCAGTCAAGATGACTTTCTGAGAGGTTGTTGTAGGAAATAATCTGTGCTTTCAGTTTGTTCTTGAGAGGTCTGAGGGGTTAGCTGAAGAGAGGGACCAAAGCAGTTAAGATTAGACTCTGTCAAGGTAGCAGAAATCCCAACATAATAGTGGCTTAATCCTATGTTAGTTTGCTAAGGATTAAAAAAATATATAAAAATCAAAAAACTAGTAGCTTAAGTTAAAAGAAAGTCCATTTTTCTTTCTCATAAAAGAAACCCAGATGTGTCAGCCTAGAACATGATTTTACTCTACAGTGTCAAGGGCCAAGGCCCCTTCTATCCTGCTCAACATGTGGCTTCCACTTCATGACCCCAAATGGCTGAAGTTCTCGTAATCACATCCTTGTGCCAGCAGTAAAAAGGAGAAAAAGACAAAGAAGCACATGCTCCCTCCCTTTAAACATAGTTCCTAGATGTTGTACCCAGCACTTCCTGTAGTTGCACATCTAGTTGCAAGGAAGGCTGAGAACTGTAGTTTTACTCAGAGTGACCACATGTCCAGCCAGAAATCAGAGGTTCTTTTATTAAAGAAGAAAGAAAAGATTTTGTAGGACAACGATCAGTCTTTGCTACATTAAAGCAGACAGGAGGAACTTCTTGGAGTTCTTTGGGTGATAGTAGTGGTACACTGAGTTGGGGCTGGTAATTCTAGATCTGCGACTTGGGCCTGAATAGGAATTGCTGTGTTCTTGAGTTGAAGAGAAGGCAAGGAAGATGGAAAGGGAGTTTGTTTCTTTTTCTTTGGAAGTTTGTTTCTTGAAGCGTGGCACATAACAAGCACTTGGCTCCTGGGTAGACCCTCCGTGTAGATCAGCAACATTTCTTGAGACATGATCCTCAGAGCAGCAGTTCTGCAAAATGGTAGAAGGTATGACTCAAAAGGCAAGGTTCCATGGTAAAATAAGTTGGTGCAACACCAATTTATAGGCAGTTAAGCAGGCACTTAACAATGAGAAGCCTTAGGACCTTAGGCCTAATGAGCACTGCAGAATTCCAACCAAGAGTGGAATGTGGCACACAGGATCTCCCTCTCAGCAAGACACATCTCTAGTGTCCTGTGGAATGTGCCCCATGGATTCTCAGAGAGAGACAGGACAAGGAGCTCTGCAATTGCATCACCTGATGTCACCTTCGACAATGTGTGTGATGGCAGGCCGGGACCACAGAGGGAGATTTGATGGGGCAGCAAAGAGCAGAAGATGCTGAGGCTCATGTTGAAAAAGGAGGGAAAATCAGGCCTTATGGAGAAGTTCTTTACAGGCAAAATGAGAGGGCAAAGACGTGAGGATTAAAGTAGAAACTCTTGAATAAAATGGGTGTGGAAAGAACTATGACGGATTTCTCCCAGAATGGCAGAGATGGGGCCTGATCAGCTCCACCAAGGCAGTGATCAGCCACATGCTAAGCCCTGCAGGGGCAGGCTCCCTCCATCTGCAGTCTCTGGGGCAACCGCAAGTGGAGAGCTGATAGGAGTGGGCATCCTTCCCCAGGCTGTAGCTGCTCATGGAAAACTGCAACTGCAAGCTAAGACATTTAATGGCAAGCTGCTAAGACATTGAGTTCTCTTAAAATACATAGTGATTGTCTTTCCTTCAGATTTAAAACTTTTCTTTCAGACAAAACTTGCCTATCCCCTTAAAGGTGTAGGGAAAGAAACTTTCATAGTAGTGATTGACAGTGGTGTCAGTGATGCTCAAATATGGTGGAAAGGTGGGTCTGGTCCCCTGGTCTTCCCTTTTTCTCTCCATGGGCTTCTCTGTATTATCTGTGTGATGGAAGCAGGTCTATTTTTTTTTTTTTTTTTTTGTTAATTCCCCTTTGCAGGGTTGTAGAACAGTTGGGGAGGGACAAAAGAAAAGATGAAGAAAGAATATCATTTTTCTCTTGCAACGCACACCCCTACCCCCTCATCATACATTCTCCTACTTCTGACTCTGTCTTTCCACTATTACAGAAGTCTGCTTATTTGACACAATCTTCTGAATGCCCCTGAATGCCCTCCCAGTTTTTGGGGTTCCTATTGCGTGCTTTGTCCTTGCCGGTTGCTCAGAGCTTGCTTCTTGCTTTCTCTAAATGTTGAGAAGACACAGCCATGGCTTTATAAAACTGGGCCCCCCAGTGGAGCCTCAGTGGTGGCCCAGGCTGGAGGTGGGACTGGTTCTCAGCTACAGCTGAGGAACTGGCACTAGAAGAGGCCTGAAGTTCCTGTGTGTACAAACTTGCCCCAGTTACCTTAAGCCCCCGAAAGCTGCCCATGTGATTACTTGAACCTGATTTCACTGGAGCTTGCTAGATTTTACTTGCTGATTTTACTGGATATGGTCAAGGTGAGCATTAGTGGTAAAGGCAAAGAGACGCACATCCCTTTTCCCGCTGCCCATCACATCGACCTGGCCGCTTTATGCAGCTCTGCAGAGTGGAGCGGAGAATTCCTTAGCTGTGTTTGTTTCTACGTTTGTTGGAATTATAACGTGGAGAGCGATTGTAAGTTCTGAGGGAGCCTCTAGTTTCTGCATCTGAAGACTGGTTCTACTGCATGTATTTCTAGATTGACTTGATATGATCTCATAACTTTACCAGCATTTCCCTAGGGACACTGTTCCATGCCAAGTATGTCCCACTACGTATGATAATTTGCCCCAAAGCTGTGAAAAACTAGCAAAAGGACAGATAAAGAATTCACCAATGTATAATTCAAGCCTAGGCTAATATTTATTGGATTCATAAGACTGAATTACTGATAAAAAGAGGGGAAATAAGCAGAATTGTCAGTGCCATTAATACTGTGTGCCAAAGGGCAGAGGCACTTACACAGCTGGAGAAGACAATAAAAAACATAAGCATAAAAAAAAACCATAAGCATATTAAGGACTGAAGAGGCTCAGTCATTGCTGCCCAGTGTGGCTCAAATAAATCTATATGGGACCCAAAACTTGAGACCTGATAAATGTGCCACTTCATTTCTCTGAGTTGTGTAGTTCATATGTGGCCAAACATATCAACATTTCAGACCACATCATTTCTGATTTTAGAATTTTTCCAAACAGAGCAGGTATTAAAACCCCAAATCTTGCATTCAAGAAGAAAATTTCTGTGCACGTACCAAGCAAAATGTTCAGCTGCCTGTGACTGCCGAGCAGGAAGACAATATAGGCATTTAAAGGCCGGGCCTCCTGGAATACTCGTTGAGAAGTGTTGGATGGAGGAGCCTCCATAGAGAGCCGCCCACCTCCCCGTCCCCAGTCCCAGACCCCATTTTTCTTTGAAATATCACATGTCAACAGAAGTAGAAGGCTGCTTGCTTTCTCTGAATGGGAAAAATATCCTCAGATTTTGTGATTTGTATAGAGCAGGGAATTTTAAATTTTTAAATTTAATTCTTTTTATTTACCCACATGAAGTATTTTGGAATCAATCAACATTCAACTCTCCTCCTATTTCTTACCCCTTCCAGAGTGTGCATAACTTTTAGGTCTGGAACAGTTTCAAAACCCATGAAGAACTTACTTCCACCAAGCCACTTGGCTTTCAATCATAAATGTCAACATACATAAACAATATATGTAGCACTGTCTCACATAACACAATTAAAAGATGTAAATACAGCGTCTTTCAGTTGAATCAACTGCGTGAACAAATATACTATTGAATGTTTTACATATGTGCATCTTTAAAATCATAAACATGCACATCTGTTTGAGTTTTGTGTCTACAAAGTCTACACACAAGTAAAAGTTGGTGATATTATTTTTTCTACCCAAACTGTTTAAAAAATATGTGTGTTTGTATATGTAGAAAATTCAGGCATAATCTAAAAGCTGTAGATGTTTCCATCCATATATATGTAAAGTTAAATTATCCATCTTACTTTGCATTTACATTACCTCCTTTGTGAACAAAATCCTTAAAGGTTGGTTTCGTTGTTTATATTATGCTTGCTGAGATCTGTTAAATATAATTGTGATTTTTGAGGGATTAAGGTAAAATCAGATCTCTGATGCAAGCTCAGACCACACCCTCCTCTGGGTCAACTCTGTGAAGCAGTCACACCAAGCAAGTGGGGACTCAGTGACACCAGAGGCTGCCTCTTCCGGTAAATATTAATACATCCTGGACACACTGCTGAGAGCTGCCAGTCACACTGCCATTTCCATGGCAGCTTCAGGTCCTGCAGAGGCCAACTTTCTGTCAGGCAGCTCAGCACATGAGCTCAGAAGCTGGGTGTGGAAGGGAAGATGTTTTAATTATCACATCTACTTCTTTAAAGTCAACAAATTTTGTGGGTGCTGGTTTCTATCATGCTGCAAAATAATCAGCACTTTAAAAAAAGTTTGAAGAAGTTGGGATCTGGTAACCATTCTAAACAAACCAGGACCATACCACAAACACATTGGTAGTTGGGGCCCCTGAATGCAAAGTGACCTCATGTGCAAGAGGGAGGTGCTATCATGGATTCTGATCCACTGCTGCAAATATCCAGGAACTCTCAGGGCTTACATTCATGAGCCTGAGGCCCAAGCACCCTCCATCTCTCTTTCACTCTTCAGTGAAAAGAGTAAATTGGACAAATATACACTATTTCAGTCATAGGATGTCCTATGATGGTGGGTCACACACTAATGTCTTAGTCCATAAAACCTGGAGAGGCTGTGATTTGCTCAAAGTCAGAGATGGGTCTAGAAGCCAGGTCTAGTAATCTTTTAAAATTTGAATTAACATTTGTTTTGAACAGATTTTGGTTTACAGAAAAAATTAAACCAAAAGTACATAGAGTTTTCATATGTCGCCTCTTATAGCCACCCCAAATTCCCCTGATTTTACTATCTGACATTAGTATGGTATGTTTGTTACAACTGATGAGCCAATGTTGACATATTATTAACTAAAGTTCATAGTTTACATTAGGGTTCATTCTCTGTGTTGTACAGCCTATAGGTTTTGACAAATGTATAATGACATGTATCTGCCCTTATAGTATTATACGGAATAATTCCACTGCCCTAAAAATCCTCTGCCTGTTCATCCTACTTTTCCTCTAATTGTTGACAACCAGGGGTCTTTTCACTGTCTCCACAGTTTTGCTTTTTCCCAAATGTCATGTAGCTGAAGTCTCACAGATTAACTTCTTTCACTTAGCAGTATGTGTTTAAGTTTCCTCCATGTCTCTTGGTGGCTTGATAGCTCATTTCATCACCGAATAATATCCCATCATATGGCTGTACTGGTTTGATCTATTTACATATTGAAGGACATTTTGGTTCCTTGCAAGTATTGGCAGTCATGTATAAAGGTGCTATTACTGTAGCACATTCCTTCCACATGGACTCAATGTCAAATGTCAAGACTTTGCAAAATCTATTCCTAACAGTGGTTGCATTTGGCTATGTTTGGGCCTCATCAAACCTTTCTAGCCTTATCTGCCCTGTGTAAACTCTACTTCCAAGAGACGCATCTATTCCATCTCTGATCCGCCCCTAATGTAACATCCATTCCAGAGTTGTTCTTTTATTCATATCCCTTTATAATATTTAGAATGTTTTTTCCCTATAGTTTTCCAATCTGTAACCTACTCATCCAGGCCTGTTCACATCCTGCCTCTGCTGTGCAAGTCTTCCTTGGATTCCCACAATTTTAAGGCAAAAAATTTAGAAAGAAAATGGGAAGAAAGAGGAGTAATTTACCTTCTCAATGACAAAATCCCCTCAACATGGAGAAAAGCATGACAATGTGCTTCAAAACTTTGCTTCACTACCTTACTGGCTCTGTGCCCTTAGGTAAGTTACTTAATGTCTTGAAGTTCAGTTTTTCCATCTATAAAATGGGTTGAACACTATCAACATTTTGGGTTGCTGTGAAGACCTACGTAAAGTGTTCAGAGTACTTTTTGACACCAATAAATGATGATGCTCTCCTGTTCTTCTCCTTCCTCCTTCTTATCATTATCATCTCCAAATCCAGACATGGTATCTCCCGCTTCTGCATCCTCACAGCCTTCTGTGTGTGTCCTTGTCATGTCTCCTTGTCATATGTCAAAGGAAGTATATGTGGGGCTGTTTAACCGCTTTGGCATGCACAGTGTCAGGGACAGGCTTTTTGTATGTATTCCTTTTCATTTTAAATTGGTGAAGTTAAACAGCAATACCCAGTGTGTTTGTAGAACCCTGTTCCAGCTAGCCTCTTTC
>PVKV010000270.1:229847-331913 GCA_004027835.1 Alouatta palliata
GCAATTCTCCTGCCTCAGCCTCCCGAGTAGCTGGGACTACAGACACGTGCCACCATGCCCAGCTAATTTTTGTATTTTTAGTAGAGACGGGGTTTCACCATGTTGACCAGGATGGTCTCGATCTCTTGACCTCGTGATCCACCCGCCTCGGCCTCCCAAAGTGCTGGGATTACAGGCTTGAGCCACCGCGCCCGGCCCAGCTAGCCTCTTTCTATCTGTGTGGGTAACATCCCTAAACACCCACTTTTTTTTTCCCAGGGCTGCAGGAGAATGTTCCTGTTGGACGTTTAAATCATTTCTGAAATAGGAAGAGGATTGTCAGTCTTGATGGAGAGGGGGTAGCTGTCTGAGAATTTGTGGCTAGGGTACACCTATGTTTTTCTTTCAATTACTCATGGCTGAGGATCCATTTGGAGGATAAACCAGACCCTTCTGCCTTCTCTCTGTGGTTTTGTATCCTCAATTCAGGCTAATGCTGGGGAAGGAGACTGAAAGAAAAGCCCAGCTTTGAAACCACCTGATGAATTTTATTGGGACAAGAAAGTTATAATGAGTGGTAAGATCAGAAAAATATACAACTTGTGTGTAAGTGACCTCCCACCAACCTGGTGATATCTGAGAGTAGCGAATGTAGAAAAAGTGTAGTGTTATTTATCCACTTTTCCTAATCACAGTGGGACCTGGGACCTCCAGGAATCACTGAGTCTGTCTTTTGTGCAGGGCACATAATTGATTTTGGGTATTATAGTACAGGCCAGCAAACCTTTTCTGTCATGAGCTAGATAGCAAATAAATATTTAGGCTTTGGAGGCCATATAGTCTGTCAAAATTAATCTGCTACTATATTGCAGAAGTAACAATGGCCAGTATGTAAACAAGTGGGCATGGCTGGGTCCCAATAAAATTTCATTTCTGGAGATTAAATTTAAATTTCACATAATTTTCACGGATCACAGATAGAATTCATTTTGTTTTCCTCCCAACCATTTAAAAATGTTACAAGCAGTCATGGCTTGTGGGTTGTACAAAAGTAGGTGGCAGTAAGCTGTAGGTTGCTGATCCCTACTTTACAACATCACAGGGAAAACTGGCTTTGGCAGAACTGGGGTGAATCAGGTATAATTTTTTGGTGGGGTGAAGGGAAAATGAAGTAAGAGGAATTTGATACTCCTTTGTGTCATTGCTTTTACTCTGAACATTAACCCATAGATTGATCATGTCACCTCAAACTAAACTGATCATTAGTGCAGTATTTCTCAGCACTGGCATTATTGACATTTTGAGCCAGATAGTTCTTTGTCGAGGCAGTGGGGCAGGGGGTTCTATGTATTGCAGGTTTACTAGCATCCCTGTCCTCCCCTCATTAGATACCAGTAGCCCCTCTCCTCTGCATTTTGACAGCCAAACACAACTCCAGACATTGCCATGCACCCAGCTGAGAACCACTGAGCCAGTGAAACATCCTCGGAATGACAGGAAATTCAGCGAACCCTTGGCATCCAACTAACTGGGATGGAAGAGAAGCACGCATGTTATGTGTGTGCACATGTGCATGTGTGCAGGTATCTCCAGAGAGAGCAGTCCTCCCTGGATTCTCACAATTTTCAGGCAAATCCAGAAAGAATATGGGAGGAAAGAGAAATGAATAATTTACCTTCTCAAATACAAAAGTGTAATCACAGATAATGGGTTCCCGGAAGGGGGAGCTCCCTCGGGAAAGACTCCAATCCAGTCACTAGCAGGGTGTTTCTAATTATCAAATAATCAAGTCAGGCTCCACTGTGAGTAAACAGGACTCCAGGCTTTTAATAAGGCCTTTATTGTGTGATTACCCTTTGAATGGCAATTAAAAGTTCTTCTGTTTTTAGTGGGGGGAAAATATTTCCTTTTCTTTTTTTTTTTAATTTTTAATTGTACTTTACGTTCTGGGGTACATGTGCAGATCATGCAGGATTGTTGCATAGGTATGTACATGGCAATATGGTTTGCTGCATCCATCCTCCCGTCACCTGTATCTGGCATTTCTCCAAACCTCAGTACGAATTGAATCATTTCACTTCTTGACCAGCACAGAAGAAAAAATGATAAAGAAAATAGAAAAAAATGTATTTTTTTAAAAGGAGGCAATGGAGTTCTTGAATTCAAAGAAAAATTTGCATGTACTGCTTTAACCTGGGTTTTCAGTTATTAATAGAAAATGTTGAACTGAGAACTGCAGTAGTGAAGAGACTAGATATTGTTCAGTGTGGTTTTTGGGGTATTATCAAACGCTATCTATGATAGATACTGTATTGAGAACTTACCATTTAAACACGCAAAAAAGCATGGACTGACTGAGACAGTTGGCATCGCTTTTTACCATTCTGTACTGGTTCTTAGCAATTGCAGATTAAACTGACATAGAGATGAGTAAGTAGCAGTTTAGTCATTGAAACAAGTAAATGCCATTTGATTTTCATATTTGGGCAGATATCTAGGAACAAAAGTCAAAGTTCATCTATTTGCCAAGAGTCTCCCCCACTCACAGCCACTCCTCGAAAAACCAAAATTCAAAACTGAATTAAATAATCAAAACACCCTGTGATCCTGTGAAAGAAATTAATCGGAATCACCCAAGTGGGTTACCGTTCCTTCTTCACTCATTTGCCACAAATCAGCTTGATTTTATTTGCCTCAAAACTCCCATTAAATAAAATTTGTCTTGTAGCCCACAGATCATTTCCCATGACCAAAACGCAGATCTGTATTCTTTTCCTACTAAAGAATCTGAGCTATGTTTCTTTTCAACAAACCCCTATTCCCTGACCCATATTCTACATTTCACCATGTTTTGTCTACTTGTCTTCTGATTCCAGCTGTGTCATTTTAGTTATCACGCCTTTGTGTCTCAGGACAAACATCGTAGAGTGGGAGTGAGTCAAGGATGCAGTCGACAGGACATTAACCCAAACTGGGCAGCTACATGCCGGCATCCTAACCAGTGACCTCCACCCGCTCACTGTTGACAGGAGCATTTTTTCTTCTCCTAATGCATATTTTATTCTTGATTGACCATCAACCATATGACAGGGTTGTCCTGTGGGCAAGTTTATTATTAACAGCTCACAGCTGGAGTTACAATAACTACACAGGGCTGTGACATTGCACTAATTGACCAAGACATGTCTGAGAACAAGACACAGAAAGTGGCCATTGCAAATTACTTCAAGCACAAATGGAGGGTTTAGTGGGTAACACCACTTTCAGATTAGAGGTTTCTATATGTTGAGACCAAATTGGTGCGGGGAGAGAGGCTGGCTAGAGGAGAAGGGAAAAGCGAGGTAGGTAAGTCATGCAAAGGTATTCCTTTGAGACTCCATTAGGTTCCTATTTCTATAAATTATTTTAAACAGATCCCTGTTAATGAGAAAGAAACAACTGCACTTAAGTGGAATTAATCCTGAATTTTTAAGTGCTCAGACAATTAAATCACTAAATCCCTCAGATGCCTTCTGTTCATATTTCCCTATCTAATCCTGCTGTCACAGTCGAGGCTGGGCGTGGTCTAAGAACAGTGTGTGCTGTGATGGCTACATCACTTAGCATTAGAGTCAAAGAAGCCTAGTTTGGAGGGGACCTGGGTTTGTCTGTACCGGTAAGTGGAGTGATGGGGGCAGGGACACTAGCTAGGGATTGTGCATGAGTTAACTGGCTACTGCTGGGTCCACTGGGGGAAGGCTCCTGAAAAATTATGAAATGTGAATAGGCTGTCTGTGCATCTCTCAGTAAATTTCTTTCTCAGATGTTTCCAGCCAGGGTGACTCGATTGAGAAATGACTGGGAGAGAACAGAGGATAAAGCCAATGAGCTCAGTGTCTTATAAATCAGCCACACCGAGCTGAACTGGAACTGTCAAACTGTGGCAAAACCTGCTGCTGTGCAAGCTTGTGAGGCTTTTCAAAAACAAAACCTAACCCTTGCCTTGCTCTCTAGATGGGAGAGGGCTTAATTAAAGTTCACAGAGAAGGAGGGGAAAAAGAAATATGGTTTGCTCAGAAAATAAAAAAGAACAAACTCAAGGGAGCACATATGTGACATGTCCCGATTCTGATTTGGCTCAGGCACAGGATTACAAGTGGGGCCATGCAGAATAGCTAAGTGCTGTCATTAGCAAATCCTGCCTAGAGATCCAGTATTGCTCTGTGCTCCAAAGCAAAGCTAATGAAGTAACACTGTATTCTCCCAATACTGTTACCCCTATTTTATGGATGAGGAGGCTGAGGCACAGGACAGGTGAGTCCTTTGCCCAAGGTCATATAGCTTTATAGATGGAAGAGCTAAATAGCATTTGAACCTGTGAAGTCTGGCACCAGAATCCATGCTCCCAACCACTATGCCATCGGTCTCTCTTTAGGGACACCACAGACCCCAGGTTAATAACCCTGCTCTAGGCAATAGAGCAGTAGGCAGGTCTGATCGGGACACTTTGTGTTCTGAGAGTCCTGCTCAGCCATTCTGTGTCTCAAGTGTATCCAGTGTCTGGATCTGTGCCTATGAATCTTAACCATCTACACTTGTCTGGGGTTATGTTAGTGCCTTCCCCGACCCGAGTCTTTATACTGAATGGTGAAAATCAGCTTTGAATTTGGAAGCATAGGATTTGGGAGGAAGACTCACTGAGGTTTCCCATGGCAATTGTAAGTCTGCCAGATTGCATTGTCTCCATTCACGTGAAGGTGGGAAGGTCACCCCCTTGTGAACCAGAAAACAAGGCCTGTGTACCGGGCCTGAAGTTATGTTACTGTTGCTGGGGAGACCATAATTGAATTTCCTGAATTATGCACAGTATGATATAATGTTGAATAACCATATTTATTTGCCTTCTAGGCTCTGTGGCGTCTGTTGTTTAGTTCACAAAGCTCCTATTGACTGAAGGAAGGGTCTGTTGATCCAGAAATCTGTGATGGACCCATGAGGCAGTGGGAGCTGGAGGATTCCTGGGTAGGACTAAGAATTCTCATCTAGTAGAGCAATCACCAGCCAAATGGCCTGGCATGGGAAAATCTGTGGAGACAGCCTGAGACCCTGGTGTGAAACTGACCCCTCCCTTTCCTGATGTTCTCACTTACTGATTCAGGGGAAGAAAGAGGTGGTGTGGGAAAGTGGTTTCATGGAAAAGGAGGGGTAGCAGGAAGGAGGCAAAAGGGCTTGGAGGCTAGAGACAAGTAGTGGAAGAGGGTTGGTTGCAAGGCTATGGACAGAGCTCATGTGCCTTTTTCACATGCACTGGTGTGAACATCAGGCAACGTCTAGGGATGGGGGGCATGACAAGGGGCATGGATACACATGTGTATGAGACACAGTCCAGCCCTGGAGGGGTTAACCAACTAGTTCATTCCCTAGATCTTTAAATGTTATAAGAGCTTTACAAGCAGAAAACTGTTGGAAGAAGGGGAAATGTCCCTTAGCTCTGATGAGCAGGTTGGGAAAAGATCTGCAGATTTGGTGATGGCGAAGGTAAGCTCTTAAAAGATGAAAAGGAATTCAGTGGTGATTGGCTTATTGAGCTCAAGAAATGGTGTAAGTAAAAACACAAGCAGACAGGGAGCAAAAACCTTGGATGCTGGGTATTCTCTGAACTTGCTGTCTCTAGTAACCCTGATGTAGCCTGAAACCCCAGAAATTTTCAGGCACGTGCAATTCAGATGACTGTGAATCAAAGTCAGTCAGTCATAGGCCCTTGCCTGCGGTTTCCTGTCTGACCAACCTTCCTCCCTTCACCCAGGAGCTGCAGAGAGCAGCATGGTGGCCTTCCCCTTGTCAAAGCAGGTAGGTCAGGGAGCCCAAGGGGGCAACAGTGGACCTGGATGGAAACCACATGCCTCGATATGAAGGAAAGAGAGTTGATGGCTTGGAAATGAGTCCACTCCATAGTAGTTTGAATTTCATTTTAAATATTTTTTTTTCCCTAACGCTTCTCAAAACATTTACTGGCATTGCCACTCCTAAGTTAGCAAACAAATCGGTGACTTCTCTGGAGCAGAGGAACATAGAGTAAAGGAAGGAGAAGAGTAGGGGAAATGGGCTTCGTACAGGAGCTCACCGAGGCACAGAACCCTATCTTCCAGAACAGAGTCACAGAGCCGCAACAGAAGCGGGTTTTGCTGCCTGAAGTTCATGAGTGTTTCAATTAGAAATCATTCCTAATTGAGATATTGGGCTCTCTAACTCATCATAGTGTGGAGTGATTTCTCGCCTGGCTTTAATTTGGTTGTTTCCATTACTGAAATAATAATATAGTCACACCTCCATTACTCCAAGGTATGCTTCTTTTAAATTTATCTTTATTCACTATTGGATTTTCCAAACAATTTGTTTTTAATGTTGTTCTGTCTACCCTGATGAAGAAGATGTTCAGAAATAGTTTCTTTCAAAATAATAAGATGAAGAAGAAACGACTTCTTCCCCCTATTTTTAAACTTTTTGTTAGAGACACTTCAAGAATTCATCCACAGCAGAGAGCATGGCACCGAGAACCCACAGGTGCCTGTCAGCCAGCCTTCACAGCAGCTCACGGCTGATCTGATTTCCTGTCTCCCCAAGCCTTTTACCCCACTCTTCCATGGTCCACCACCTCCATCCACTGGATTGTTTTGAAGCAAACACCAGACATCATGTCATTTTATTTATAAATCCTTCAGTGTGTATCTTGATAAGGACTTTAAAAAATGTGTAATTACCATGCTGTCACACACCTAAAAAATAGGATTGCATTTCCAATCAGTTTTAAAATTTCCCCAGTTGATTCATTAATGTCTATTTACTAATAAGTAGGACAAACCTATACACTGGATTTAGTTGTTGTGGCTCCTGAATATATTTTAAACTATAGCTTTCCTTTCCTGCTGCCTTTTTTTCCCTAGCAATTTATTTGTTTTAAAAACTAAGTAACTTGTGCTGTAGAGTTTGCCACATTCTGAATTTATTAATTTTTAATAAAATAATACAACTAGGTGACCATATTTAGTAGCTGTGAAACCATTAGGTGAAAGGCCAACAGGAAATGTTATATTGGATAAGGCTAATGATACGTGAGCCCTCTGGTCAATCCTAACATCCGCGAACAGTCTGATGTGTATATTACCTCCTAGAGTGAATTCTTACCCAAAAATTTAACTTGAAACTGATTGAGCCTATAGTTCTCAAAACCAGTTTACAGAAAATACAAGGGATGGAAAAGAAAATCACATGATAGGGTTCCCCCAGTTATTTTTTCACAGCAAACATTTATTTAAAATTTCCTTAATTGTTCTGTTCTTAACAGGCAGTATGTTGTGATGTTTTCCCCAAAGGTTACTGAGGACTAAGCTCCTCACTAAATGGAGTCAGACTGATGTAATTTTGTGGTTCTTTTGCCTGCTTTTTGTAGATTTTCATCTACTTCTAATGAGCACTGACTGTACTGTAACAATTTTCACATGCCTCAGTGACCTTCCTCCTTGGTCTTCCTCCTCCACCTTGGCCCCAGCACACAGGTTTTTCCCATTTTACTGTGGATTGAGAAACCGACCATCGATCTTTGTAAAACTTATAAAGGTTAAATAGCTCTCAGTGAGAGCTAAATAAAGGCTTCAATTAGTAAACACACAAATATTAGTGACAAGACATTAGCAAGAATCATTGAGATTTTTTGCTTTTTTTTTTCCTAATTCTTGATTGCAGTCTGAATAGCAGAAGCATCTGGATAAATGAGATATGACCCAGTGTTGCTAAACTGATCACTTTGGATAGAAAGTTCAGTCCTAACATGCAACACTAAGCCTTAGCTCTGCATAGGAGAGGTGGAAAAACTCCGAGTTAACAAAACCCAGGACTGCACAGAATCCTGAAAATCCCACAGGAACGTAACCTAGATGAGATCATTAAGGATAAACTAATGCCACACTTCACTTCCTGACACGTCACCTTCTATGGGTCCTGCTCGGCCATTCTGTGCGTCGCTGTTGGCATCACCTTCTTAAAACATCCTATTCCTTTGGATTCTGTGACCTGACATTCTAATTTTCTCCCACCTCTTGGGACTCTCCCCAGTCTCTTTCCTGGCTCATTCTCCTCTTGCTTACCATTAAATATTAGAGAATTTCAAGGCTTGATCCACTGCCCTCTTCTCCTTCACATTCTACACTCTCCCTCTGTGACCTCGTCCCTACTCCTGGTTTTAATTATTATCTATATTCTGGTGACTCTTAAATTTATATCTCCAGCTTAGGCTCTCCTCTGAGCTCCCAATCATAAATCCCATGGCCTATTCCACATCTCTACTTGGCCATCTCACAGCACTTCAAACTCTGCATGTCCAAACACTGGACTTATGCCTTCTTCCTCAAACCCATTCCTCCCCCAGCATTCCACCTCAGTAAACAGCAGCGCCATCCAAGATGAGCAAATCAGGCACTTGGCAGCACCCTGGACACCTCCCTCCCACTCACTTGCCATAGACAGTGAATTAGTAAAGTGCTGTTAATTCTCATTTCCAAAGCTATCCATGTCTCTTAATCTTCACAAATGCCACTGTAGTCCGAGCTCTTACAGTCCCACTCTTGGGTTACCTGGAGAGCTTTCTACTCTCCCCACATCTGTGTCCAGCCTACTCTGCAGCCAGGATTCATATTTAAAAGAATACAAATCTGTTTATAACTTCATCTTCCTGGTGCCTTAAAAAAAAAGACCAAAATTCTGGCTTACATGGCCCTATGTTATCTGGGTCCTACCTCCTTCACCAGTCTCATTTTGCAATCCTCTTCTTCTTCTCTGGGATCTACTCCTCCTGGTCCTCAAGACCCTCACACATGCAGTTGCCTCCAGTAGGATTTCTCTCTTCTCTTGACCTGGTTAATTTCTATGTGTCTTTCTGAACTTCTTTTACTTCCTAAAAGAAGTACTTATACTTTTTGTAAACTACTGGCTGCTGGTAGGTTTTCCTGATGTCATGTTCACAGATCTCATTCTTTATGATTGAAACAGTTTTACAGGTGAGGAAACTGAGGCCCAGAATGTTAAGTCACTTGCTTGAGGGTCCAGGTAGTGGTTTTGTGAAAACACACACTGGATTGTTTTCACTTTAATAGCAGCTATATCTCTTGTCAACGATTAGAGTTCTGCGTCAAGTTTTGGTCTCTAAATAATGTGTAGATGCTGGAATGAGTTGAGAAAAAAGAAACAAACTGATTAAAGGGTGGATGAGTAGGACCTTTGAAAAGAGAGTAAAGGAGGTGGGATTGTTTAATATGGTATGGGGACATGGGAAGAAAACAGGATTTAGAGTTTTCAAGTTTGCGGAGGTTATTATAGCAGAGATGGCAATAAAAATATTTTTGTGTCTGGCCACGGGGTACAAAAGAGGATATTTCTCATCTCTATAAAGATGAGAAATTGTAGCCGGAGAGGGTTTGGTTTCACAAAATAAATGGTGATTAAAGATTTGAACAAGACACAGAGTTAGTTTCTAGAATGTCTTTTTGCAGATGTGGTTAAAAGCAAGATCATTAGCCTTCTAACTTACCTGGTGGCTCAGGCGTTGACCTACTTCAGGCAAGGAGCTGGGCCTGCTGACCTCCTGAGGTTGTTTGGAGTGAATGAATGAATGAGAAAGTGAACCTTGCTATCTGTCACAGGCTAGATTGTGCTCCTGCCCTGCCTGGCGTGGAAAAAGAAATATTGAGTGGCACGCGTCCCTGAGGTTTCCTCAGCTGCTCGCATTCAGTTGGCCTTATCTGGCGCCCAGGTGTTTCCATTTATCTCTGATAAACTGTCAGCCAAGAGTCAGCTTTGGGGTAAGAAGTGGGAGAATGAGCGGAGGGGAGGGTAATACCCCAGATGTTTTCCAAGAAGACAAGAGAAAGTTATTCCTCATTACTAATACATTTCGTCATCCTATCTGCCTGCAGATGTTAAATTTGGGAGCACTTCCAGGTTCTCTTTTTGCTCTTAAAATAAGTTGTGTATTTAAAAACATCCAGGACCCAATCTTTCCCAGGGATGTATCTCTTTGGCATATGGAAGAAGCTTTGGGGACTTAAGAGGATCCTAAATTTTCCTGGCTATGTTTCTTCCAGTCTTACCAGTCCTGTCAGCTTTCTCTGTTGGAAACCAGGAAAAATGATGATAATCAGAAGTGCCAATTATTGAATGCCTACTGTGTATCATACAAAATTAAATCTCTATGACAATGCTGCAAGGGCCATATTAACATCCATTTTACCCTTGGGGAATTCACCCAAAGATTGTAATTTCTCCAGATTCACAAAAGTGCTAAGTAGTCAAACCTGGTTCAAACCCAGGTCTGTGTGACTTCAAATAATAACTGCCACATTTTGAGAGCTTTCTAGTGTCTCAGTCACTCATTAAATCCTATGGAGGAGGCAGTATTAGGTCCATTTTGAAGGTGAGGAAACTGAGGCATAGGTCACACAGCTAGTAAACACAGAGCAGAGAGGCAAAGCCCCGGCAACCTGGCTTCAGAGCTTTTGACCCTGTACTGATTTCCATCTACTTTCAACACTGCACAGACAGCTTGGGTTGCCTGGATGCAAGTTTTACTCAAAAGATCTCAGCTTCAGTATCTCGAGGAAGAAACCTTTTTTCCCTGTGTTGTCTTATCTTTCCATCTTCTGTTATGGGAGCAGCTGCAGGCTCCCCACCCTGTGAGAGCCTTCTTGTGCCAGATCATTGGCCACAGGTGGCAAGGTTGCGGCTCCAGTTCAAGTCTCTCCCCTAGAGTTGGATGTTCCAGAAAGGACACTCAGTTCTTCAGGGCTGTCTCTCCGATGCAGGCTTTGATCTGGGAAAGGTTGTGCCTCATTGCAGAGTTGAAGCTATCTCCCTGCTTTGTTTACATGAACACCCTTCCAGGACTCTGTCTGCTTTTAGGGTGGAAGTGCCCTGCCAAAAACTCAAGCTCTCCATGCTGGCTGTGTGGCCAGCATACCTCCTGCCTTTTCAACGATTCCTCTGCCCTGGATAGAGAGCGGTGGCTCATAACAGTTTGGAAACTACAAAAGTTTCCTTGGCAGGATGAATGATTGACTCGGCAACATGTTCTTGCCTTTTGGAGTTGCCCTCCAATTTTTCCAGGCTTGATTCTGTAAATCATTTCATCTTGTACAAATACTGGGCTGTGAGCACAGATGATCTCAAAGGTGAGGATTATTTGAAACTCCATTTGAAAACCTATCCTCCTTTCAACAGATTATTCTTGTGAATAAAAATTTTCTTGTGAGCATGCCAGTACACAGGTAGTTCTAGGGCCTTTGAGAGGAAGTAGAATATGCTTCTGCTCCAAGAGGCTTTGGAAAAAGTAACTTGTCTATATATTGACAACTAATTTATCATCGAAAATGTTAGGCCTGCTCTCTGCAAGTGCTCCTGGGGAGGTGTTGGGGGATGAAGTGGGGAAAACTCTGAAATGTTTTGAAAGAGATGTCAAACCTGTAAACCTGAAAATGTCATTTAGAATATCCTCTTGCTTTCTGCCATCCCAAGTAGATGGAAATCTATTGTGGTTTTCAAGATAGGTTAAGGTTGTGTAACTCACAGAGTTGGAAGAACATTTTGAGAAATGATTCGAAGTATTGCATGTGTAGTTTTTGCTCATTTCCCCCTTTTTCTAACAATGAGGGAGAATTGGTTGAAGTCAGGCTGTGACAGAGAAAGTCCAACAACCTTAAATGGGTGGCTGATGTCAGAGAGGAAGCTTCTTTGCCATCTCTGCTCTTCTTTAACTTGCTGATCCAAGAGTAGCCCACATGCAATTACCATATGCTTTTGAAATAAACATTCTTGAATGTTAGACATTGTCGTGCTGGTTTTTGGAGTGAAGGCAAATGTGCCTACCTTTTCGCCATACTTAGGAGACGTAACTCATTTTTTAGAGTATCTGCAATTTAGTGTGATCCAATGAGTTTAACAAAAAATGTACCCAAATATTTGGTTTAAAATTTTTTTAGATATGAAATCCTTTCAAGCTATACCCTAGAAAGGCAATTATATAAAGTATGTTAATAATGTTATAATGATTAAAACTGATCACAAACTAATATAGATGGATTAGCTTGGGGGAGAGAAAAGAAGACCTGAAAATCTTCTATGTGTTTGTGAGGCATTAAAGAAATGACATCTCATTTAACTCTCACAAAATTTTTTCCTTTTTGCAGATGAGAAAACAAAAGCTGGGAGATGCCAGTAAACATTTCCAAGGTCCTACAGCTAATCAGTGGCTGAGCTTGCGAAGGAACCTATAGCTTTCAAACTCTCAACTGATACTTAGATTCACCAGGCTACCTCACTTACTACCTAAGTAATTATCATGGAGGGCTCCCTGTTCACCTCTTTGCAATGACCCTAAGGAACTGAGACATATCTACCTCTCGACAAAAGAAATAACATCATAGCTAGGAGAGGCAGTAGACTGATTCTTGAATTAGGCTGCTTGAGCTAGTACTCTCGCTCTGCTCTTTACATGCTATGTGGCTTGGGGGCAAACTACTGAAACTCTTTGTGCTTCAGTTCCCTAATCTGTAAAAAAAAAAAAAAAAAAAAAAAAAGTGTGGATAATACACGTGCCCAATTCATAGGTTTTGTGAGAATTAAATGAAATGACAAGTGGTTTGCCTAAGGCCTCAAAAAAACAATTATTCAATATGTCCACACATTTTCTCATTTTATTTGAAGCTTGCATTATGTTTAGTTATTAATTTCTTTAGCAGAAGGCCACCCAGAATAAAACAGGCTGGTTTCTTATGAGAGGAAAAAAATAAACGCTTGTGAGCATGATTAGATATACCAAAGAAGATGTGGGTAACCTTGTCCAAGAGAGCATGGTAAGGTGACTGATCATGCTTTCTTGTTTTTGTTTTTTCCCAAACAAATTAGAGATTCCAAATTAAGGAGCAAGACTAGAACAAAGGTGACAATTATGAAAACTTTCTGTGAAGTCCAATTCTCTATAGTAACCCATTAGCAAAGAGTTATTGAGGAGGAGAAAGGACCCAGACTATGGCAGTGTCTTTTTGATACAGTTAATTCCATCACTGTTGTTACGCATATTTTCAAAAAAAAGAATTTTAAAAAGACTCAATTCTGTTAAAAGGTGCCATATAGTCTCAAAAGTGAGCATGAAATCTTGTCCCAAGCCAGAAAAAACAAGCTAACCATCTTGCAAGAGTATTCTAAAAAAAATTTTTTTAAAACCTGTTTCTTACTAATTATCTGATTTACATTGAACATTTTGCATTTTCCGTTATGTGAAGGGTCTAAAGTCTTTTGCCAAGAGCAATGAAAGTGGTGGGAAGGAAAAAAAACCCCACAAAACACCCTTTGTATAAATTCCACCAGTTTCTGCACAATTAGAATACATATTAGTTTTTCTTGTACCAATAGAAACCATGCTGATGGAGGGGATCCATTCTGTTTCCCAAACAACTCAGACCATTTAAAATTTCTCCTTAAAGTAGAAGCTTATTTTTCCTCTAGATTTTGTTGTTCAGGAGTGGAACTCCTGACCATGCTGCCTCTGTAACACTGCATTTCAGGGACATTTTAAGAAGCATTTCACCTTCAGTGGTGATAGCATCCCTTGCTGTTTGGGAGGTGGGGTGGGATTAATGAAAATAAAGGTTAGGCCTTCCTGATCTCTGCGGGGGCCAGGTTGTCTCAGTTTTGACCATGTTGTCTCAGTTTTGATCATTTCCCCCAAATTAAGATTTCTGCATAAACCCCCGGTGTCTGTGTTTCGCTGGCAGTTTTATGGCTGACCAAACTGTGCACTGGCCGCTGTTCTGGTTGGCTGAATGTTTATACAGGCTGTTAATCAGATCGGGGAGGGGGCTGTGGATATGGGGACTGTCTGTGAGCTGGAGCGGTCCTGTTTGCTGTCGTGTGCAAGGGCCTGCACTTTGTTACTACAAATTACATAATGACATGTTACATTTCAAAGTGTATTTTTACTTCAGGGAAAATTAAACCAATAAACAAACAACGCTGGTGAAAAAAAAAGCAAAAATGAGATTCCTGGTTTCCAGATCTTCCTCTTTGGAAAGGTTCTTAATTAAATTGTAGCTATAAACAAATCTTTGTTTTATTGCAAACAGAGCAAATGTGTATAAAAGCTATTTTTAAAAATTAGGATGTGAACATTTGCCGGACAAGGGTCTGGTCCATGTTACATATTTTATGATCTGTACAAAATGAAAAGGCAAGCTTGTGTGGTGATGGTAGATTTTCAATTTTTGATTGCTAATCCCTCTCAAATGTGGCTCCTGCCTTGCTTGAATAGAGCCTGTAAACACAGGAATTACCTTAATTTTTCCAGGTACTGATTCAAGCAAAACTTTTTAGTATAAGCATGAAATTGCTGACTCTGAATATTTAGTCATGTAGAAAATCAGTTCGCTTCTTCATACTATCTGCATTTTAGGAACTTTGAAATTGTTAAAAAACAAAACCAAACCAACTCTCTAACTCAACCTCCAAACTTTTCACAGTACATTTATGCATGAAACATTCTTTTCTGTAAGCTGTTGAAATCAAGTATATGTTCAGGATCCAAGGTTATAATGACACCCCTTTTGGGTAGCAGGCACACTCATATATTACTCAATTAAGCATGTATGTATTCGTACAAACTTTTTTTCAGAATAAACTACATTATCAAAAGAGAATGTTTTCACTCTCTTCTCCCTAGTTGAGTCCTGAGAAGAAGGACACCTATTAAGCTGCATTTTGAATGAGTTATTTGATCAAATCAATCCTGCCCAAGATCTGCTATTATCAGAACCATTTGGCTTGGAATTCCTGGGTTTGTTCAGGTGTTTGGCTACTACTAGGAAAAGCAGCAGCCCGGGAAATGGCTGGGTGAAAGATGGCTTCTATTATATTTTAAAAACACCCCATAATGCTCACATTTCTTAGGCAAAACTACGACGTGACTTACAATGATTTATCAGTATAATCCACAAAATGAGAAATCACGAGATCAATTGAAATAGACGGTATGAGTCTTCCTGTTCAGTTTATTTACTTTTCAATTCAGGATGTTTAAAGAGAAATCTTTCCCCCTTAAATCTTGGAAATAAATAAGGTGGTTTTGAACCTTCAGTTAAAATGTCAGATTCCAGCAATGGATGGAAAAAAGAAAGAGTAGCAAAGCAAAGGACAGATACATAGTGGAGATTTTTGTAGCTAAAAAGGGACCATTTGAGGCGATGCTATTTGCTGGCAAAGAATACTTTCCCTATCTCATCTTGGATTCTTGACAGTTCTGTTTGAATAATTAGCTTAGATTACTTTATTACTTATGATGGTATTCAACCCTGTCCCAAAGTAACCATCCACTTTTCAAGTGGTTGTGTTTTTGACTGCTGCCTGGGACATTCTGATAGGGCTTGACCTTGACTTTAGAGGGAGCAGAAAAGACCACCAGATTTTTTGACTGCTGCTTGAACTTACTTTCATTGCTATCAAATAAAGAACAGCCCAAAGTGAAGAGTCAGATATTAATTCAGGGCTTTCATTCTACGAATGACTAATCCAGTAAGAAAGATTTCCATCCAAGGAATAGTCTAGGAATTGTCCAATAAATGAAGATATACCCATGAATAGGTAAGATGCCTTCATCCTTGTTTTGTGCTTTGCCAGCATTTGAAGTGATAGATGGAATAAAGGTACATCGTAGCTTGTTGAATGAATGAGTAAAAATGGGCAAAGTATAATAACAACTACATCACGAGGCCTTTCCTTTTCATTCTCTTGTATTGACTGCTCTCAATTTACCCAGGTTGACAACTTCTTTCCTCTGCCTATTTTGCCATTCATGTCATGGTTTGTGTCAAGGCTCTAAGAGAAGTCTACCATCAGCACTGCAGCTCCTCTGCACAAATCCAGAATGCCAGACTTAAGGCAGAAGGAAGGGTAAAAGTTCAATTCTCAGATGGCAATTCAGATTTAGAAAGAATGAAAAAGAGCAGTGGTGTCCATCTCTCCTCAACTATGAATTCAAGTGTTAAAATGTATCTGCATCTATTTCTTTCTGTCTACCACCCATCTATCCATCTTTCCTTCTTTTTCTTTCTCTCCCTCCTTCCTTCTCTTCCTTCTTTCTTCCTTTTCATAAATAAAACTAGTACTAATGCAGAAGTCTGAAATTATACCTTAAAAACTAGTACTACTCTTTTTTTTCTTCTTTGAGAGAGCTGGTGATTTCCTTCCTTGCTTGGCATTAACTTACTGTCTTATGATACTTATCCTTAATGTGACCTATCAGAGAACCTCTCTGAAAATGTTACAGCTTAATGCGGCTGAGAGACATAAAAGCCCACTTTAAAAAAGGCAAAATAAAGCTTTCTGATATGGACTTGATAGTTAATTTTTCAGAATGTCCACTTTCATATGCATGCGAATCTGTTTAGAAATGTTTTAAATTTTAAAGCATGTATATACATATAAAACTCATTTATGTGTTTTTAAATGCTGTTTAAAATTTTAAGGCATATATAGAGAGCAAGAGAGCAAGAGAGAGTGCTTAATATGCATCATAATAGCATGAGACCTGAAAAGTAAGAATTTATTTATAAATTTAACTGGCTTTGCAATGCAACAGACTAATCAAGTCACATTTTATACGACGTATATGTTTATAATATGAGTGCAACATGCAAATGTGCTATTTAAATCATTTTCCTGGTTGAATGAACAAGCCCACAGGTTCACCATTTAATATTTGTTCTCTTCAAAACATGAAACTCATTTTGAAAATACTGGCTTAAATGGGCATTATTAAGTCTTTATCAGTTCTAAGCATTTCAGCCTTTTGCATCCAGAAATTTCTCAATCTGACAGAATAAGAAATGCATTTACATGGCCTAAGCTCTTAAATTGTCCCTTTCAATTAATGCCCCATCATGGAGCAATCTGGAAACCATTACTCAGTAACTCTTCATTATAATTGCTTGCAGCTGAGTATCCAGCCCTTGGTAATATAAGAATAAAAGAAAACTCAGTTAGTAACAAGTGCAATTGATTCCGTTCAGAATTCCCTTGGTGCTTTGCCATGTTTGGCCTGCATAAGAGGAAACACGAGGGTTTTTTTTTTTTTTCTTTTGGGGCCAGGAAATGAATTGGCAGACATAAGATGGTTTGTGTGGTGTGCGCCTTCATTTTTCAGCTGTTCCTTGTTAAAAATGAGACGGTGGGACTCCTGCTTTCTCCCCCACTGGCTACATTTTTTTTTTTTTTTTGGAAGGCTTTTCTAGTAATAGATAAAACCACAAAACTTCAATTTGCTGCAAACTAACAGCATCCAGAAACTGTCACCTTCTGTAGCCATGGTCGATCCTGGGACTTACTACTGCTAAGGAATGGGCTTCAGAATTTTATTCACTTCTACCTTAGTCCTGACTTTATGAGAGCAGAGTCCCTGGTGCATTCTGTACAGGTGGAGAGTGTTTATGTGTTTGGAGGCTATCAATCACCAACTCCAGAAATGTAAAGATCTAAATTATGATAGATGAAAATGTGAAAATGTGATGTGGTAAACTAACCACCCCTCCCCACCATGTTTCCCCTTCTAGCCCATGAAAATCAAGGACTTGGCTTTTAAAAATGGTGAAGGGAAATGTTCTTATCAGCCATTCCTGTCAGAGTCGATGCAGCTCCTTGCTGACACTGAGATCCAATGTCCAGTGCCTGAGTCCCCCGGGATTCTGAGCACTGGGGCTGACTGTGGGGACAATCAGTTCATGATATCCTGTCCCTGATCCCTGCTATAGACGACTGAGGGCAGGTGATAAGGACATTCAACTTCATAAATTAAAAAAGTGTAAATTATAAAATGCATCTTTAATTATAGAAAGAAGTGATGTTCAGCATAGAAAAGTGGAACGTAATAAAACTTTCACTTCTTTTAATTATTTCCATTATTTGCTTTCATCGTCATAAGAGAAAAAACACCTCTCTGAAGTTAAATGGCATTTCATTTTGATTTACTGTACAAAGAAGACTGGAAAATCTCCCATGACCGAGGAAAACTGCGAAAAATATTTCTGATATTGTGTCTATGTATTTTATTTTCAGGGTGTTTTTTTTATATTGCTGTGACTATTTTGTATCTCCTACCCTGTTGTAAACTTTAAAAAAATTGCTTACAGTTATTACTAAGTACATAATTTAAAATCTCTAATCAGGGCTTTTAAACAAGAGAGAAGCACTCTTATACCCCTAGAACAAGAAGAACAAAAGGAGGAAAAATCTTGACCTCCAGAAGATCCAGGATCACGTGTGCAGCGAGCTGACACAGCATCTGTGTCAGCTGGCATCACTGACTCTCCTGGAACCCAGAAGACACTTCCCCAGGCTCTGAAACCCTGCAGCAATGAAAGAGAACCACAGACAAGCTATAAGGAGGAGAATTTTTCTATTAAAAAATAAACACAAATGCCTCTTTAAGAGGCAGGTTTCATGAGGACAGGGAGAATCGGGTTTTGTGTGTGCCTGGTTTTGTTTTTCTGTTAAAGAGATACAAAACAACCAACTGAGTTATCTTGAACTTACAAGGATTAAAAATAATCAATTCCTCTGTTACTATATTCAATTTTTCCTTAGTTCCACTTCTTTACGTATGAAGAAATATAGCCTATTAAAACCTAGATTAACTTTATTAACTTTTAGAAGATAGGTGATAATGAAATCAGTGTATGTCTAATAACCTTGTCCAGTGACTATGAATTCAGGCCAGTTAGTGATTTCTAACCTAGGGATGAGTTTGGAGGTAGAAGTGGGATGGAGGTGAAGCCTACACTTAGTAAAGATGGCATATCTAGTGGTGTAGGTGTCTGTGTTTGAACTAATCAAACCCCAAACTCTGGGGGACTCTGGCCCAGGTGTTTGGTCAAAGGGACATACAGCCACAGGCATGTCCTCCAATTTTCCTTATGAAGGCCTCCTTGATCCTTTAAGGGAACCCATCATGTATGGGTCATATTCCTTCATAAGTCAGGCAGGCCTATCTGCTCAGTTATCTAGGCTGTTCACAGGATCCTTGCTTTGTTTCAGATTTTCAGCATTTTTATTCCAATTCTCTCTTCTTGTCCTCCTGAGGCTATATTTAATCATTTCCCCTTTTCCAGTCAATCAGCAGATCTTTCTGGAGGTCTCATTGAGAGGAATTCTCCACACTTGTCCAACCAAAGCTGCGTTTAGTAATGTGTGTGTCCAGGCTTCCTAAGACCAAATTCTTGGATTTTCATGACTTTAAAAAATCTTTTTTCAATGAACATTACATCTAACAATGTTGAGTAATTTAAACTGCTGAGGAAAGCCCACAGTTTTATAAAGAGATGAGGTAGACTCTTACTTTTCACTATAAATTGAATTTATTTTATTTGTATTCCTAGTTATATGTTCTTATTATTATTTTGATCTGATTATATTTTTAGAGACTGATGCTCACTTTGATGTCCAGTAGATTCAGTGGTGCTCACAGGAGGCCATAGCTCACTGGTCTCAAGTGATCCTTCTGCCTTAGCCTCCCAAAATGCTGGGATTATAGGCACGAGCCACTACTCCTGGTCTCTAGTGTAATGTTCTTAATGAGGATAATTTCATTTTACTACTGTATATAGAAGTCCTATGACCAGGGAATGTATAAGTGAACAACAAGAGCATAGCAATAATGGCTGGCCCTCGATTACTTGTAGAGGGGTAGACTTACAGAGGTTGCAAAGTGAAGGCCCCATGGATATCCACCATTAAATGTGTGTGGTTCAGCCAGCAAAGTATTTTTGAAAGCATGAATTAATTTTCATCATTGGAGAATGGAATAATTCATATGGGAACCTTTTCCCCTGCTTCTCTAGAAAATCAATGAATCTAGCAATAGTGGCCACCCATTTGGCCTGGCAGCCATGAATAGATGTTGACGGGTAGTGGCCTCTTCTAGTGGGCCAAGTGCTCTTCAGTTTGCCCCCCATCTCCTCCCAGCCAGTTTCACTCTTCATTACCTGTTTACTCTTGTCTGCTTTTTAGTGTGAGAACTCTGCTGTGTATTACAGCTACTTGAAATTCCCCAATTGTTCTCCTTTTCATCACTGATGACAAAACTTTTCTTTTTAATGCTGCTGTATAGACACTTGGGTGTTGATTGTGAATTAAGACCTTCGTGATCAACTTGGAATCAAATGTGTCTCAGGAGAGAATATGAAGGAATATCTGGAGGGGGCCCCTCCTCATTCACTGAAGGAAGGAGACATTCATTTATTTCCTCTTCCTGCTCACTGGCTGTGAAGATAATGATCGCTTAAAGAAATGTGATATGGGAGGCCAGAGAGAAAAAGAAAAAAGCAAAGCAAGAAGTGTGACAAATCCTCAAATGCATTTTGAGCAGTTGAATTGCATGGGGTACTGTAATAATGTCACAGGAAATTTTTACAAAGATTTGAACATCGGGCATTCTAATCCTAAGCACTACACAAAATGGCCGTGCTGATTTGCCACTGTGGGGACTATAGGCCTCTAGCGAGGTCTCTTGCCCAAGCAATGAAACATTTCTGTGGTAGGCTGAGGACTGTGGATCCCCAGATCCATGAGAGAGCAAGGTGAGCAGGTCCCCAGTCTCTTCTGGGATCCAGTTTGTTCTATGTCACAGCTCCTTCTTTGGCCTCTGTGTATCCTTCAGCCTTAGCAATGAGGGCTGGGAAGAAGAGGTGACTGTGCATTTGTGCATCTCCCTGCTTCCAGATCCCTTTTCTCCACGGAGTCCGAAAATCTGATTTGGATTGGCAAATCTGGCTGAACGATGCCCAGGTTAAATCTGAGAACTTTCTCAGTGTTAAAGGTTTTCAGCCTTTAGCATCCATAAAAGCAAACAAGATAAAGTTACACTCAAAATAGGAATGGTAGGGAAAAAGGTCTCCCAGGGTTTACCATAAAAATCAAATTACTCCCGGGACCTTGGAGACTGTTAACTCTCTGGCTTTCTTACATGGCACAGAATTATTGCTCTGACAGAGTCTTTCTCACAGTCCTCCAGACATTTTGTTATATCTGGGCATGCACATACCACCTGGGTCCATACCATGCGTGGTGCTGACATCTCACAGTTGCTAACAAATGAGACGACACCAGAAAATTGCTTTGTCCAGCTCAGCAAAAGTAAACTCCTTAGTTGAACTTCTTTCTGATGCTGGGGACAAAGGAAACAAAGAGCAAGGGGCCGGTGACTTGGCAGATCTGTAGCAGAATGCCAACCCCAGCTGTGTACTAGGGAGGTGCTGAAATTGTGTGGGCCACCTACCAGTTACTTCTCGGAGCTTCTCACTGTGCACACTTAGCTTCCTATAATGTCTGCTTAATTATTTTAAATGTATGCACACATGTCTCTGACAACCAAGGAGCTATAATTTCTTGGTAATTCATTTTACCATTTTTTTTCTTTTCTCTCTTCTCTTAGAAGATGCTCCCCATGGGCAGGCTCAGGATTCCCCTTACCCAGAAGTCAGAAAGCCAGGAAGGAGAGGTCTGCACACAGCAAGGCAGCTGTGTTTCAGTCTTATGGCCATCTTCCATCAGTGACAATGTCCAAAAGGAGGCACAACCCCTTCTGACAGAGGCTGCTGGGGAATTACCACACCCACTTCCTCTTTCTGCTGGGCTGACATAGCCCATTGCATTTTCCAACCTCCACTGCAATGAAGTGGCTGTGTGACTTGGTTGGAGCCTGGGAAACATGAGCAGCAGTGATTACACCACTTCCAGGCCTGTCCTGTTCAAACTTCCTTGTGAGGTTCTCCATGTTCATTGTCCCTTCAGCTGGTTAGGATAGAAATCACTTCTAAGGCAACTTTGTGTGTTGCCTTATGAAGATGCTGAGCCACAGGATGGAAAGAGTCTGGGTCTCTGATTTATCATATGGAGGGGAGCTTCTGAATCAGGAATAATCTCACTGGGCTGTGACATGAGCAAGAAAGAAACTTTCCTTTTGCTAAACTGAGATTTCTGGGTTTTGCTGATACAACAGGTAACATTACTTTGAAAAATACGACATTAATATAGGACTTCCTGAAAGCATGAGATAAGTCAATAAAGCCTAGGAACAACCTGTAGGAACTGGAGAACAGTGCTTATCATGGATGGAGAAGGAAAAAGAACTACAGGTTCTCCACAATCTTCAATCTAGATTACCATCTGGAGTAGAAGAATAATAATATCTAGTGTGGATCATATATTCTCCAAACGTGAAATGCTTGTAGCTTGGAGAGATCAATATATCTTCAGACAATCAGGCACTAACAGTACTTGTGGGTATTCACTTGGGAAATGGCAGATCTCCAGAGTGTAAAATTCTTGGAAAAGCTTGCAAGTGGCACAGAATGGAACATGAGACTCTGTAATTAGGTCTACCCCAGAATTGTGACCTTTACCCATACTAAGCTGGAAACAATAGAAAGTATTTGAATGTTGGCCTTTTTTTTTTTTTTGAGATGACGTCTCACTCATTGCCAGGCTGGAGTGCAGTGGTGCCATCTCGGCTCACTGCAAACTCTGCCTCCTGGGTTCAAGCAATTCACCTGCCTCAGCCTCCGGAGTAGTTGGGTCTACAGGCATGCACCACTACCCTAGTTAATTTTTTTTTTTTTTTTGTATCTTTAGTAGAGATGGGGTTTTGCTCTGTTGGCCAGGAGGGTCTCGATCTCTTGACCTTGTGATCCACCTGCTTCAGCCTCTCAAAGTGCTGGGATTACAGGCGTAAGCCACTGCACCCAGCCAAATGTTGGGCATTTAAATTACAGAGTAAGAGAAAAAAACATGGCGAATAAAGATGTTGTGGTATATTGGCTATAATATTCTTAGCAAAGTAGGAAGTTATGATTTCACAAAAATTCTCAACATGTTCCTCACTTTGATGGGAGGAGACTACAGGTATGGAAGCAGTAGAGACCTGAATGACTCTGACATTACTGTAGAACATTTCTCAAGTCTTTCCTGAATAATTGGACCCTCTTATAGGTCTATCACTTTGCAACCATGAGATAATATTGAGTTTGCAAGAACGCTTTTGCAGAGGCCACTGTGCTCCTGGAAGATGGTATTCATAACAATAGTCACTTTGTGTGGTGGTATCTGTTTGGGACAGCATGATCATCCCTCACTATTACTCCCAGCTTTAGATATATGGAAAACTAAAAGACAGACACAAAGGAAAATACTTCCATTTTCAATTATTGAGAAAATAATATTTTGTTTAAAAACCACTATTCATTAAATTTAATATTAGTGCTATATAAGCATGAATATATATATTATTTTTCAAAAATTCAAACAACTTAGCACAAAACTCTATTCTCAATCAACATTTCTTAGATGTTTGCAAAGGATGAAAATTGACTGAATTATTTCATAGGTTCAGGAGTTCTAGACTCCAGGAAAGAGGCTCTTTGGTCCTGATGAGACCATAGGCTAAAAATAAGTTGGTTTAGTTATTTTCTCTTTCTCCTCTGTAAATTCATTAGCTCACTTAATTGCCTGGGAGAGACCCTTTTCTGAGTTACCCTCTGAAACCAAGGAATTAGATGTGAGGTGGATATCTATCTTTCTCTTTTTTGTTACTAAAAACTTTAGATCTCTATTTTTCTCATTGGTCATAAAATACATTCAATCTAGTACATCACAGACAATTTAAGTGATGCCAAAAATGCACTCTTAGCATGAATATGATACTGATAAATATGGTATTACCTCAGAAGCACTGAAGTATTTTAGCACTATTTGTCCCTGAAATAAACACACACGCATACGACTACACATCTCCTTTGTGCTCTGAATTCTATAATAATCTTGTGAATAGTTACTGTGCCTTATTGAAAACGCACTGACACTCAGGTTGAGTTGAATGCGCTGTGCCATGTGTGTTATTTACTTCTGTGTGGCCTTTGTGGGGGTAGGTTTTGACCTATAATGGAAAAAAAAAATGTGCATGTGAGAATGTCTGAATTAGCTCAAAGGAACAAAAAAGAAAAAGAATATTGCCCCACATATTAAAGTGTTGGTGTTCTGGCAAATCTAGGCACTGTTGTGGGGTGGTAGAGAAAACTGAAGCCCAATATCAGCAAGGAGTTAAAGATTGATGACATTTTTTAGACATAAGGAAGAGCATCGTACATTCCTCTGCAACCTTGAAAAAAAATCCAATAGTAGAATGAAGCAAAGCTGGTAGAAACTATAGCTAGAGAGAGATAATTACTTCAAGAGTGGAGAAAATTGAAGTGTGGGTACAGATGTACCAGAAAAGGCAGCATGGAAGCACAGGAAAGTGGTTAGTATAGAAAGTTTTTCCCATCAGTCCACACAAACCTCCAAATTAGTGGTTTGCAGAGTTGGTCATCGCCTCACTGGGAATATAAATTCTTAGGCCCACCCTAGACCTACTGAATCAGAAACTGTGGGGGTAGGACTCTTGATCTGACCTTTAACCAGCCTCCAGTGGTTCTGATGAGGGCTGAACGTTGAGGACCACTGGGCGAAGGTGTACATGAAGTGGGAAGCATAACTTTGCTGTTCTCATAGATGACTTTGGTCTTCCTGGCCCTTCACAGCATCAGCCTCTTTTAATGCTGTGTGCCATTCTACTGTTTATAGGCACACAGTTTTCGTGCCAACTAGTCCCTGAATAGAAGTTCAAGTGTAGACATAGTCCTATTTCAATGCTAGAGAAAATCTAGCAGGGCTGACTTTAGCGAGGGGCAGTGTGTCCATCATGAATGGGAACAATCCTGTGTAATTTTCAAGGATAATTTTGACCATAGTCAATTTTTACCATATTGTGATCACTTTGAACCCCAGACAGATTCTACTCCACTAGCCCACTACACCCACACCCAGCTCACTGTTCTGTTTTACAATACCCAATGCACACTTAGTGTCTTCCCATTTTGCTTGTTAGAGGCTTTGCCATACAATTAAGATTTACTGCCACATTCAGCTAAAATGCCAGCTAGAAAGCCTACAACACAGAATACTTCTGAAGGGTTCAAATGAATAGGTTGCTATTTTTCAGAGTGCTTTAAAAGACAATTGAGTTTTTTCCCTGCTGTTCTTCTGCACTTGGGATGATTATCTTGCATCACAGTTATAGGTATTACTAAAAGGCTTTTTGTCTGATTATGAGCCTAGAGGTCCTAGAAAAGAGGGATATGTAAGAATCCTTTTAAAGTCCAAAGAGAATGTGGAGGAAGGATTTTTATGTGCCCTATAGAAATAAACACTCAAGTTGTTGCTCAGAGAAAATGCAAGAGAATCCTGCTATTTTGCTGATATGGAAGACAAGGAGGATTTGCACTAAACATCGCTTTTTATGTGGGGAGCCAATCTGCCTTATGTGAGCCCCCCTCACATGGCAGTGCAGTCTGCTTTGTTAGGTTTCACCGTATTCCACTGATAGGAATGAGAGGACTGAAAACTGATGAAGAGGGCAGTGAGAGAGCTTCAGCTGATAGCGTGTTGAGTGTTACAGCCTGTCTGGCACCTGATGTCATAGAGAGATATTACACTTTGTAACTGCCTTTGGATGTCAGAGGTTTCCTAGACAATAGTTCCATGGGGATCCAGAGAAGGCTACCTGCACAAAGGTCTTGCTTTGGCTGGCTCCTTCTTTATGTCTGCTACCCAATCAGAAACCAATAGCAGGAAAAGATTTATGAGTTGGTGGGCAAAAGATAAATGATTTCAGTCTCTGGATGTTTTAAGAGCACTTTTTGTACATCAAATGGTTAAAATTGATCTCTCCATTGACTTTTGTATGGGATGGGCTCAAACAAATGATGTTAGGTAATCAACGAGAAAAGGCTGTGCAGGAAGAATTAAAAACCACAATAATGGATTGCTATGGAAAAGGCTCCTCATGGCAAGAAATAAGTGAGGGCTACTCAGACTCAAAGAAGGCTGGACCAAGAGCCATCTCCCCTTGGCTCTGACTTGCTGAGCGTATTCTATCACGGTCTGGTCTGAGATGCGTGACTGATGAAATGAACCCTCTGATGGTTCATATTTCTTTTCATGGAGGTTCTGATTTCTCTACCTGTGCTGGCATTTCCTGCCTTTGTAACCTTCCTTTTATTTCTAAGAAATAGCTCCCATGGTGCTGCTGTTTGTTATAATAAGCTGTGACTATAAGTTTTTCTGGTTTAAGCCAGTGTGAGAGGACCAGGCTTTGTTGTAACCCACAGGGAGGGACTGAGCATTACTGAGCACAGTCTTTCCCAGGCTCCTAACATATGTACCTATCCTCCATAGGTGACTGCGGAACATCCCAGAGCATCTGGATCCACCAGGCCAACCCTGCCATCCCACCCCTGACTTCCCAGCAAACATGTGGAGAATAATATCAGGGCATTAAATTAGACCTCATTACCAAGGCTGTTGGGCCGTCCAGCTCTCCTGCACATAATAATGAAGTCTGATTTATTGTGATCATTATTCAGGCATTATAGGTCACTAAATAACATGCTCTGCCCACACATGTCTTCTGAGCTAATAAATATCCTGAGAGGAAACATTCTTGAGGGCGTGAGTCTCAGGTTCAGATTGGTAACTTCAGGTTCACTAATTGCATGAAGGCACTTTGCCTACTGCTCGTGAAATATTGGGATGGGAAAAGTCTAATTAACAACCTAAGGGGATGTGAGTGAGAGGCAGGGAAGAAACTGTGGGATTCTTTGGCCTATGGGACATAGGCCAAGGTGGGCCACTGGTGGAGGCTGACCCCAGGTGAGTCAACCATGGCGCCAATTCCATATCATCTCATGCAGGGCCTTTTGGGAGCAGGACTAGGGGCTCCTCACTTGCCTCCTTGCACTGTGTACTCCTGACATCTCACTTAGGACTTCCCTGTCATGTCTCTGTCTCTCACCACTGGACCTTTGCACGTGCTGTCTAAAACTCTGCATTCCATTCCCACCTCCCCTTATATGTGTTGTCATCGTGTTTGGAAACTCAGCTTAGATGTATCCTCGCCCAGAAAGAATTCCATGATTCTATCATACCAAGTATCTACTCTTACAGTGTATGATACCATATGGTTTTCATTGACTTGCCTGTATTCTCCATTAGACTGTAAGGCTCTAAATGGCCCAATATGGATCTCACTGATTGCTGTATTCCTAACGCCTGGCGCAGCACCTGGGACATGTTATTTGCTTGGAGAATGAAAAAAAAGTCTGCATGGAAGGAAAGAAGGATACTGAGAGAAATGTCATGAATGTGGTTGTGGTAATAGAGAGTGGAGACTTTTTTAGCCCTCGTAATATCTAGTCATGGAGAGGAGCCACCCTGGACATTATTTCCCCAATCCTCTCATTATCCAGACATGCATCCAACTGGAAACTTCTAGAAGGAAGAAAATCTTGTATCTTTGAATGCCTGGCCTGGGTCTTGGCATGTAAAAGGTGTTCATTAAACATTGGATGAAGCTGTTGGCTCTCATAGCCGGTCCTGCCCACTCACCAGAGGCTGGGGCCACTTTCCTTGAACATAAGGGGAGAATGTGGTTTGTGGCTGAGGAGACTAAGGCTTCTTTTGGTCCTACCCTCAAGTGGAGCTTTGCTGGGAGGTAGGGGAGAAAGCGGCTCTGGCAGGGTTAACTGCTATCTATAATTCCAGCTGCAGTAGGTTGACATTGTAACAATGCCTGGCTATAGATTTTTCCTTTCATAATCTCAAATCATAGCATATTGAGGTTTCAGTTGTGGACATAATGCAATTATAAGAAAATGACAGCATCTATGGATTGTCACAAGTTCTAGTTTGATAACATTCACATATATTTTTAAACTGCAATATGTGTTTTTAAGGGCCTGTTTGTCTCAAGGAAGACACTGGAGATTGGGAAAATAGGAATAAAAATAGTTCTCTTTTTTTTCTAACTCGTAATGCAAAATATGTAACTAGAAAATACTAAATCTGACTATATATCTACATTATTTATGGGAATAATTTAGGATTATTTGCTTTATAGAAATTTGCTGGAATGCTTTAAAAATTACTGAAATTAAATGAAATCAGATTCCTTGAACTATCCATGAGTGTAGCCTCACATAGTCAATACTTTAACCACTCTGGGATGACAGTGCATCTCAAGACTATTTTCTAACTTAATAAGATTAGAAACAATAAACCGATGTTATTTCTTTGTGAATTGGGGCCTCTGACCTGATAATTTAATGCCTTCATTATTGCACTGGCAGAGCTCTTAGAGACCCACTGAGCCTCATGTACTACTCACAACTACATTCTGTCCAAGTGATAGCCTGAGTCCTTGTTTCCTTTGGATATGGGAGGTTATGTGCAATTGAGGAATATTCTTAACTTATTTTAAAAATGCTCTGAGCATTATTTGCAGGGGAGAAGTGTATATATTTTAAATGGAAAACTTTTATTGATTCAATAACAGAGACCAGTAGAATATAAGATGACTTATTCCTGAATGGTATTGTTCTGGATATTTTCGCATTTACCAAGAGGTGAGTTCTGCAACGGGACTGGGAGATAGTTTGTTTTTACCCAGCCTTGGCTTGCTTCAACTGTGATGGTTCATGCTGCTGTTTCCTGCTATCTGGGAGAAAGTGAAGGCAGGGGTGTTAATATCTGAAAGTGCTGTGAGTCTGAGGGCTGAATTCTTATCCCATTTTCTCACGAGTTCTGTTCCTGCCTCTTCAGAGTTGAGGAGTCTCTTGAGCCTGACTGTGTGAAAGCACTTTCTCATGAACCTTTGCCATTGCATTTGCGGCTTGAAGAGAATTTCCCCCTCTGCTTAAAATATGTTAGGCCCACGCCTCTGCCCAGAAGGTTTATCAGAGGCCCTTCTGGGAGGCCTGTTCCCAGAGTCACCTGTGGTGAGAAGCCAGTGGAGGACTTGATTCCCAAGGTTATGTGCTGGACTCCAAAATGGAAAATGAATTTGCCTGAGAATGTCCCATGTAAAGATTCTCCTGACTGGGAAGGGCTGGGCTAAAAGAGGAAGAAGCATGTTCTATTTAGGGAGCGCCATTTAAAACGCTGAACATGAAGGGCAGGAGGCAGTTACGAATTCTTGAATTGACCAATAGGAAATTGAAGTCTCTCTGGGAGAATGAAAATTATTTGTCCACTGGGTCTGTTGGCTGTTGGTGACTTGCAGAAACAGCTTTGTCATCAGGAAGTGCTGCTGAAAGTCATGTGACAGAGCTGACTTGGGCTCTCTTTTGCGCAATGCGACAGTAATAGCAGTGGCACCCACTCTTGTCCTGGTGCTATTGAGAGTACTCTGCCTCCATCCTCTCATTTGCTTCTTACATAAACTACAATTGTACGAAGTGGGCCACATTTAAACACTTGGTGAGACTATGATTTTCCTAAGGTGACCACCCAGTTGGAAAGGGTGGAGCTAGGACTCAGATCCAGATTGCCTATCTTGAAGGTCATACGCTCATAACACCCAACTTTGTATTATTTGGTCGTCTTAGAAAGATGTAAGAAAAAACCATGCTTCTACAACACTGCCTCAGAATCAGTGGCTTTCCAGGGCAAATAGTTTATTTCGTTTTATCACTTTCTCACATAATTGCCTCCAGTTTTATAGACTGTGGCACAGTGTTTTCAAAATGTTGCAAATAGGAAGCTATTATGTTGCAAATAGTTATTACTCATGAACAGTGCATGCTCTGGGCTCTTCTATTGAGATCCCAAATGTCCTTGGAAATGCCTGTGCTGGGTAAAGCCGCCTGGTGAGCACAAAGCAACTCATAAGATCTGAGATGAAATGCATTTTCCTGAGGCCCTGGCACACCTATGCCCATGGGAATTGGAATATAGGAGGGGAAATGCTTGGTTAGTGACTGGTTCCATTGCAATGTCTTCTCCAAGGTAATACACTCCACTTAAGAACAATGAAGAAACAGCCTCTGAATCGAAAACCAGAGACTTGGAATACTACATGGCTATGAGAACAGTGGAAAACTTATAAATTATTCTTTTATAATGAGTGCAAAATTGGAGATTCAAATAGTAATGATCACTGTGACGGACATTTCTTGAGTGCTTACTATGAGACAGACACTTTTCTAAGTCCTTCACGTGTGATGTTAGTTTGTGAAGCAAATGTTTTTGTGTAATTTATTTCTGCTCATGTTGTATTGGCTGAAATGAGTCACGTGGCACAACTGGCTGCAGAGGAGGCTTGAACTAAGTGATCAGTGCCCAGATAAAACTCTTGGCATCATGTTATTCAATAAATAGGAAGAATAAAGCCAGGGGACAGTGAACACTTCTGCCCACCCCCTAACCTATTGAGCAGTGAACTTATTCTTGGAGTGGTCTCACAAAGGGGGCATTTCTTGTTTTCTCCTTCATCTATGTTTTTGGAAGATGACTGTAGGAAAACCTGATTTTACAGAGGTTGCTAATCTCACTCAGATGCTGGGCACTCTGAGTAGATAAAAGACAAGAAAAGATGAGTGGAGGAGATGAACAAATTTGAGCATTGCCTCTTCTGTAAACATTCTGACTTTGGGCAGAACCAGTACTTGTGTCCATGAGGCTTTTGCAGTTTTTTGCCTGATTTTAGAAATTATAGCAGTTGTTCATTTATTTATTTGATTAGCATTAATTGGGAGTCCAGGATGCATCAGGCCCTGGGCCTACAAAGACACACAAGATAGACAATGTTCTTGCTGTTAAGGAGTTTACAGTCTATGTGGAGAAGACAATTGTCAACAATTAAGTGGACAGGTAACTTCAGAAGTTGATAGATGCTACAAAGAAAGAACATAAACCACGAAAAATTTAGTTGCTTGTAATAACAAACATTTATACTTGCTTGCAAGGTATATAATTTGGGGGCCCAGAACAAAAGGAAAATTAGGGCCCCTTTTTAAAAATATTAAAACATTCAAAACAGTAACAGAAGGATATTAAACCAAGCATGGGGCTCTTCTAAGCAAGGAACCGTGCACAACTACACAGGTTAAGCACATATTTGCAGGCATGTGGGTTGGTGGGGCTTTGCTCCAGGATTTGGGTTGAGCTCAAATTTGCTCCATGTCTCCACATTTTCTTTGGCGCAGGAAGTACCAGGGCTTGACATCTCATGGCAGGTCAGCAAAGCACAAGGGGCATGCCAATTCATAAAAGCACATGTCGAGCCTCTGCTTTGGTAATGTCTGCTAACATCGTATTGGTCAAAGGAGTCATATGACCAATTTCTAGGTCAAGAGGTGGACAAGTACATGATTCCTACCAAGAAGCCATAGCAAGGATATGGAGGCAAAATTCTGTTAAGGAATGAAGTGAAGAATTGAGCTCAATCATCCTCATTGGCCTGGTAAGAGTGTGATAAGGAGCAATTATTTTAAGAATGGAAGTAACATGCTCTTTTTACATTCTCAAAACATCGTTCAGCCTGTTATGGGGAGAATAAATTGTAAAGGGCAAGAGTGAAAACTAGAAGACTAATGAGTCAAAGAGAAAGATGCTGGTTTGGATTATAGTGGTAGAAATGGAGATGAAAATGAAGGATATTATAATTTAGAGTAGACTCAATGAGACCTGCTGCTGGGTTGGATGAAGGGGGTGAGTAAAAGAGATCAATAAAGAAAGAATCTTTTTTTTTATTTGAGCCACAGAATGGAGAGGGAGACAAGAGGGGATTAATTAGTGGGTCTATGTCCTCAGCCAGACTACAGACTTCAGAAGGAAGAGTCTACATCTTCTTATTCACCTTGAAATTTCTAGAGACCTGTATAGAAATTTCTAGAGACCTACTACATTGGTTTATAGTAGGTGCCTGACAAATCAACCAAGGGAGGAAAAAAATCAGATGTTTAATATAACGAGTGACATTCTTGGAGCTCCTAGAGTAACTTGGATGAAAGGTCATTAAGTAATTCATTCAATTAATTCAACAACTATATGTTATTCATTCCATTAACATTTATTGATCATCTTATCATGTGCAAGGCTGTGTGCTAGATGCTGGTAAATAGAAACGATTACAGTACCTGACCTAAAGGAACTGGTGGTATAGTGGAAGAATCAGTTAAGGAAACCCATGATTATAATACAGGATGAGAAGAGTGTGCATAAAGAGCTGTGGAAGCAGAAAGGAATGTCCTAAACTCAGCCTCTTGGGGAGAGTCTTTGGAAATTTTTCCTGAGGGAGTGACGCTTACACTGAGTCTTCAAGGAAAGCAGGAGTCATTCCATAGAAGAGGCTGGAATTAATATTGTAGGCACAGTAACAGCACGTGAGAAGATTCAGAGGCTTGACTGTGTATGACATGTCTGGTGACAGTCAAGCAGCTGAAGTCTAGGGAATGCAAGGTGAGTTTGGAGAAGCAGGCTGAGGCTTTGCATCTTATGCTCTGTGCTTGGGGCAATAGTTTGTTGATAGGATTTTACGTAAATGAGTGACACGATTTATGTTTTGGGAAGATGCTTCTTGGAGAAAGGTGGAGGATGGATTGGGGTTGGAAGGGACTGGAAACAGAGAGATTAGGAGCTCTTGGAGTAATTTGAGTCAAAGATCATGAAAACTCAGACCAAGGCAATGGCAGTGGGAATGGGGAGAGGTGAGTGGTGTGAGTGACATCTAGAAGAGTGAATCAACATCATGACTGGCTACGGGTGACAAGGGAAAGTGAGGCATTGACAATGATTTCCTGGTTTCTGGCTTGAGTGACTGCATGGAGAAGGATGTGGCCTTTAACAGCAGTGGTGACTGTATTGGGGAGAGAGCTTGCCCTGCAGAAGCCCATTGAGCCAGCACCCATATTTGGTAGGATTACAAACATTATCAGGGAGAATTCAGCAAAGCAGCTATTCTAGTTGCACGATGTTGGATTGGGGTTGCTTTCATGCGCTTCCCTGATTCTGTTACTTGAAAACCTGAAGTTAGCCCAAGAGAGACATCTCCCTTCAAATCCAGTGAATCTGGAGTTATTATCTCCTTTTTTCTATGCAACCATGGAAAGCCTGCTCAAGGGTATTTCTGCTGTAAGGGTGATCACACAGCAGTCAGGGATGTGGTGCACTGTGGCAGTAGCTACATTCAAAATACACAACCTTGATACTATAAACATTTTGGGCTGTATAATTATTTACTTGGGAACTTTCCTGTGCATAATAGGATGCTTAGCAGCATTCTTAGCCTCTACTCACTAGAAGCTAGTAGCAAACCCCAGCTATGACATTCAAAAATGACTCCAGACGTTGCTGATGTACCTTAGGGAGCAGGTGTCTAAGAACAACTCTTACCCTTCCTTGGCCTATCGCAGACACCATAATAGTAACATTAGTAAGTATAGCTAAATACATATTGAATATTTTTCCAGGTATTCTGCTAAGAACATTACTGGAATTATTTAATTCCAAAATAAAATTCTATTTGGAGAATTCTAGTTGTTTCCCATTGTATAGCAGAGGAAACCAAGGTACACAGCTACACTGCTCCAGTGCTAAGGATGTCAAGTGGTTTTCTTGTCACTATGTTTTAGGTTAACTTCAACCCTACCATCAAGAGAGCTCAAAGAAGCTGCCCAGTAATGAACCCTATGTCCCATGGAAAAATTAACATTGAGTCTTTGAATATTTGTTACATGCAAACAGTCACTGCATACCAGGTGCTGATACGAGCACTCTCCCGATGTTAACTCATTTGATTCTTATTATAACCGAGTGGATTAGGTCCTATTATCACCTCCATTCTATGGATGAGGAAATGGAAGCAAAGAGAGGCTGAATAACTTGCCTGAGGTCACACGACCAATAAGCAGCAGAGCCAGGGTTAACCTACCATCGAGCTCCAGAGTCCAGGTCTCACCCAGTATGCTATCCCCGATACCTTAGGTAGGAGCTGAGACCCACTGGGCTGTTGGGTTTGGGAGAACACAGAGCAGCCACGAGCAAGCGAGGAAGGGAGGTGGTGGATGGGTCTGTGGAATATAATCATGATGTAGAACGTGTGCAGGTGCATTAGAATTAATCACAAGGGCATTGGAAGCTCTCCCCAGCTGCCCACCCACTTCCTGGTCGCCTGTGGTTCAGAAAGGCCCCAGAGAGTTGAATCGTGTTTTTGAGAGCTTGCATAGTTAGAGCAGGCCATAGCTCTCATTCCATTCTCTCAGATTTTTAGCCCAAAGGCAAGGCTGCCCCTCATTTCAGCTTGACCAGGCAGCTCTTTGTGACTAGGGAGGCACTAGTTTATCCATTGTCACCTTTATATGGGGAGAAAAGAAAAGCCCTGCTGGGCACCATTCTCAGCATCTGCAGAGCAGCTAAACCTGCTGGGAGCACAGAGACAAACCAGGAAGTAGAAAGGTGACCACGCAGGTACTGGCTCTGCAGACTGGACAGAAAGACAGATGTGGCGGGTAGTAGGCCATGGCGGGCCAGTGACCACAGGGCTCAACTAGTATCAGGAGAAGCATAACATTCACAGCACAGCCTCCAAAGAAACAGGACAGAGTGATGACAAGGAGACTGGCAATGGCTAAATCAAAGCAGACCCAGAGGGTCCCCTTCCCAGCTTCGGGTGACCTAGGAGGGGCACCTCACTATCTACCTGATCTGTGACCCAAACCTAAGCCAAACTTTCAGCCGGCTGAAAAGAAGACATTTTTCATATCATCATGGCAGTTCCTTTCAGATTGCTATGCCCTGGCCAGGCCTGTGAGCATTCAAATGTCTTAGATAAAACTCAGAGGAAGCATCTGTGATTCTGCTGGAGCTAGTACTGCAGAAAGCAAGAAGGAGACAACAAGCCACGAGGCCTCTTTTCTCTGGAGATTCTCACTGTGGTTTCCAGACTGGAAGGGTCTGAGTGGTCTGAGGAAATAGCAAAGGCTCACTGTGTTCCCTGCCGCCTCTTGGGAAGGGTTACACACTTCACTGACCTGGCTTTCCATGATGCCCAAGCAATTTGTTAAGATGTTTACAAAAATCACTTCCCCAACAAATATGTACCAAGAAAGGCTCTGTTTAAGACAGTCAGCTGAAGGTGGAGGGGAAGTTAGTAGATGAGGAATACAAGAATGCAAAGCTACGACCCTACTCGAAGGGGTGCAATGATCTGAACACCAACTCTTATGTGAGTAGATGATTCCTTGCTGTTAGTTATGTGCTGAAAGCCAATAACCAATGACATGTAACTTCCCTGAAAATAGAAGCATTTCTTCTTTTTCTTTTTCCTTTTTTTTATTTTTGAGATAGTGTCTCACTCTGTCGCCCAGGCTGGAATGCTGTGGTGCAGTCTCTGCTCACTGCAACCTCCCACTACTGGGTTTAAGCAATTCTTCTGCCTCAGCCTCCCAAGTAGCTGGGACTAGGTGCGCCCCCATACCCGGCTAATTTTTGTATTTTTGATAGAGACGGGGTTTGGCCATGTTGGGCAGGCTGGTCTCAAACTCCTAACCTTGTGATCTGCCCGCCTCGGCCTTCTAAAGTTCTGGGATTCCAGGCGTGAGCCGCTGTGCCTAGCCTGAAAATAGAATTATTTACTCCATTAATCGCCCCCATGAGACAGCTGGTTACCGTCAACAAAGGAATATTCCTGTGGGCATCTTCTTAGCCCAGGAGAGAATATGAGGGAGCAGAGGCACCAGGTCCCTACTTAGAAGTCTGGCTATTGTCTATGTAGTGACTTGCTGCCTCATCATGCTTTCACTTGTGTGGACAATCTCATTGGATCATTACAACAACCTTGTGCTGAGAAAGAGCAGAGCCTGTGGCATTATCCATAGGAGGACGGTGATGATATTAAGAAATTAGACCATCTATTGAATACTTACAATGTAAGGGGCCCTGGCCCTGTATTCTATGCACAGTTGCTTTTTTAATCCTCACTGCAGCCCTATGAGGAAGGTACCTCTTTTTGGTCATGTTGTTGATAAGGAAAATGAGGCTCAGAGTGACTTATTCAAGATCACACAGCTAGTGAGTGCCAGAACTAGATTTGAACCCAGATCTGGCAGAATGTACGTCCTTGCTCACAGGCAGTGAACTCAGTCCACAAGGCATTCATAACTTGCCAACAGGTACTCAGCGGGCAATACAGGATTCTGAGTTCCTGCCTCCTGCTTTGGGATCCTTCCCCCTGCCCATACTTGGCTCAGCTGAATCCCTTGGAGTGGGTGGTTTTCAACTCTTCTTGTCCCACCCACCTGCTCTTCAACCCTCTCTGCCCAGATGTGGACAGTTTCCTTTCTGTGTGCACTAATGAGCTCTCTAAGCCCAGGCAGTGCCCTCGGGTGCCAGACGTTAGGGTCACAGTGGGAATTAGCCAGGAACATAGGCGTCTCCTGTTTGTTTTGGGAAGGCACCAATTCTGGACCACCCAAACTGCTCCTTAGCCAGAGCTCGCTTGGGAACTCTGACATGGAGTTGGCAGCTTTCCTGGTCCTCCTGATAACTCCCCTGGGCCAAAGGCTCAAGTACCATAAGCCTCTCAAAGCCCCAAACCAGCGCACTGCTGGTGCTCAAGGCACAGCCCCTGGCTGGGGATGTCCAGTTTCCTCCATTCAGACAGGAGACAGCTGCCCACCCCTGTTCTGGAAGCCCTGACTCAAAACAGTGGTGCCTGTTTCTTCCTTCCTGGTTCACCTGTCTTCAGCCTCAGCCTGTACTGGTTTTCACCTGAACTGCCCACCCCCACAGTAAGGCCAGAAAGAGCTCCCAGCCTGAAGTGTCTCCACTCGTTGTCGCTGTTGGTGTTATTGATGTGCACAGATTGGGTGGAGAATGGGAGGCTCATTGTGTGGCTTTAGAATCAGAGAATTCGGGCTCTGAATCCTAAATGTGCCGCTTAGGAGCTGCAGGACCTTGGGAAAAGCCAATTTTCTCAACATGTTGCAGCATTTTCATCTGTGCAGTGGGGCTCATACCCTTATACCTCTCAGTGCTGGCGTATGGATTAAAGGTGATGCTTCATGAAAGGTGTCTAGGACAAGGTTTGGCACATCAGACCCTCCATGGATGTGACTCTCTCCTCTCTTTATCCACACGAACAATCACTCCTCTTGTTAAGGACACCTGTCCTGTGGCTGAGTGGCTTCTAAAAATAAATGGGGACGTCTGCACACCCTCCCTGGTAGAGACAAGGGAGTTTTGTTGGTTTGGTGTTAATGGGTTTAGTGTTGGGCTGCTGGTGGAAATGATCCAGTTATTTCTGATCCTTCACCGGCAGGGAGGCCTCTGTGGTGTGCAGACCCATTCCTTAGTCCCAAGCATGCAATGTCCCCATTCGGAGAGGTGAAAGGGAATGTTTAATTATGCCTCCTGGTAGCCTGGGGGAAAGAGGACACTAGAACAACTTCGCTACACAAAAAGGACGGAGACCAGTGCCTCTGCCTCTGTGCCTTGGAGATGCCTCCTCTTCAGGTTCATCAGAGATTCTACTAATTGCGGTTTCCACTGCCTCCACACCCTTCCATTCTGTACTCTTTGTTCTCTTTGTTTAGAACACTTTCCCTTCCAATCTTATTTTTTCTAATTTTGAAGTACAAGTGGTTTTTGGTTACATAGATTAATTGTTTAATGGTAAAGTCTAAGTTGTTAGTGCACCTATCACCTGAGTCATGCACATTGTACCCAATGTATAGTTTTTTAAAAATCCCTCATGGCATTTCCTGCCCTCCCCCTTCAGAGTCTCCAAACTCCATTATATCACTCTGCCTGCCTTTGCATATCCATAGCTTAGCTCCCACTTTTAAGTGAGAACATATGATATTTGATTTTCCATTCCTGAGTTACTTCACTTAGAATAATGGCCTCTAGCTTTATCCAAGTTGCTACAAAAGACATTATTTCATTCTTCTGTTTTATGGTTGAGTAATATTCCACAGTGTATATACCAATCTTTACCTAAAATGTAGCCCATTAAATTATCTTCCTATCGAAGACCTTTTAAAAATCTTATTTCCAGAGGCTAGTGTTTTAAATAAGTAATAATGAAAAGCACCACCTTTAAACTCCTGACTATAAGGACTTCATCCTTTTTCCATCCCTCCTGGAGGTCACCGACAAAGAGACATGATAGAAGACAGGTGCAGCGTGCCTCGTAGAATAGTTATTTGTTTTCTTCTTTCTAGATGATGGTAAACTCCGTGGAGGCAGTGATTATATTTTACCTATGTATCAGCTCTATCCTAACAGTACATTGTCCAGGCCAGGGTTTCTCAACCTCTGCACCATTGACATTTGGGGCTGAGTAATTCCTTGCGGTGGGTCTGCCCTGTGCATGGCAGGATGTTTACCAGCATTCCTGGCCTCTACTCACTGGATGCTAGTACCACCCTGCCTCCTCAGTTGTGGTAGCCAGATATCACCCCTGGTTGAGAACCACTGCTTTAGTTCCTCAATACATTAAAAAATATTTTTAATAGAAAAATGTTAAGTATAGATAAAAGTAGAAAGAAAAAAGATGATGAATTATAGATATCTACCACTCTTCTTTAATAATTATTAATATTTTGCCAGTCTTGTTTCATCTACCTACTATTACTTACTTCATCTACCTACATTAGATCCAACACCTATTATTTGAAAGCAAATCTCAAGCACCATATCATTTCACTCATAAATACTTAAGTATGTGTCTCTAAAGGATAAGGACTTTTAAAATTGCTATGATGCCATCACATCTGACAAGAGTAGTAACAATTCCTTAATGTTATCTAAAACTCAGCCAATGTTCAGATTCTCTCATATCATGAACTTTTTAATACTTGGTTTGTTCAAAGGCTCAAAGAAGGCTGTGAAATACATTTAAATTTCTTTTTATCTTTTCCATGCCACTAATTTTAATGAATAATTAATAAATATTTTAAATTACTGAAACTGAGGGGTGCCAAATCAAATTTTGAGGCAAAAGAAGAGGGTTTTTGAAAGTTGGTATGAAATTTCCTCCCCGAAGGCTGAAAAGAAAATCTCTTGTGTTCATTAGCATTTGTTTAGTTTTCTCAGAGTCACCATTGACATACTTGCCTAAAATATCATTTATTTGTGAGTGAATACCTTCATTTAATTTTTAAATGTATTTTCAATGCTGAAAAATTAAATTCAACTCACTCTGTAGAGAGAACAGTGCTATGTATAACTTAGAGAAGAATCGTAGTTTTTCAGTTATTTTCTCTACTTGATTTTCCAATCCAAAGTCAAGTAGAAATGGAAAGGCATCTCCTATTGATACTGTTTGCATCTCTAGTAATCAGGAAGTTCAGATATTTAAAGCAATTGTTTGACCAGTAGTCCTTTTAATCAGTACTCTACTCATATCTAAGCATATGTTTTCAGACTTCAGATAGTGACTTTCTTTTTGTGCTTACAAAATTATTTCTATGGCAAAATAAGAGTATAATTTATTTTCTCTGCAAGAGTAACCTCAGGGTGATAGGAAAAATTATATATCTATCATGCTGCATTGTTGTTTGCTTGTAGAAGCTGCAATTTGTTTTCCTCTATTGAAATGTTTGCTTTCCTTATGACATAGAGAATATTTGGAGATATATTACGTATGCATTTGCTCTATGCATATATTCTTGCCTTTGGGTAGATATCTAGTGTCCATGGAAGAATGTGGCATTTGATTGAAAGCTGGCGAGCCTGGTAGTTTTCCAACAGTTACAGTTTGTGGTTCTACTTGAAGCAAATGCCTCCAACTGTGGACAATGTGCCTTCCTTGAGAACCTGAGACAAGTTGCTGGTTAATGTCTCTGAAATAGCCTGTTAAGACTGTTACTACAAATTAGAGTCTGGATCATTCCGAAACCCAAATAGACTTCTTTCATCTTCCAGATGGCCGTCTGATTGGGAGCTGGGCAGGATCACATTTCAGGTTGTGACTTAATGATTCAGGACAATATTTATGGTTATTACTTGACAGAGGGCAGTAAGGAAAATTAAAGCACAGCCCCATGCTTCATTTATGACAAAAAACAAATATATGGCAGGGTTGTAGATTAGAGATGGCATCTCTGAGCTCCAGGCAGAGTCCAGGCACACTTCTGAGATGGCCCACTTGGACAGGTACAGGTAAGTTGGCAAGTCCAGACTTCAAAACTTCAGTCAATGCCTTACTTTGGAAACAGCCAAATAATTCTCTAATAGATCTTGGGAAAGACATAGCTATGAGTGAGAGAGTTCAGAGGAGACAAATAATGCAATTATGTTCTTTGCTGGTATGATGACTACGTGCAGCTGAAATATTATGTTTTGGGGCACATTTTTGACTTTATTATTACAGTTGGTAATATCAACAGGAGAAAAAATAATTATGTCTGCCAGTTGTGGGCATTTTGTTTATGTAGTGTGTAATTTCTGCATTAACTTCTCCTTCTAAAACATGCTCTATATAATATTCATCTCTTACATTACCCAGAATTTTAGGAATCCTATAATTGGGTGCTTTGAGGAAGAAAATGGCAAACTGGGGAAGATGACACATAGAAAGGGATAAATAAAGCTTGAGCCAGTTAATGAAAGTGTAGATTGTGTACAAGAAAAGCCAGCAGAAAGTTTATCTTGCTCCATTAATCCTCTACTCACTCTGTGAAATGAGAATGCACATATTGTTCTGGGGGGAAAAAAAGAGAAAAACTAAACCATATGCCATTAATACATTTGACCAACTGTGACATTTTTTAAATAAGGTTTTAACTGGTTTTATTACACCAACTGTGTAATTTCAAAACGACTTCGTCATCTATTATATCTATTATAAACAAGTACTTTGTTTAACCAAGCCAATAATAACCTTCACAGGGAAGGCTGAGACTTAAGGGACAAATTCTCTGTTTGTTTAGATAAGGGAAAAGAGATTCTTTGGCTAGAAATAGAAAAAAGAACATCATCTTGAAAAGAAATTTTAATTTATCACACGATTCCCAATAACTTGAGATTCTTTTCTGTTGTTTGTAGGATTGACGTCCAGTGCCTTAAGCCTACCCCCAAGTTAGTGCCATCTTGGTTCCAGCACCCATGGTCTGCTCCTGGGCTCCCAGCATCCAAAGGGACTACAAAGCGGGACTGTGTAAACACCACTTGGGGTGTCCTGCCCCTAGTGGGGAGCTTGCTGGTAAAAGTGTGGTCAAGCTGACTTTAAGAGGAGTCACTACCTCTTCTTTCTATTTTGTCTTTGACACATAATGATTTTACATGATTATGGGGGTACAATATGATGTTTGATGTATGTATACATTGTGTAATGATCATGTCAGGGTAATTAGTATCTCCATCACCGTAAACATTTATCATTTCTTTGCGCTACCTTTTCTTTAGACCTTGACCTTGTCAGCCCAAACTGAAAGTGGCTGCTTTTGCCAGGTGGACTGGAGAGAAGGAATGGGGAGAAATCTCCTTGCCGCCTTACATCCTGTAAGTTACACCTGACATCCTCCTGGGTTCAAAGACAAGGCTCTAGCTCCCTAAATAGTTTTCAGTTAGTGGCCTTTCTTCCTCTCAGTGCAGTCTTTTAAATTGTTGCTATGCATATTCATTCAATTTCTTTCCAGATGTTTGTTTGTTCATGCTTTCTGGAGATGCTCAGGCCCTTTCATTTTGTAGGAGGGTAGATTGGATGCTCATGCACCTATTGCTTTCTTCAGTGGGAAGTGCTCAAGGTGAGTGAGACTGAGAGCTAATATTCCTCACCTGTCTCCTTTAGTATAGCAAACCGGTGTAACTTGGGCTGACTCCTTGGGGAATACCGAAGGCTGGGTCTGCACAAAACCAGAGCATGGGCTTTAGAATGGGCAGAGTTAAGTTTACATCCTGGTTCTATTCTGTATGTGATCAGAGGAAATTAACTCTCTCAGTCTCCAGAAATTAACTTTATCTGGAAAGTGGGAATAATTCCAGTTTCACAGGATTGTAATAACGATGACATGAAATTGCGTGCTTGAGACATGGGGAAAACAGTCCATATTTGAAAAGTTTACCTCTAATATCTGCAAAAGGAAATCCATTTTATCGGGAATATGGCACTTTCTGTGCCTCATACTACATAGTTGTAGTAGGAACCATAAACCCAAGGCTACAGGACCAGTGTTCCCAGGTTGCCCGTGCTCTGTGCTGTTACCCTCTTTCCAGTGCCTCTGTGCTCTACATCTGCCAGTGACCCATGGCTTGTACTTCCCTTGAATCAACTGTGCATTGTATCTTCATCACATTCAGTCTGTAACATTCCTTATGTTGTTCTTTGTTGATGGAGTCACAGAATATCATCAAGCTGAAATTTATCTCATTTACCTTCTGGGCCAAGGCTTCCACTTTACTGCGTAAGTCCTTGAAGCGCAAGAGATTGTGTGACTTACTAAGAGCACTAAAGGTAGCTCGTGGCAAAGCCAGGGCTCTTGATGCACAGGTCAATAGAGTTTTCATCACCTGAGATTGTTATTTAACTTCTGTGTGTGGACATGTTTCCTATCCATGCCCCCACCCGTAACATACACAGACATACACACACACACCCCTCAGATTTAAAGTTCCTTGCAGGTATATTGACTCCTGGGCTGTCCAGCATTTTAAGGAGGTAATTAATAAATACATCCTGAACTGATTCGGTGGAGGGAAGGAACAATTTCTGGACATGTCAGTAAACAAACATTTCATCAAGTGGCCTCCCTTTCAATTTTACAGATCTATTGATCTGAAAAGCAATACAGATAACATTTTCATGTAGGAAGAGGAGTTTTAATCCACAGCCAATGGCCACTGCCTTCCTTCTCCAGGGGGCTCAGTTGTCCTTGTGAAGGTGGGAATTGGAACATCTGGATTGCTTCACAATGGGGGAAGGTTCCTCAGAGCAGGAAGGCCAGGAGACATTCAGTGCCTTCTCTGCACCTTGTGATGAATAGGATCTATTTACGACAGACTAACTCTGTCCTCAACCTCAGCCAGGCAGCAGCCCCTAACCCGGTTAACTTTCAAATGCGCTAGCGAGGGACAAAGGCACAAAACCAAATGGAAAGTATTGCACAAATTCAGTGAGAGAGGTGGATGCAGGCAAAGAGGAGGCCAGTCAGCCTATTAGAGGAGACGTGAAACAGATGACTCCTGACATGGCTGGAGAATGCGGAGGGTTTTCTAATACATATTAGATTCCGTTTTCACCAAAGGTCAGCTTTAATCAAGTTCCCAATATAAATATTACCAATATAAACCAAGTAATGGAGGTTAAATGGCTGTTCTCGAGGTCAGCGACTCTTGGTCAAGCTGGAAAATTTCACATGAAATGGACTAGTTGGAATTTACCTGGAGGTAAATTGCCTGGCCAGTGCCTGGCCATGAAACTTGAGCCCGCCCTGACCCTCTTAGCTGTTGGATGGAGTGCAGACTGATGTGGAGCATGGCAGAATAGCTCTGCTTTCCAGCTCCATGGCTGAAAACCAGATGCATTGGACCCTGGGGTTTTCATAAACACACAAGGTTTCAGTTTCTCTGTGGCTGAGGTTATAGTGTGGGGGTGGGGTTATGTGAACGTCTGATGCACAAACAGATACATCCTGCTTACTGACTTCTCTATGGAGGAACACCTGGTGATCCTGGGAGGATTCCCCTCTCCTCCTAGGTTCTGGAGGCTGAGGTCCCTGATGAGCCCTCAGGCCACCCTTCACAAGAGGTGCTGCAAGATCTTGCTGTAGACGTAGAGCCACTTTATCAAATGCCACACCAGCCTGGCCTGCCACACATGATCCTCATCATATTGGCATTTTTGACTATGCCCTTTCCTTACTGCCCTTTTGCTCCCTCTTAGCCTTGTGGCATCACATGTCTACATCGTTATTTGTCTCCTTCTCTTGTTGTGACTATTCAGTTCTTAAAATCATTGTCATCGTCTCTCACTTTCTGCTGGCTTTAACCATAGCCTGAACTCTGCTGCCTAACTATATATATAGTTCTTGCATTAACTTTTCCTTCCAAAACATGCTCTGTGATCTACTATATATAAAAAACAACAAACCATATATATGTATATATATCAATTTCATTATTGTATAAAAAAGAAAATTATTGCAAAAGTTTCTTTTGTCCTTCCAATGTGCCAGTCACTATGCTAAGTGACTTACATGCCTCATAGTATTTACTTTCCATAGCAATCCCATGAGGCAGATACTCTTTATTATTAATAATTTATAGATGAGGATGTAAATCGCCCAAGGTCACGTGGTGGTAGAGGCAGGGCTTGAACTCACATCTGATATTAGTCTGCGCTCTTAACTACGACTTATATTGCCTGCTTAAATGGTATCACAAAGCTGGTATCTTTTCTGCATGGATGGTTTTGAGTTCTCATTCATTTCTGACCAGGTTCTGAGTAAATACTCAGTTTTCCATCTACGTATCTAGCCTCTTCTTCCAAAAATGGGCTTTTAGTCAGAGACTTAGAGTTCCACATCTCTTAACTCTTAAAGATAAAGCTACATGCATAACAAACATATTGTGTAGAGACATTGTGTTAAGGTAACATTTAAGGTATTCATTGGTGGTTCCACCCAGCTGATGCTCAGTAGGTTCTGGGAGCTTCATGACTGCCTGGCTTCATGACTTGCTCATCAATGAACCATACATCCAGAAGGAAAGCATGGATCCATCCCATAGCAGTTGCTTTGGTGCCTCTAAGCACAAAACAGCCTGGGGAGAGGAAGGCTGCTGCCTGCGAAATGCACCTCCTTTCATCTTTTATGGGCATGCTAGAACATAAAACCGGGAGAGACAGGACCTGAATAACCACGTTACCTCTTTCAAAGCAAAAAGGAGAGGAGGATGGAACACGGAGATTGATATACAAAAGCGACAGTCTAAATAAATAATCTACATAAATTTGCATTTGTATAGGAGCATTGTTATAAAATGTGGTCTTCATTAAAGAGAGAGGCTGGTGATATACCTTAGGCCTCACATGTGTGATTTCTGATCATCTGGCTCTCTCATCTCTTTAAAGTCAAATTCTGTCTATGGAATATTTACCTTGTTTAAATAATGCAACAAAATCGCCTGAAATGAACGCTTCTGAGATCTATTCATGACACTATTATATATGTGGTATAATTTACAGGCAGGGATAAAGATGTACGTTCACATGTGCCATTTCCAGGGGTCTTAGATACACAAGTTTCCTGGTGATAGGTTTTGGAAAAATCATTTAAAAGGGCATTCTGGCTTAGAACTAAATATTCTTTAATCCCAAAGGAAAATGAAACAAAGAATAATTGAGAGTGACCGAAAATAATTTCCTTTATAGAAGGGGGCAACAGTTGCTCTTTTTCTTTCTCAACTCATGACTGAATAAATAAGAAGGGGAAATGGCTTTTAACAACAGTATGAGGGATTTAGTTTAGAAAAATGATAAGCCTTCTTTTAAGAAGAATGTTTTGTACAGACTGTCATCTGTTCTGGTGTAAAGTGGTGGGAAAAATAGAATAGAATGGCTTGAGATCCTTCCTAAAGAAGAAACAGGAGGAAAATAGTCCCAGCCTCGCCAAAGTCATTAGAAAGCACTGCCATACTGTGGAACAGTCATTGGAGTTAAAATTAAAAGACTAGAATTCCAGACCCTGGTTTTTAATTACTAGCTGTGTGACCTTGGGTAAATTATTTCACTGCTCTGGACTTCATTTTTCTCAACTGTAAAACTGGAGCATTGAACTAGAAAATATCTAAGGTTATCTTCAGTTCAAATAATTTTTTCGTTTGAGGTTCCTTATGGCAAAAGATGAATACATTATGGTTTGCCTGAGATAGTCCTGATTTGTGCCTATTGTTCTGGCATAGTTATTAATAGAGCACAATCTCCTTCTTAAAATGTCTTGGTTTGGACCACAAATTATATAGTCATCCTAACTAGATTAGTTAACACAACAATTTTCACTTGAGATCAGCTTACATTGTTTCCCACAATACTGATATTAACCAGAAATATTCAGCCAAACAACTAAGCTCTTCTTCCAAGAAACAAGTATTAATAATGGTAATAATAATAGCTGTTTATTGAGTTGGAATGTTTTCCAAGCATTAGTTAATGTAATCCTCATTACAACCCTAGAAGTCAGATGCTACTCATTTCTCTTTTACAAATGTAAAAGCATTGAGCCTCAAGAGGATAACTTGCCCAAGTCAGGATTTGAACCTAGGTCTCTCTGACTCCTGGGAACAAACATTTCAGCTTTCTACCATGGTGCTTACAATAGAATATATTTTACTAATACCCCTAGCACCCTCAACCCACCAAGTACTTTGACTGTGTTTAGCAGCCAATCTTCCTGGCTGAGAAAGCAAAGCCTTTGCAAGTTCCAAGCCATTCTATATGACATGAAGAGTTACAGATTAAAATCTTCCAAAATCACTATGACTTCATATGAGCAACATTTTTTTCTTTCCAACAAAGATACTCAGACCCCTGGGTCATTGTGAAAGTCTTTGGAGCTCTAAACTTTCTGATATTTACTGAACAAGACCTGCCCAGAGATTATTGAGAAATTGTGATGTTAATTAAACCATGATGTTCCTGTTACCCAGCAAGCAAACAGTTGAGTGATAAAAGCAGTTCAGTGTCCTAAAGTCATTTTCAAAGCAAAAGAGGGTCTGAACAAAATAAATGATTTGAATGCAAGACATAAACAACCAAACAGGCCTGCAAATGAGACCAGTAATGAGGCATCTGGGACCTTAGTTCTGCTTCTGATGCCTTTCAGGGCGAGCCTTGATGCTTTTCAGATTTTCAAAGAAAAATAAACTGGTGACAAAAGAATAGCAGCTGTGGGCACAATAAGGAAATTAGTTGGAGCAGATTTGTAATTAAGCACTGAAAATGGATCAGTATGATCCCTCCCTGCGTACAAGTACCTTTTGCTTTTTGCCTCTTCTCAAAATCCCATTTTTAACAAAATTAACACACACTTTATCTTCAGTCTGGCATGTCTTGACCTGGGATATTAGCTAAAGACATTATTTTTTTTTTCTGGAAAAAACAAGACATTAGCTCACAAGAAGCACAGAACCCCATGAAATAAAATAACATTGACTTTGGGTTGATTTTTGTCATTTTATAACTTTGGAAAGACTGAAGAGCTTTCTCCACTCAAAAGATTGTATATTTATGTATAATGAAGGGAGAGCAAAGGATCCTGGGGCATTTTGAGGATAATTAATTTTTATTTCCTAATATAAGATGAAGATGAAAATTTTATGATCTTCATAATTGTTCTGATGTTATTCAACAATCACATCACAGCCAAATAAAGCTTAGGCTCTAAGTATATTATTATATGTTGAAATGTTTTAGAAAATATTATTTTTGCATGGAATGAACTTTAGTGTTAAATACATTGATTATGTCTTCTAGGCTACAGATGGCCCCTAACCCCCAGCCGGATGAACCCTTGTGGCTTAATGTGGCATTTCATGGATGATGTGCTCCAGCAGCTCTTAGAGGGAGACAGACCTAGACCCTTCTTGAACTGGAAATTAGTGCGTCTCTCAGAGAAGCTGATTCCTACTTCCTGGTCCACCCTGGAGAGTGGGCCTTTTCTCTTGCTTCCTGGTTCCTATCCCCTCTTGCTGTTCTTCCTGTAAATCACTGAGCTTAGAGAAAAGGAGGAGTGGGTGGACCCAGGTGTCCTGAATCATTAGGCACCCTGGCTCCTCTGGGGGCCAACCAGATTCTCTGAGCTTTGACAGCAGTGAAAGGTGACAAGAAAGTAAATATCCTAGTGCCCCACTTAACCAGAGGTCAGACGTCCCCCAACCTCCACCTTCTGGAATTCAGCTTGAGAAAGAGGAAGGAAGCAAAACAGGCTCGAAGCAGCGGAAACACCAGTCACAAATCAATGCACTTTAACTATGTCTGATTGACTCGTAATTAACACATACTCCTAACAAGGCAATTTAAGTAGTCTCTCAGCCCATAACGAATTAAAAGCAGAAAATTGGAGGAGGCCAAAGAAGGAGGTAAGTGAGATTGGTAGGGATAACATTGAAGGCAGTAAGAAATGATGGCCAACAGCCTGACATCAAAGGAAGAATCAGAAACAAGCCCCTTGAAAATGGTCCCAGAATTAGCAGAATCAGCACTCCACAGCCGTGTATACTGGGCCAAACACATCTGGAAAGCCCCGAGGGCTCATTGTGGTACCCAATACTGTAGTTTCTGCTCTAAAAGCTTACACAACGTGAGAGAAGGAGCCAGCTTGTGAGGACACTTTGGCCTCTTCCAGCTCCTACGGTTCTCCAATCAGAGAATGTTTGAGAATCACCCAGGGAGCTTGCTAGTAATAACAAACTGGAAGATTCTGACCAAAAACATCTGTATCCTCAGCCCAGGATCCTGCATTTTCACATGGCTCCATCCACTGCGATGCTAACTCACAGTCCCACTTTCAAAATCACTGCTAACTCCTTCACCAAACTGGGAAACCACTCAGACAGTCACTTAGTGTTTGGGGCCCTGATTCTTTTGTAAAATAAAAGGTCAATCATCTCTAAATTCCCTAACAACCAGACCTGCATAGTGCATATTCTAATTTTCCGATGAATGCCTATGCAGCTGCTGAGTGATCGAAGAAGTGTTTGTGAGGATGACTGACTGACCCCCTTTTCTTAAAAAGAAGGCCTAGAAGAGTGTGTTCAGTGTCTCTAACCTTTGAAAACTGCACATCCCATCAGCAAAAATTTGGGGGGGCTCACTCTGTACAGACGTGTTTTTATTTATAATTTGTGCATGTGCTACTAAATGAATATATTGTTTATATAATAAAACATACCCCAAAATAAGACAAAGATTAAATTAGATGTTCTAATTTTTTCTTCACATATACCACTTTTAAGATGACTGGAATAAATTTTAGAACAGATTCTATTCAGCATCCATTAGAATTTGAGCAATTTTAAGGGCACTTTTTGCTTAATTGGTCATGGTAGTCTCAAGGCCCAACTCATGGTCCAGGCATGTCTTTGAATGAATAAATGTTTTGGGATTTGAAGTGCTTAAGCTTCAGTGATCCAGAGTATTCATTCATATGGAATATCTCTTTCTTCCATGGGAGTCAACAAACACAGCATGACCACATGTAGAAAATAAAGGGTGAGGTTGGCAAATATTACTCATATTTGAGGAAACCACCTGTTAGAATTTAGGGAGTATGATCAATATTTATGAAGCTCAGAAAACCCTCTCCAGGGCAGGGGGATGACTCATAGTTCATGTAAAGGTAAAAGCATCAGTTCCATAACAGATACGTATTAAATACCATATGTGTCTATGAAGGGTTTTGTGTGTGTGTTGAAGACATTCTTTAGGAGGTAGTAGGGATTTCCGTTTCCAAGGATATGCTCTGTCAGATGCAATTTATTCAACTGATTTCTTGTTTTTTTCTTGGGAGGGTTTTGGAAAACCAGGTAATATTTTTTAAATGCACTTTAAAAATGAATATATATTGCATCCTTTTTTACGCAAAAGTTTAAAACTTAAAACAATTTAAAATTCTGTTGATTATACTCAGGGTACTTTGTGGCTTATGTCATGTGATGAGTGACTTTGCGAAGTCCTAAAGGTGTACATCTTTAGTATTCTGTTTGCCAAAGTGACCAAGACTGAATTATAGTTATCTGCCCACCAGTCATTGGCATGGCAGTCTCCTTAGTGAGTTGTAAGGATCATACTAGTCATTGCTGGGACTGTGAGAAGGAATTATCTGGGAAAGAAGAGGGTAGACCTCTCTTTGAAGAAATGGAAATGCTAATGGATACTTGCTTCACTTAGTCCAGCATTCTCAAATCTTCTGTTTTTAGAACCTCTTTACATTCTTAAAGTTGTCTATGACTTCAGAGAGCTTATGTTTATCTGGGCTGTATCTATAACTATTAACTATGTTAGACATTAAAATTGAGAAATTTTCAAAATACAAGAATACTCATTCCATTAGCCATCAGAACAATGAAATCTTTGTCATGTAGCCTCTAGAAAACCACACTGTAAATTTATGAGAGAAGAGTGAAAAGGACAAATAACATTTTAGTTTATTATTAAAATAGTTTTAACTGCATAAACCCACAGGAAGAGTCTCAGAAACTCCCAGTTGTCCCTAGACTACACTTCAGGAACCACTGACTTAGTCCATCCTAGGAGCAAAAACCTGACCTATGTCCCGTGCCTAGCACAAAGTGTCAACCAAGCTGTAAAAGTGACACCTGGCTAGTGGAGGTTGAACAATTTCATCTGGGTAATGTCTGCCTTGGTGACAGCTGGTGGCCCTCCAAATTATGACAAAGCACATACCATGATGTGCTGAATGTGGAGGACATGATATTTTTAAGAGTGACTTTTCACCTCTGGAATTTTTGGAACCAGTGACCTTCCCTTTTTGTCATAACTCTTGATACAGTGACCAATGTTCCTATAAATTATTTGCTGTGGCCACCTCTGGAAATCATTAGCTTCTGGGTGTGGGTAAAGGATTCTGAAGGATAGATGCTCCAGGACTCAGTCCTCGAGTTTCAATAACAGGATTCTTTTGAACTGAGATCTTGACATTTCAGCGGAAACTTTCTGTGTTGTCAGAAACAGGGCAAAATAGGTATCAGTTCCCTTAAGCAAATGTCTAAAATTATATTATTTACATTTAGAGTCAATAAACACACAAATACTTGTTGAATAAATAAGTGAAATATGAAGGATGCCATCAATTAAATGTGAGTAACTGTGGTCTTGGAAGGACAAATTATTTCTCAGGGCAGGATGGAGAACATTTTCCCCTTCTTCCAGTGAGAGAAGATGGTGGGGAGGACTCACTCCTCACAGAGACATGTTAGTCATATTGGACATGAGTCAGAGGACTGGGGGCAGCGCTGATTACAGTGTAAAATAAAAACATGGGGCACCTTGTTCAAAAAGCATTAAAGAAGTGCATTAAAGTCACCAAAATAGAAAACTTTTTTTCTTCTATATTTTTTCTTTCCTCTTGTCACAATGTTACTTATTTGCTGTCTGAGTCATTTTCAGTAAAGAAAAATTAAAGTTTGAAATTATTAGCGCAAGTTTTCCATTTATCTTTATATTGTACAATGTCATTTTTAAATGAAAATATAAGAGCATGTGTGCAGAATCACTGAAAATCTATAATTTGGTTTTCATAGCTTATAGATGCACAGGTATTTTATTCTTGCCAGAATAGTGAAAACACTACACAAAACTCCACTGTTTTTATTTCACTTCTTGAAACATGTGTATTGTACCACACTCTGGAAGCAAGTAGCTTCCATAACATTCTCATCTTATATTCATTTTGAGTATCACTGAACTCTCACACAAGGTGGGCCCACTAAAATTGCTGTGCTCATGAGGCATTACCAACAATGCATATGAATAGGACAGCAAGAAACAATGGACACATGTACTGTGTGTATCTTCTCTGCTCACATGAACGTTCTATTGTCCCATCAGACTTCGCCTAAAAAGCACAAGTTCAAAGATAGAATTATTAAACATTTCAATATTGTAACATCAGAGAATTAACCAAGCATGACACCCTCTTGAGCATGGATGACACCCTATGGCACTGCATGAATCACATGTCCATGAAGCTAACTCTCTCACCTGGGACCATGCTACTGCGTTGAGAATGAAGGCTCATCCTGACCAGTGGACCCATGCTTGGATTATGCTGTGTGCAACTCTCCCAAGAAAATGGGATATCCAGCATCCCACAGGAGAACACTCCTCCTGCAGGGCCAGGGAAGCTAGAGAGCAGAAGAGGGAACCCTAGATGATTAGTTGGAGTGCATGAAGAAAATGATTGAATTCTTTTTTCTGTTAACTACTTTCTTACCTCATTCTTTTAAAACTTCTGTATATTATGCGTATATTTTCTGAATGCACAAAACATATTAACAAAGCACTATAGGCATATAATTTATAAATATGTAAATATATATTGGTGGCTGTGCTCAAACATGTTTAACTGATAGGAGTACCTGAAAGACAAATTGGAGGGCTCCACCCTAGAAGACAGCATGAGGAATGGGTCAAGGAGGAAAGCAAAGGACCGAGGCGAGAGGGAGGCCCATTTTGTTTTACTTAGCAATGACTTCCTCGGAGTTACATGCCACTGACCTCTTCTTATAGCACTATGAGGCAGTCTTATTATTCCCATTTTACAGACGAACGAACGGAGACCCGGAGAGTTACCTAAGTTGCTGAGGGTCACAGAGCTGATTATGGCCTGGTATGCCTATTGCCCTGATCATCTATAGATTGCAGCAGGCTGAGCACATAAAGAGAATCTGAGCAGAAGTATCCCCATCAGTCAGAAACCAATGTTTTCCCTGTTTTACAGATGAGGAAACCAAAAATCAGAAGAAGGTGGTGGTGGCTAGAGCTTCTTGGGGGCAGAGGTTGGGCATGTGGTGCATAGCAAAGTCTGGAGGACAAGTGCTATGGCTGAGATGGTCACCAGCGTCCTGTGCAGGATAGATCTAGTTTCTAAAGGTTGAGGGGATCCTTCACATGGAGATCGCCAGCCTTAGAAATGGGTAGACAGAACCTTTAGCCACCGGACTGGAAATTACAGGCTCAATTTATTTTACACTGCCAGCTCAAGGGCATGAAGAATCAGTTTATGATGATCTCTTTGGTAATTGCAACATCCCTAAAAGGTAACAAAGCAGCCTCATCTCATATTTACATCTACATGGAGCTAAGGAGCTGGGACAAGGCCTTCCCGCTTATGATTGAGAGTCATGCTGTTCAACTCCAAATCCCTGCGCTGGCTCTGACACAGGCTGCAAAAAAGGCGGATTCTCACTATCTTTCCATTTCTTATTTTACCTCATTTGGTTAAGCTCAGCCCGAGGAACTTCCGTTTTCTTATCTTGAACATCATGTACTGTTCCAGCCCACAGCCAACCACCCAGGAAGGAAGCATTTTGTTCCTTTTAGACAGAGGGTCTGGCTGGCCATATGGCCACGTTGTTGAAAGACTCTGAGTAACATCTTTATCATGCTAAAAAAAGATCTATTAGAGCTTGAGAGTGCACAGCCTGTTAGAGTTTAATATTCATCTCTGGCCTGTTTACCTCACAACAAAGAAAAACTGCAGAGGCAAGGGAGAGGGAGGGTGAGGAGGAAGAGGAGAGAGAGAGAACGAGAGAAGGGAGGGAACAAACCAAGCTTGGGCCTTTTTTCCTATTCATTTTGAGTTTTCCTAAATCCTATTGCAACTTAATGACGTCAATATGTTAGACCTCAATCTGTCTGATATTGTTGGGAATCTAAACTATGTTAATTCTTCATTGTAGTCAACTCATTATTCAAACTGGTATTAAATGCTTGCCATTTTTAATATTACATGAAAGATGTTTTTATTCTTTCTCTTTTCTTTTTTGACTTTTATAACTTGGTTAAATATTTTGATGTCTACATAAAATATGTAGGCGTAAGAAAGAATTTCCAGTAAATGCATTGTTTCAGCTAGAAAACATAAAAAGAAATTTGCATGGCAAATTATCTATCCTGTATTTTTATTTTCCTGAGACAGCTGGTTTCTTGGAAATTATGCTTTAAGCTACCTATTGCTTTTGATTTACACTGCAGAGAATTTTGAAAAGTGCTAGATAAAATGGATCAATAATTTTTTAAGTGACTCAAAAATGTGAAGAAATATAACATGGAAAAAAATGCCTAAATCTGTTCTACTTAAAAAGCTATGTCAAATAGAGATTTTTGCATTGCCAGTCAAAATGGCCTGGTTAATGAAGTATAGTAGGCAGAAGGAATTAAGTTGTGAATTGGATGGAAAAAATTATACAGTTTTTCTTTCTATTGTAGGAAGCTAAAACATATACATCTAATTCTAGACTATCAGGAGTCATGGTGGGAGTGGAAGGCCCATGGGTGATCTGAAAGAGCACTCGTGTCGACTCATCTTTGGCATGTATATTTGCACACATATGGTACATTAGCAGGACTGATCAGAAAATGCATTGTGTTTCAAATAAGAGTTTTACTTTAGAAACTTGATTCTGTGTGACTGGCAAACTGTCTAGTGAGCTCTTTCTCAGCCTGCCCAGCTCTCATCCTCTCCCTAGCCTAGAGGTAGATTTATTTCTCATATTGACATAAAGCACATGCTTCACTGAATTCCTCTATCTCCCTCTCCCTTGCCATCTACCTTGCTCTACTATCTGTGCATCTTATTTATCTTCCCTGTACAGTCTCCAAGAATGAGGAGAAATGTTCCAGTAATGACAGCTGGTTCTTCCTGAGGGTTTACCCTGAGCTTTTCTATTTACCTTACCTGAGCTCTTATATGTATTATAGACCCTCATCTTCCCCATGATCTCATGAGGTTCTATCAATATTCCAATTTAGAGTTGAGAAAACTGAGGTGCAGAGAAATTAAGCAACTTGCCCAAGGACACAAAGTTTATAAAAGGGATACTGGGATTTCAACCCAGATAATCTACTTCCAAAGCATGTGCTCATAGCCAAATTTATGACTGCCCCAACAAAAGAAAAGGCATATATTGGCTGGAAATGAAGACAGGAATATAATGACTTGAAGAGGGTAAAGAGGAAGGGGCTTCTGGGTTCAAATGATCTATTTCTTGATCTGGGTGGGTGCTGATTTACATGCACCTTGTGGAAAATTCATGGGACTGAATACTTATGATGCACTTTTATTTGTGTTTATTATATTTCAATTACCTTAAAATAGGAAAAAGTAAATGAACAAAAATAAAGAAGGTATATGTATATGATCAATGATAAGTTGAATGCTCGTTGGGTATTCAATAACAATCTTCTTGTTGAAAGAAGATCGATGGAAAAGGGCTTACACAAAGGTGGCCTCTCGAGGAAGTTGAAAACATGCACCTGGGATCCAGAATTAGTTTAAGTCTAGGCCCTGCCACTGGTTAATTTTGAAGAAAATACGTTGATCTCTTTCCATGTCTCAGTTTACTCTCCTGTATAACCAGGGATAGTTTAGTCCAACTTTACAAGGTAGGGTTAATTGAGCATATTTACATAAAGATTTAGAAGTGAAGTGAAGACAGGCTCCTCTTATTGGATGCCAGGGGAGCCTTGGTAATCAGAATGTAGCAGCTGCTGCAGGGAAGGGAACATTGGGCTAGTAACTGTGATCCTTTCTCCTAAATAAATAAAATGTAGGTATTTAAAAGCCATTTTGTTGGCAGCATCAAGGTGTGTTTTTTCTCCAAGTAAAAGCCTTTTCATTCAAAACAAATTGTATGACCAGATGCAAGGTTAGCCAGCTGACACTAATAAATCCACTACGTTCACAAGTTCAGAAGGTGCAGACATTAGAGAGAGTACATTTCCTCCTACTCTTCCTTGTAAATCTTGTGTTCCATAAGTAAAATGCAGAAGCAAAAATGAATAAGCATATGCAGTTCCCTAGAGTTTATGACAGAAGCCAAATTCTAGGAAGAAGCAAACCAGTTAAATTACATTTCTTGGACTAGATAAGACTGGTTTCTGTGTCTATCCAGTGGCTTGATGTGTTGTAAACCTGTGAAGTCTGAAATCTTCGTTCCCTTCTTTTGCACCCTCCATCGCACTGAACTGGCCCACAAGCATTTATAGGATACCTACTGTGTGTATTCCTTTTCCGTGCCCTTCCATGTCTCATATCCTGACCTTGGTCACAAGGCCTATTCTAATTGTGCCAGTGGCCAGTCTGCTTGCCACAATTCTGTCAAAGCGGATAAATTAAACATGTCAGGTGATATGTGGAAGAAAAGGCTTTCTGATTTATTATAGAACTCTTTATGGATAAGAGTTATTTCTCTTGGCCTGATACCTGCTCTCAGAGGCTTGATCACATTTCAAGGCACTGTAGCCATTTCCTTAAATATTCTGGGTTCTCAGATGTTTGAGTGCATGTGTCTCTCTGGGTGTACACATCTGAATATGACTGGAAAACTGGAACAAGTTTGTTGCTGATTGCAAAGTAAGAAAGGAGAGAAAAAGTTAATCCCTGCTGCTCTCACTTCAATTACTTTAAGATTCATTGTTGCTATCTCAGCTAGGGAAAGAAATTAGGGTCACATTGCAATTTAAAAAACCTTTAGACAAGTTTGAAAACATACTATCATTTGCAGAAGTGTATAGAAATCTCCATTTTTTACCCATTTGTGTTTTCAAATAGGGTGCTATTGTATCTTTTTTTTCCCCTGATGTGGTTATTTATTTAAAAAAAAAAGACCTAGTGGCATAGGAAGGTCAAATTTGGGGTGATCATTCTCCCTTTAGCTTTTCAGATGTCACAACCAGATGAAGTATAATTTAGGAAGCACAGAGCTGGGTGATGGGTCTTGCAGAGCTGCCTGTCTGTTGAACCTGGAAGAAAGTTTATCCCCAGCAAGGTAATTTATGACACAAGGGTAGCTCAGCTCCCTGCAGGCAGCACAGCCTAGTTCTCTAAGAACTCCTGGTTTATTGGTGAGAACTGTAAGTCTGGAGCCAGGATAAGTTATGGCTTTCCAGTGGCTTTCTCCTTTCTCCTGTTCCTTGTTGTAATATTTATTATTTGTGGATGGGGATGAGAGGGTTCCCTCTGCCAACTTTTGAACCCTCTCTAAATTCATGGCTCTGAGTTTTGAACCATCCCTGCACCTTCCTGTATTTGAGTTTCTATTCTCTTAAGCACTCTGCAGCTTCCTGTTTTGAATTGAGAAAGGCTTATTTTAAAAGGTAGAAACAATTCCTTAAACATCAAATAGCTTTTTTTAAAGTGCAACATATTTTGATGAGCCAAGTGTAAATGAATTGGAAACATATGCTCCAAATTTCTCCAGTTTATGCAGCAACTTCATGGCTGAATTATTGTTACGTTTCACTGGATTCAAAGTTGATAAGAAGTGATAGGACAAAGGAGGGAGAGACCCACTTGCTCTTTTTTCTTCTACTGCTTTGTTCCTTCATTTATGTAAAATGGGCTTTGGTTGAGTTCTAAGAGCTGGAGAGAAGAGGAGGGCTCAGGAGCCGTTTATAAGTAGGGCTTGTAAACTTATAAGCCGTTTATGTTTTTGTCAACGAAAAACTCTGTATTAGGAAATAGGGCATTTTAGCTAAAGATTAAATTCTTGATGTAATGGATGTAACCTTAGGAGGTAGAAATAACTCTGAAACCTGGGCTTCCTACCTCTCTACTGCATTGGAGCCTGTCTCATCCCCTTCACACCTGGAGCTCATTTGCTTCTTCCTCCCCAAGCTGCAAGTCCTGTCCTTAAGAACCCTGAAAGGTTATTTGAATCTAGAACTTTCTACCATCAGTTGCCTTAAATATGTATTTTTGAAAGTAGGCCCTGTGAGCATTAGAGACAGCTCTGCAAAGGTGGCCTAGGAGAAAGCAGAGGAAATCCTCCACAATCCTGCTCACCATGTGAAAGGGGTCCAAAGCTGCTTCAACCTCAGGAGACTTGTGTGGGGGCACTTCAGCCTTTTAAGGGTCAGAGTGCATGGTATGTGGTTTAAGAGATACCCATGGGGTGACATTCGGGATTGTGTGATTGGGAGAGAGTAGCCATGAGAACACAAACTGGACTGAGTGACAGAAGAAACATTTACTCTTCCTGCTAACATCCTCCAAGACATGCTTGGGAAAACGACTTGCCATTTTTCTGGGTTTGCCCATTTCCCCACCTGAAAATGATGGGCTCACAGTGATTGCCACCCACCCGGTGAGGTGGGCGCAGGGTAAATGTGAGAATTTCTGCAGGGAGCTTAGGAATCCCTGGCTTCCAGTTTAGCATCTCTATAAAGCACTAAGCGCCAGTAAAACGCACTTGTAAGTGTGAGCCAGACACTATGGGGGAAGCAGGTACATTTTGCGTGCAGTGAGCCACCAGCTCAAAATCTGCCTTCTATTCATTTGTAGAGAGGAAAACACAGTTGTTAAAAGTTACTTTGTGATGACAGAATGTGCTGAAAAGAAACTGCCAAGAAAACCCCTTTGCCCAGCCCTGGCCCTGGTATCCTGTGGCTAGCTGGGATTATCTAAAGTGGGTGTCCTTAGAGAGGGCAGGCATTCTCTTCCACCACAGACTGTTGAAACCTCCCCATTCGACTGTTTTAAAAGCTGCAGAGAATTAAAAATAGAAGCTTTTCGGAGGGAGGAGAGGGCCCTTTAGGGGCACTTTATTTGCTTTGGTTTCTATCTCCCTCCCTGGAATGCAGTAAAAACCTGGAGAAGTCAGCACGCAGAGTAGCCTTGCAGAGAAACGAAACCCCCTCATGCCAAAGTGAAGGCTGAGGGGCTCTTTCTGGGTTCTGGTTTTATAATCATTTCTGTTTACAGTAGGAAAGAAATATCCCCCTTCTTGAATTCAGCACATGGAGGCTTTTCTTCACTGCCCCTCTCCTTACACAAACATCATAGGGCCTACTCCTTCAATGGGTTATTATTGAACAGCTAATGTTAAATACAGGCAGACGCAGCCCGTTGAATGGGATGCCTGTGTCGCTCAGGTGGTGAAAGTACCATTCATGCAGAGGAGGTGGTGATTGCACATGGTGGCCACCAGAGTCAAAATAGTTGGCTAAATGGGAAGGGAGCAGAATGACTTCCATGCTGTTTTGAAAGTTCACTAGAGGGTGTGAGGGTGGGGGAGGAGAGGACCCAAAGGCAATCTGGAGGCCACTGGTCCCTGGAGCACTGAGTTTAACTGAGGTCCTGAGGAAATGAGAAGGGAGGGTATGACTTGGGTCTGAGAGCAGACCTTTGGCTATTTCTCTCTCCTCTCTGTTGTCTCTCTTTCTCTCTCTGTCTCTTTCTCTCACACACACAGCCCTATGTTCTCCTAGTTCAGATTATATAAAACACCAGAACCATGCCAAGAAAAGAAGAATTCCAAGTATTACTGTATTTACTTTGTGAAATAATTTATTAGGGATCCCAGCGGGCCGTCTGACCCTGGGATTTGAATCCCTGTCTCAGAAATCCCTGTTGGGAGAAGGCACAATAAAGAGGAGTAAATAAATACAGAGATGATGAATGTGCTGGCTTATGGAGGAAGTGTTCCTAGAGCCATCTCAGACCTGGCTCACACAGGTAAGCTGGGCTTCCTCCTACCACCTTCCTCCTCAGCACCTGCCTGGCACTGATCACGTGGTACGGTGGCATTGCAGGATGCTGTGGGGCTGTGCCCTGGGGAAGGGGGCTCTCTACCTTCATAAGTGGAACTTTGAGCTGAATCTGCTGGTGACCAGTTGAGGCCTTTGTGGCATATTAGACCCTGAGATGGATATGCCTTAGCTACTTTCTTGCTAGAGAGCAAAATGTCTCTTCTCATGCTGCAGTGGAAAAGGGCTTATGAGAAGCATTCCACCTCTCTTTACCCAACAAGAGTGATTTGAAAATGAAAAAGTTAATGTTTTTGATGGGTGCTGTCACACTCAGGTGACAGGCACAGCAATACTACCTTTATTATTATGGTTATTGCCATGTCCCTGTGTGTTCCTTATTCCTCCTGACATCACAGGGGTAAGTATGGTTTCCCTGGGAAAAGACACCAGTACAGACTGCTAATGAGGACATCCACGGGGCGGCACCAGACAGCCATTTTCAGCTGCAGGCATCCTCGTTCTATGGCGCTCCACTTCATTGCACTTTGCAGATACTGCATTTTTCACAAATTGAAGATTTGTGGCAACCCTGTGTCCAGCAAGTCTGTTGATGCCGTTTTTCTAACAGCATATGCTCACTAGTGTCTGTGTGTCACATTTTGGTAACTCTCACAATATTTCAAACTATTACATGATTATTATATCTGTTTTGTTGATCCGTGATCTTTGATGTTATTATTATCATTGCTTTGGAGCACCATGAATCGTGCCCATATAAGATGGTGAACTTCATTGATAAATTTTTTTCTGACTACCCCACTGCCAGCCATTCTAACCAGCCCTTCCTGACTCTCTCCCTCTCCTCAGGCCTCCCTGTTCCCTAAGACACAAAAATATTGAAATTAGGCTAATGAATAACCCTACATTGGCCTCTAAGTGTTCAAGTGAAAGGAAGAGTCACATGTCTCTCCATCAAAAGGTAGAAATGATTAGGCATAGTGAGGAAGGCATGCTTAAAGCTGAGATAGGCTGAAAGCTCGGGCTCTCACACCACTCAACCAAGTTGTGAATGCGAAGGAACAGCTCTTGAAGGAAATTAAAAGTGCTACTCCAGTGAACACATGAATGAAAGGAAAGTGAAACAGACTTATTGCTGACAGGGAGAACGTTTGAGTGATTTGGAGAGAAGATTGAACCAGCCACCACATTCTCTTGAACCAAGACCTAATCCAGGGCAAGGCTGTCACTCTCTTCAATTCTGTGAAGGCCAAGAGAGGTAAGGAAACTACAAAAGCAAAGTCTGAAGCTAGCAGAGACTGGTTCATGAGGTTTAAGATTAGAAGGTACTCCATAACATAAAAACACAAAATGAGTCAGCGAATGCTGATGGAGAAGCTGTAGTAAGTTACCCAGATCTAGCTAAGATCATTGATGAGGGTGGCTACACTAGGCACATTTTCAATGTAGATAAAACAGTTTTCTCTTGGAAAAAGACGCCACCCAGCACTTTTAAAGCTAGAAAGATGAAGCCAATACCTGGCTTCAAAGCTTCAAGGGACAGGCTGACTCTCTTGTTAGGGGGCTAATGCATTTGGTGACTTAAAGTTGAAGCCAAAACTCATTTACCATTCTGAAAGTCCCAAGGTCCTTAAGAATTAGGCTAAATCTGGTCTACCTGGGCTCTATAAATAAAACAACAAAACCTGGATGACAGTGCCTCTGTCTACAGCATGGTTTACTGAATATTTTAAGTCCACTGTTGAAAACTAGTGCTCAGGAAAAAAAGATCCCTTTCAAAATACTACTGTTCATTGACAATGCACCTGGTCACCCAAGAGCTCTGATAGAGATGTACAAGATTAATGTTGTTTTCATGCCCGCTAGTACTACATCCATTCTGATCAAGTATTTTCATCTTTCAAGCCTTATCTAAGAAAAACATTTCATGAGGCTATAACTGCCATAGAAAGTGATTCCTCTGGTGGACCTGGGCAAAGCAAATTAAAAACCTTATGGAAATAATTCACCATTCAGATGCCATTAAGAGCATTCATGAGTCATGGGAGGTGGTCAAAATATCAATATTAATGAGGGTTTGGAAGAAATTGATTCCAACTTTCATAGATGACTTTCAAGAGTTCAAGGCTTCAGTGGAGGAAGTCACTGAATGTGGTAGAAATAGCAAGAGAACTAGAATTGGAAGTGTACCCTGAAGATGTGACTGAGTTGTTGCAAACTTGAATTGATGAGGAGTTGCTTCTTATAGACGAGCAAAGAAAGTGGTTTCTACTCCTAGTGGAGATGTTGTGAACGTTGTTGAAATGACAACAAAGAATTTAGAATATTACATAAGCTTGGTTGATAAACCAGTGGCAGGGTTTGAGAGGATTGACTCCAATTTTGAAAGAAGTTCTACTGTGGGTAAACTGCTATCAAACAGTGTCATATGCTACAGAGAAATCTCTTGTGACAGGAAGAGTTCATTGATGTGGCAAATTTCAATGTCGTCTTAGGAAATTGTCATAGTCACTCCAGCCTTCAGCAACCACCACCCTAATTGGTCACAGCCATCAACACTGAGGCAAGACCCTCTACCAGCAAAAGATTATGACTCACTGCAGGCTCAGATGATCATTAGCATTTTTTTATCAATAAGGTGTTTTGAATGAAGGTATGCACGTTCTTTTTTAGACATACTATCCATTTAATAAACTACAGTATAATGTAAACATAACTTTTGTATGCTGTGGGAAACCAAAACATTTTTGTGTGACACACTTTATTGCAGTAACTGGAACTGAATCTCTGAAATATGCCAGTATATTTTCCAAGATATGCCTCTGAGATATGCCTGTATAATTTCCTCAGGCATGGATCATGTTTCATTCCAGAGGGAGGATATCTGAGAACCGGTCATCCTGAAAATAAGATAGGGACAAACCTAAAATGTTTTAATTAATATTCCAAACCCTGCAAAGCTTAGCTAGCTTGCCAATGTTTGATTTCTGTAGACTTGTGCTGTCCAGTAGCCACTGGCCACATATGGCCAGTAAAGCATATGAAACGTGGCTAGTCTAAATTAAGATGTGCTGTACGTGTAAAACATACACAGGCTTTTGAAGATACAGAAGGAAAAACAGAATGTAAAATATCTCACTGATATTTTTTCTTATTGATTATATGTTGAGATAATATTTTGCATTTATTTATTTACATATTTTATTAAGCTTAATTGGAACCATTTCTATCACTATTTAAAAAATGTTGCTACTAGAAAATGTAAAATTATCTATATGGCTGCATTTGTAGCTTGCATTATATTTCTACTGGACAGCACTGGTGTTATAGCCTTTATTAAGACAGTGGGGGTATTGCTATCTGGAATTCAGTATTTCCTCCCCACCAGTTCACAACATCAAGGATGTGATTGGCCTTCATAGACTCTATTGTTGTATACATTGCCAGGGAAAGTTATGAAGCACTTTGACATAGATAAAATAAAAGTGTCCTGTCTAACTAGACAATAAAAGTGTCCTGTCTAACTAGACAGGGGTATAGTTGGGGTTTCCTCCACCTTTTATTGTTCTTGAACTTTTTCATAGTTTTGCAAGTTGTAGAAAACTGATAATGAAGCAAATAATTTTTATCAATAGAGTTCAAATGTATTATGCCTGGTGGAATGTAATTGATCATTGCCTGCAGATAGATCCTTTTGCATCTTGTTGTAAATTATTTCTGGCATTCCTTATTGCCCATATATGTGTGGTTTGTTGAATTCTTCTTTGACCTGATGGTAGCATCTTATTCACTCCTTATTAGTTAATGAGCTAAATGAAATCTTGGAAACAAGGTCATCTTATCTTTTTACAAGTTGTCACGGTTTTATCTTTTTCACACGAGAATGAGTGTGTTTCAGGGTAGTATGGTTGTGGACAATATTACCGTTCCAAATATTGCAGAATGTAGGAATTTATGGTGGTCAAGATTAGCTGACCTGTTCTTCCTTCCTCCTTCCAACTGCTAGCCACTCCTCTGAGTTGTTATTGAGCTACTTCTGGCACCCTGAGATGGAATATAGAGTGTATTTTTCTATAGAAAGTATTTTATCTGATGGTCATTTGCTGCTTAAACATTATTCACATATAAGGCAAGCTAAATTGTGGGTTTTGTTATAAGTAAAACTTCAATGCTACATGGTTATGCAAATCTCCACAAGGCATAACTAAACATACATCAAAGCAACAACTTGAGGTGAGCCAGAACTAATCACATGAATAAGATGGGGAGTAGTTAAAAGAAAGAAAAGAAAAAAAGGAGAAAAGATAGATAGACTAAGCTTTCCTTAGCTTTAACTTGGTAGAGTCTGATCCTGGAACAATAGGCCAGGATTCTAACGGTGATGGCACTTTCTTGACTTGGGTGTGATGTGTCCATCTCTTTTCTGCTGTACGAATGGCAGTCTTGGTGGCTAGCAGCACAAGGTAGTGTGATCTCCAAGCTGGCGCTGGTGTACCGGAAACTTTAGGGTGACACCTGTGCTAAAAGACCTTTAGTTCTGAGAGAAGGGAAAGTGGAAGATAAACCAAGTATATAAACTGATTTTTTTGTTTCAAACTTAGGGAGATCAGTAGTAGAGTATCTTTTTTGGGGAGCAGTTCGAACTTTTAACAGGGTAATAGGCCTTCCTACTTTCCTTAATAAAGCTGGGTGCCAGGGAGTACGATATTTCCATGTTATATCCAGTACCTGGGATCATTTCCCAATGACATGTGCAGTAAAATGAGTCCTATTATCTGAATTCATAAATACTTTAGATGACCAACTGGAGGCACCTTTGTGTAATTAATCTGGATACTGTGGAATGGCCTTAAGCCTGGATTCCTTCCCCTGAGGGGTAAATTTTTTATAGTTTATTAGTTTTCTTACGTACTGAGCAACTGTCTGTAACCTCTTTGGCCAGGGTATAAATTCCTATGCACTCATAAACTCTGAAGACTGTGTCACACATGGCTTGGGGCCCCCGGTGTGTCCCTTGATATAGTTGGAAGCAGATTCCCCTCATAAGGGGTTTGGATAACATTTCTCTCTGGTCTGGCAATATCCATTTTCCTTCTGAATTCTCTTTAGCACCTATTTTTGTTAGTTTTTAGACCAAGGGAAGCCAAACATTTTATATTTGATGATGCTTCCTGTATGATTTTATACCAGGTAAGCTAAGTTTCATCTTTGCATTAGTGTGCTATTAATGTTAAACTCAATTTTAAGGAAACTTTGCAGACATTTATCCAAATTTAATGTCTGACCATAAGGTAAGATTTTTATGACCCTTTGTAACCCTGCATAATTTTTGCTAAAGAACAGGTTAGTGCCCTTTTTTAAAAAAACAAAAACAAAAGCAAAAAAACTGTTGTGCTTTTAATGTCCAGTTCACACAAAAACCTTTAACATTAGCCAATATGTTTACACACAGAATTTCTTTCATAATTAACATTTTAAAACTTGCTTAAACCTTCAAAACATTTTTTTTACTTTTTTAAAATGTAGGTAGAAATTTACGTTCTTATACCTCCTCATAATCCTTTCATCAAAAGTGTATTTCATTTTCCTTACACACCTTGCACATAAACTGTTTCTTCAATAGTTTTACATTCAGGAGACCTAATTACTTTTAAATTATATAACATTTCTTACACAAATTTCCTTTTATATTTTTCATGACTTTGACAGAAAATCTTCGACTTTGACTTGTAAACATCCTTTTCCTTAAACAGCCAGTTATTTTATTTCAGCACAAGAATTTGCCACAAGATTCTTGTTACATAAATTCTCTCTCTTTTTTTTTTTTTTTTTTAACAAAAACTGTTCTTTTCCAAAGCAAACTTCTTTCATGTCTGTGGACTAGACTGCCTAAGGCACAAGATTAGAAGTCAAGATAGTAGGCGTTACACTGTTAACTTTCAGCAAACTGTATAAATAAGTGTTGTCCTATAATGCACTTGGGCCTTCTGTGGGTTACTAAGGTTAAGGATTTTTGATAGGAAGGCTACCACTTCTCAGTGGCCTCTGTGCCTTTGGGTAAGTATTTCTAAGGCTACGCCCTTCTTTACACTGACAAAAAGATGGAATGGCTGCTTAAGGAGGTAACGTTTCCACCTGTTGGATTTCTGATAATTGCCACATAAGATGGTTTAGCCTCTCTTGCCAGAGCTTTTTGTATAAGGGTCTTATTTTTAGAGTGTAAGAGTCTATCGTCTATCCTTAGAGACTCCACAAACCCGTGAGGTAACACTATCTATTGGTATTGCTATTTTAGACCTGAGGAGGAGGAGAGGCAGCGGTAGAGGGAGGATGGGTGGAGAGGTACTGAGGAATTGGGGGTGGGAAAAATCCGCCAGACCACCAGCATGGCCTGACCCGCCTCGGGGGGAAGTTGAATCCTCCGGTAGACTTCGAGGAGCCCACCCATTTGCCTCAACGGTTTCATGCCCTCTTGAACTAACTCTCTCTCTTTTAGAAGCTTTTTTATAGGTTTATCTTTCTAGTTCTCTATTTTTTTGTAATTTCTTGTTAATATTTGGCCAATTCTTAGTGACAAAATTAAGTTTCAACATTCCCTGTCCAAGAGGATTCTCAAGACCTAGACCAGCACATTTTCCTGCATGTTTTCTTGGTGGGCTGCTTATTGTCCCACCGTGGGTCTTGGGTGGGAAATTTTTGATCCGCTGTAGGTCGGTTTTGGCTGGGGGGGTTGTTCACGTTCCTAGGTTCCCATAACAGCTCTACAGATTATACCTCTTTCTTCCCCGAGAAGAGGGGAAAGAGAAGTTCTGAATATTTTTTTTATTTCATTGCTCTAGCTCGCGTTTTTCCCACTTTTGGGGCAAGGCTCAATTTCCCTGACTGGAAATATCTCGCGCCTTTTGGAGTGAGGCTGTTTCCCTGACTGGAAATATCTCGCCTTTTGGAGTGAGGTTCAAGTTTCTAGCTGGAAATATCTCGCATTTTGAGGCAAGGCTTAATTTCCCTGAGGAAATATCTTGCCTTTTGGAGTGACACTCAAGTTCCCTGACTGTAAATATCTCCCCTTTTGGAGTGAGGCTCAATTTCTCTGACTGGAAATATCTTGCCTTTTGCGGTGAAGCTCACAGACAGCGCAATGGCGACCGCAAGCTTGGACAAGCGTGGAGAGGTATTTATGCCTGACGGGGGTGGGGGAAGCGGGGGTGGTTCCTACTGCTGTGTCGTTCCCCTATTGGCTAGGGTTAGAATGCACAAGCTAGACTTATCCTGATTGGCTATTTTAAAGAGAGCAAGGATCCGAGCTGGAGTGGCAGGGTGGGTGTTTTAGCAGGAAGGACGGTTATGGGTGGGTCAGAGCGGGTACTGGACCATGTGATCAGGATGAGTCAGGATTTCTCAGAGCTTTTTGTATAAGGGCTTTATTTTTAGAGCATAAGAGTCTATCCTCTGACAGAGACTCCACAAACCCCTGGGGTAACACCGCCTATTGGTATTGCTATTTTCGACCTGAGTGAGGGTCTGCTGACTCAAAGGCAAATAGGTCCTGGCTGTCTTCTGCCAAAGGACAAGCCCGGAAGGCATCTTTTATACCTATTACTGTAAACTACTGGTGACTGTAATAGTATAAGGATTGGGAACAACAGGGTTTAAGAAGCCCATCACGGAGAAGACCTTCAATTATCAATTATAGGTTTTAAATTTACCCCGGCTTTTAAAAGAATAGGGCATATTGCTTTCTCTTTACTACTTCTATCTCTTCCTTTTTCTTCTCTCTCTGATTTCCTTTGTTCCCTCTGTCAGTCTTTCTCTTCTAGGCTTTGTTTTTTCTGTCTCTCTCTCTTCAAAGTTCTTTTCAACTTTCCCTTACGATACTTACTGACTTTCAGTCTCCTGTCGGTATTTAGCCTTAGATGGAGTTTACCACCCGCTCTGGGCTGCATTCCCAAGCAACCCGACTTGGGGAAGACCTGGCCTGGTGCGTCGGGTGCCGCTACCAGCCTCATGCCATTCACGGGCTGGACCTCAACCAGAAGGACTTGAGCTCCCCACAAGTGGCGTCTGGGCTCCCTCGGCCCCAGGATTTGGCATGTGCTGCTGCCGGGGGGCTGCAACATTCAGGGGGTGAGCCACCTTCCCTGCCGTCTGGGAGGGGTCGCAGTGGAAATGCACCCAGGCTGTGGCAGGCTGGACCCCACCCCCTCATGGGGCCAGAGCCTCCCATTCTGAGGAGGAGGAGGGGCGGCGGGGGGAGAGAGGATGGGTGGAGGGGTACTGAGGAACTGGGGGTGGGAAAGATCCGCCAGGCCACTGGCATGGCCTGACCCGCCTCGGGGCGGGGTGTTGAATTCTCTGGTAGACTTCGAGGAGCCCACTCATTTGCCTCAACTGTTTCATGCCCTCTTGAACTAACTCTCTTTCTTTTAGAAGCTTTTTTATAGGTTTATCTTTCTAGTTCTCTATTTTTTTGTAATTTCTTGTTAATATTTGGCCAATTCTTAGTGACAAAATTAAGTTTCAACATTCCCTGTCCAAGAGGATCCTCAAGACCTAGACGAGCACATTTTCCTGCATGTTTTCTTGGTGGGCTGCTTATTGTCCCACCGTGGGTCTTGGGTGGGAAATTTTTGATCCGCTGTAGGTCGGTTTTGGCTGGGGGGGTTGTTCACGTTCCTAGGCTCCCATAACAGCTCTACAGATTATACCTCTTTCTTCCCTGAGAAGAGGGGAAAGAGAAGTTCTGAATATTTTTTTTCTTTCATTGCTCTAGCTCGCGTTTTTCCCACTTTTGGGGCAAGGCTCAATTTCCCTGACTGGAAATAGCTCACGCCTTTTGGAGTGAGGCTCAATTTCTCTGACTGGAAATATTTTGCCTTTTGGGGTGTGGCTCAATTTCCCTTACTAGAAATTTCTTGCCTTTTGAAGTGAGGCTCACAGACAGAGCAATGGCGGCGCAAGCTTGGACAAGCGTGGAGAGGTATTTATGCCTGAGGCAGGGAAAAGGGGGAGGTCGTTCCTACGGCTGTGTCGTTCTCCTATTGGCTAGGGTGAGACTGCACAAACTAGACTAATCCTGATTGGCTATTTTAAAAAGAGCCGGGATCTGAGCTGGAGTGGTAGGGTGGGTGTTTCGGCACGAAGGACGGTTATGGGCGTGTCAGAGTAGATACTGGAACAGGTGATTCGGATGAGTCAGGATGAAGCCTGGGGCGAGGGAAACAGGTGTGAACTACTGATTAGAACCTGTGGAGAAGGTTGGTTACTCGAATTACAAGGAAGTTAAGTTTTAAAATGGAGAGTTAAAGAATAAGAGAGCTGAACATACTGACATACTGATTCTTTGAAGAGAAACTTGGGGTTCAGCATAACATTTTGAATTTTGTTTGTCAACCAGAGAATCCTCCTGTCCAGTGGAATATTTGAGTCTAAGAAAAAATGTTCTTCGTTCCAAATAACGAAAGAGAAACTTAGCACACTACTCATTTGTAAGGCATGGCACCGTGGATATTGCTCAGGCACCCACTTGCATAAACTTCCCAGAGTTTAATGGTAACACGTGTGTAAAAGAGAGTTGTGCCTGCTTTTTGTTCTTGTGGGGTTGTTGGTTTTGTTTCATAAACACTTTTTTAAAAAAAGTCCCATTCTTATTTTACCTTGTTGTCTTTTTCCAGTAAGAGCTGGTTTCCTTCAAAGCAAGGTAAGACAAGATGAGCCAGTCACATCAGTATATATTTAACAATTCTATTCATTCCTATAAATAGAATGATTTCAGCAAACATGAACAAATTAAAAATATGGAAATATAATTTCACATACTGTACTTGTTAAAAAATTTGGAAATATTGCACTTAGGATATATATGTTTGATTTTTTTCTCATTAAAAAAATAAGTTGGCTTTTAGCAGAAATATCATTACATTTTGTGAGTATTGGTCTCTAGCATTTAAGTTTTTACAGAACATGAGGATGTTTACTGGTCTTTCATAAGCAGGGAAGTATGATTTTTTTTATACATCTGTAATTCTGAAAATGAAACATTCACTCTACTAATGCAGAAGAGTCCACTTATGAATTATATCTTATGGACTTTTTTTATATAAAGTAACCACCTTAGCAACTCCATTTAAAGTTTACTTACACAATATTCTCACCATATTATCTGCTCATATATAATTATTTTCTTTCTTGTTTCTTTGAGAAGTAACATGAAGCTTTATGGCATGAGTAAAGCCCTTGACTGAGGTATTTTTAACACCATAATTTACCATGGGATACAATCAAGAGAACCAAAATACATGCTTTTTATAATTTTCAGTTGTTTGAAGTCAATTTTTGAAGTTTAACTTGACTATACTTGCTTTTGATATTTTATACTAAGAAGTGTTTTTTAAAGTGTCAACAAAGAAGAATATGAATTTATGCAAGTATTTATTTCAGAAGAAAATAACGTCTTTTTAATAAGTCAATTTAATTAAATGAAAACTTTTGGTAAAAATTGAAAGATCTTTATGTGCTTTTGATGTATTCTTATTTTGAAAAGAATTGGTGGCTCATAATTCTCAATAAAATGAGGAAGAAAAACTGGCACATTGAGTCTTCTGCCATTATTCAAAAATAATAGAGTACTGTATTTAAAAAAGAAAACCAAGTTTTTACTTGCATAGAAAATTTATTTCTTGTAAAAGCACTTTACTCCTGGCCCATTTTCTACAAAAAGAAATTACTATATTATTTTGCTCTTTCTTTATCTAGGATTTCTTTATTTAGGATTTTTCTCTCACATTGGTTTTACTTGTTTCATCAAGAAAGTGTTCATTGCAGTGATGATTGATAGTTATGACATATGGCTTCATACATAAGGAGAGTGTTAATTGTTAACATGCCCATTATTCATGTGAAAAACAGTTAAGGGGTACATTCAGGAGGCACAGAATACTTCAGCTATTTTTAATATGGAGGTCAGGCAATTCATAAAATGCCTGAATTGGTAGGCAATGTTTTATATCTGCTTTTTGCTTGGAAGAGGACTCTTCATCAGAGTTTCAGAAGTATCCTTGCCCATTTCCCTTAGAAAAAGTTCAGAATGACTTAGCAGGATTGCTAAAGCTTCCTGCTTGTCTCTTTAACATATAGATGAAATTGAACATTTTAAAGAACATCTGAGTGTTTTGTTCATATGATGGCCAGTGCAATCCAAAGACTACACCTTCCATGAAGACTTTTGGCAGTGTAGATAAACCGAAGAAGGCATAGTGCTTTTGTATGCCGGCTCAGGCCCTCTTTTCTCAAAATCTAAGGCCCCCTTTCTTTTGAGCACCATGCTGTCTTGCCTGCTGGCATCCAGTCTTTCACCCTTCTTCTTCTGAATTAGCTAAAGAAAATCCATGCCACTTCTGCCTTCTAGAGGGTTGGATAATTCCAACTCCATTGATAGAAATGCAGTAATGTGATCCATTTAAGAACGCAATCCATATACATTCATATAATGGGTCTGTGTTAGGAATAAATTATTAAAGGAATATTGCGCTGTTGATAAGAGGTTTTATTAATTTACAAACTCAGAACTCCCATATTTCTATCAGTAACATGAATAAGAAAGGGATGAATCATTTACAATCAACCCTGATAGAGACAATGTTATCAAAGTCTATATTTGCTATTCAAAAAGTTTATCCACACTTGACTTTAATTTCTTTTCTTAAAAGCTTTCCCTATATCCTAAAATAAGGGCATGGCTTTATTTGCAGGTCAACAGAAATTGTAGGAAATTGCAAAGTGACCTCTGAATAATGAACATCTTGGCAGGAAAATGTATCTGATCTCTAAGGAAAGGTGCTGGAAGAGATAGGAGATGGCAGGAGAATTGTCTCAAAAACAAGTTTGAGTTCTTTTGACAACAATGTCTCCCAGTTTATGAAATATAGAGAATTCTGCTCAAGAAATAAGGAAGTTTTGGAGACATAATCAGAAAGAGAGAAATGCAGACAAATAAGTTGTTCAAACTAGCTCACTTCTCATTATGCTATTTTCAGAATTTTTCTCTACATCTCACACTAAAAACAACCCTGTGCAAAAGACAAACCTTTTCCAGATGTTTTGGTGAATTCACTTTTTTTCTCCATGGACAATAATAACCAGTTTTCGTTTAAGGCTTTACAATTTAAAAAGCATGTACCTTTAATATTTACAATAATAACTTATTTAATGTTTATAAAAATTCCTTAAAATTGCTATTATTTTTATTTACTATTATCATACTGACTTTTGCAAATAAGACAACTGAAATTCAGCCTCTTTTTAACCATCTAAGTAGTAAGCAGTGGAAGAGGCACTTTAAAATTCAAATTATTAAACTCCAAATTCTCTGCCTTTCTTCCTCCTTTTGGATAACAATAGGGTAAAATGAAACAAGCATGTTTTAATAAATAGATTTTATTTGCTTTTTTGAGTAAGAACTTGGAGAAATCCAATATGTCATTTGGTGTATTCTTAAAAATCCTTTGCTTGAAGAATCTAATGACTTTTATGCCTTCGGATTTATATATTATTTGCACCATTTTGAAATATTTAGGAAAGGAGAGAATATAATTATTTGCCTTGAAAATAATGCCATCAGGCCAGGAGTTGATGCCAACCAAAGCATCCTATTGCCCCATACGCTGTTGCTGGCATTGATAACAGTTGGGGATTGGAAGAAGTGCAATCAGCCAGGGTCATGTAGATTTCAGCTGGAATCTGTGCTGTTCCTTCAGGGTGCACCAGGGGCCTTCCTCCTCCCCTCACTTTCTTCCATTCCCCACTCAGTAGCTTCAGAGGTTGATAAGAGTTCAGCACGGGCAAGAAAATGTTTGTTTGTAACATGAACACTGACCATTTCTATCTTACAATCGAGAGAGAGGAAGCAGAGAGAGGGGAAGCAAAGAGAGGTTGCCAGACATCTACAGCAAATCAAAAGAGGATGTCAGGTTCGTTTGATGATGCCGAGTGCTTGCTACTGATGGCTTTTTCTCGTGAAGTAACTTTTAGCTAAATTTACAGATATTCAGAGGAAAGAACCTCCGTACCAATGTTTTCCCCCAAAGATCGAGCTCCCTTTCCACCTCAGAATGCCTTCTTACTAATATCAACAACAGATGGGTCTGTAAGTGGAAAGAGACCTTGTCATTGGTCCAGTGGCATGAGGACTTTTTCAAAGAGGTTTTTTTCTTTTTCTTTTTTAATGCTGGCTTATTTTATATAGGCTCTTGAATGATTATTTTCTTTGCTGTTAGGCAATCTGGATTAACTGATACAGTAAAGATCTGGAAGCCCTAAAATGTTGGATCAATTCCCAACTCCAACACAAAGAAGCTAAACAACCTGCAAGACAATACGTAGAAAAATCAACCACAATTTTCCTGTCTACAAAATAGAGTAGGGGTGCCACTGGGAAGCTGTGTGACATTTTAGAAACCTTGTGTTCTTCATGTTAATTACTCACCAGTTGGCATTCCAGATCATGCCTCTTGACATCAGTAGCTTGATTGCCAACACAATGATGATACTGGTTTCACTTTTAAATATGGGTTTCAAAAGTATAAGTTTTCATAATCGTCAGAGAAACAATATTGGATGTGGGGGGAAAAAAAAACCTCAGGTAGAAATCCAGATGTCAATCTCCCTCATTTCACAATGAGGAAGCCGAGGCCCAGAGGGGTGAGTGACCTGCCCAAGGCCACAGTCAGACTTAGAGCTGTGTCAGGCCCAGGACGTGAAGCTTTCCTTTTGATCAACATCACATTTCATAAGCCAGCTTGCCTTTTATATGCCTGCTTTCCACAGTGATTTCTGGGGAAAGCATTTCTCATGACAGGGATTTTTCACGGCTCTAGATGGGTGATTTGGGGCAATGTAGAAGGGTGCCTTTTGATCTGGCTGCTTCCCCATCAAGTATAACACTGCTTCCTCGATGGCAGAATAGCCGGCCTCTCCTATCAGTCTCTGAAGTCTTAGAAGACATGAAAATAAACAAAGCCTGACAATTCTGTTCCCCGTGTTATGACCTGTTCACCTCCCCTGCCACTTCCAACTTTGCTTCTCCCTGAGTGGCCCCCACGTTATTTAAGTCAGCAGGGCTTTCAGAAGTCAGGCAGTGCTGAAGGAACAATTGCGTGGCAGGCTCATGCGGGTCTGAGCTCTTTAAACTCTGGGTCACGACTGGCATAGAAGGGGCTCCTGCTGCTCTTCAAATTGCTCTTGGTCTCAAAACGTCCTTCCAGTGGTTCCCTCCCTTATGCTTAAACACGTCATGCCCTGGAATCACTGAGGATCTCACTCTGATAAATATTATTTTTTGAAGCACTCAGGAGTCTACTTTATTCTGAAATGTTCCAGTAGGCAGCTTTAACAAGAATATGGGTAACTTCTTGAAAAAAGTGTAAGCCCTGGACAGGCGCAGTGGCTCATGCCTGTAATCCTAGCACTTTGGGAGGCTGAGGCAAGTGGATCACAAGGTCAGGAGATAGAGACTATCCTGGCAAACATGGTGAAACCCTGTCTCTACTAAAAATAGAAAAATTAGCTGGATGTGGTAGTATGCACCTGTAGTCCCAGCTACTCAGGAGCCTGAGGCAGGAGAATTGCTTGAACCCAGGAGGTGGAGGCTGCAGTGAGGTGAGACTGTGCCGCTGCACTCCAGCCTGGGCAACAGAGCAAGACTCTGTCTCAAAAAAAAAAAAAAAAAAGAAGAGTAAGCCCAACTTAAAGTTGACTGTGAATGACAATAGCAATCTGACCTCCAATTCATTAAAAAATACCCATATGTTCACAGAAGGTTTTTTCATAATAGCGGCAAAGTGAAAGTGACCCAAATGAATGCCTATCAGTGGATGCCTGGGTGAACAAAATATGTTATATCTACACGATGGAATATTACTTGCAATGAAAAAAATGATTGCTACATGCTACATGAACACATCTCAAAGTTATGCAAAGTAAAAAAGGTCAGACCACATACTGTATGATTCCATGTATATAAAATGTCCAGAAAAAGCAAATCCATGGAGACAGAAAAATTAGTGATTGCCATGGGCCAGAGGTGGGAACAGGGAGGGACTGCAAATGGGCACAAGGTTTATTTTGGGGGTGATGGAATTGCTCTATAATTAGATTGCAGTGATGGTTGCACAACTCTGAATATTTATGAAAAAATCATTGAGTTACAGACTTCAAAATAGTGAGTTTTATGGTATGTAAATAGTACCTCCATAAAACTGTGCAAATGAACAACCATGTAGCAGACACACCAGCTCCTAGAAGGAAGGACATCTTTGGAGTAGAGGGATGTCTGGTGTGGTTGTGCCACCAGACAAATTCAGCCATGCATTTCCCCTCACCCTGACTGCTCCTCATGAAGGGTGACCTTCAAGTCTGGCAGGAGCCTTTGACGTGATGCAACGATTTATTAAATAGACAGGCTGCGCTTATGAGGTGAAGTCCAACAAAGCCTCGGTTCAGGGACATCTGCATTCAAAGTGAAAAAACGATGGCAGCCGCAACGATTTAGATCTGCAATTAAGACATTTAGAGTGTTTGGGGCTGACAAGGAGTTAAAGTAAATGTTGATTCAGTTGTAAAGTCTTCAAAGATTTAGGCTTGCAAAAGGGCCTTGCACAACTGTAGGATTTTGTTTATTTATGGATTGTTACTGACTTTAAAATACTCTTTTTTCTCCCCTTAGCAGAACTTTTCCAACCAGCAGTGGGACCCTTAGCAGGGGAGACTGGAAACATGTTTGAATAATGCATTCAGGATAATTTTCAAAAAAAATTATGATTTAATGAGTACCATATTCCTTCCAATTGTCCCTTATACATGATTCACCATTTTGAAGATACTGATGTATAAAGAATGCAGTGAATGTGGCAAAAGTTGAAGATAGCCCCTGTGGATAAGCCCTAATGGACACCATCCTGAAATAATACATACAGCTCAACCCCCAGACATGTGTCTTCAATTTAAAATAATTCAGCAATCATGTTCAACCAGAATCTGATTACACAAAATGAGACTTTTTAACTCCCAGACTTGGATCAAATTTTGGAGGCTACAAAAAAGTGAGGGGTGGGGGGAGGTGGCAAAGATAATATGTGCCATGCTTATATATTCCAGATATAGTGATTAAAAGATACACACACTTGCTGGGCACGGTGGCTCTCACCTGTAATCCCAGCACTTTGGGACGTTGAGGTGGGCAGATCACCTGAGGTAGGGAGTTCCAGACCAGCCTGACCAACTTGGAGAAATCTCATCTCTACTAAAAATACAAAATTAGCCCGGCGTGGTGGTGCATGCCTGTAATCTCAGCTACTCAGAAGGCTGAGGGAGGAGAATCGCTTGAACCTGGGAGGCTGAGGTTACAGTCAGCTGAGATTACACCATTGCACTCCAGCCTGGGCAACAAGAGCAAAACTCCATCTCAAAAAAAAAAAAAATTCCACACACAAATTTAACTGTTTCTTTGAGCTTATCAAGGCACCTAGTATCCTTTTTCCACCTGTAAGTATTTATCTTCCTTTAAGAGAACTTGCATGAAAGTCCTGACTCTGACTGGGATGCAAAAGAAAAAATGCTGAACATAAGTTGAGCCTCTGTCAGAATATTACAGCTTTCAAGCCACTGAACTATATAGTCTTATTCTCTACTTTTGCAGAGGTTAAGGAGGGAACGGGACAGAATAGAGTTAGCTTTCTTGGGTGGCACAGAGGACCTAGTACAGGACTCAGAAAATGGTATCCACTGTAGTTTTTGGAAGTGCTTGGCTTTCCTTTCATCTTTTATTTTGTTGCTGGCTGCCTTTTTTTCTCACCTATGATAATGTGGGTCCCCTTCCATATAGACAAGTAGAGCCCCCACCTGTATTGTGATTTCTGAGATGCTAAGAGGTCCCCAATCCTTCTTCTTGATAGGCTGCCTAATACTTGAACTACTATCATATTAAGTACTTATTTCTTCAAATACTTGTGATCAGAAGTAGTGTTTGGTGAATCTCAAGCAATGGTCTCTAGGGATAAGATTCCAGATAAAATACAAAACACCCAGTTCAATTTGAGTTTCAGATAAACTACAAACATTGACTGCATCACTAGAAGAAGAATGAAGAATCAGGTTATTTTACTCAACCAATGTTATTAAAGCTTGCTTCCCAAGATGGGAGGCTCTAAAAATTAGGTACCATAAACCTGGATATACTAGAAATAAAGCTTTGTGTTTTTAAATAAATGGACATATTTAGAATGGATGGTTTTCTTTTCATGTTGATAATGTTTCTGATTTTCCTTTTGTTCCTCTTTACGGATCCTTTACTCATTGAAATAAGAAAGTAGAACCCTTCTTTCTGGGTCCCAGCTGCGGGAAGAGCTCCTGCTGCTGTAGATTCTGACGTCTGGGTCTTGGGGCAGGGGGTGGCCAGCAAGCTAAGCTGTCCTGAGGGTGTGCCGGGCCAGGGGCTGAAGTCGTGTTGGAGCATCCACAGAATGGTTTGTCTCAAGAAGCATGTTACTAAATATGAAATACCAAATGTGCAAGTGGGTTTACTTTTCCCCCATAGATTAGAATGGAATCAATATTATCTCTTTATTAGCTTCATTTTTAATCACTTGCATAACAAGTAGGACAGAAAGGTGGCTTGAAAGTTTATAATTTGAGAAATCCAGATAAACTGACTTTGCCCACAACCATCTGTTGTTATCATGTGAATATTAACTGTCATGTATGCTGGGGCAAAAAAGATTAAGATTCACTGTTCTCAGATACTTCCAGGAGAGGAAACCCAGAGTTGAACCTTTATAGCCTTCTATGGTAAAATTTCCTGCTCTGTGGGTGTCCCGAAGCTTTTCTCAGTTTCCTAAACTCCCGTATTCGAGAAGCCATTTTCTCTTCTTTCTCACCCTTCCTTGACAAAGCAAAATGTATTCTCATTGTCTACTCTGTGTCACCCAGGCTTGGTTACTGTCCTCACAGAGCCTACAGTTCAAATAAAGGAGAGGGAGCATTTTATGAGGGAATTAAAGGTGCAAGATTCTGAAAGTCAATTAAAAGAGTTGAGAGGGAGGGGTCAGCAGAACAGGGGAGCACCTGAGTACTGGGTAGAAACACAGATCAGTGGGTAGAAACCACCACAGGGGTAATACCAATCAGTGGGTGCAAACCAATGACAGCAGGAATATGAGGCATGGAAAACTTGGTGCATTGTAAAGTTTTCAAAATATGAGGTCCTTTCTGTCTGTTAGGGGATGGGAGTTGTCTCTGTATATCAACCATGGAAGAGCTGTTTTGAGACATTATTGTGGGGTCTGTGTGGGTAGACCTGATGCAGCCGTGTTTCTGAGGAAAGGAAAGGACAGCATTTTTGTTGTTAAATTTAATAGTAGATGTAGTGCCATGGAATGATGCAGATTTCATGCAGATATTCTTAAATCTTGGTCCCAGGACTCATTCTTCCTTATATGAGCATTGGTAGTTACAGGTTTTACCCTTCCTTTAATTGTAAGTCCTTTGAAGGCAAAAACTGTATCAAATTTGCCACTGTCTCCTAACAGTACTTATCAGTGTCTGATGCATCACAGGGAGTTTGTAAATGTTTGGATGAATAAAGGGAAAACAAACAACCCTTTCTTTTGCTTTAATAAAAATATTTTCACTAGTTTCCACTGGCATGTTGTAGACATATTCTAAGAAACAGTCTCCTCAAATTATGGCTTCAATAACGATGAAAAATCAGTTTCCTAATGAATTATTTTCTAGAAAGCACCACACACACACACACACACACACACACACACACACACACACCATCAATAAAACAGTAATTTGTGAGTTTAAGAACTATAGGATAATAATAGGTGATCCACATGAAGTTATGACAGCTTGTAAGCCCAGGGAGGGCATGGGGAAACAAAACACACAGATCATCTTCAAACCAGAGAAGCTCAGACTTCTCTTGGTCTAAAAGTTGATGATCAGTAAAAAGCCTACTGATAGTTGAGTTTTACCTCCTCTTATTCTGTATAATCCCTTTTCTGGTAAAAGCAGAGATGTCATGGACAATGTAGTATTTCATCAAATCCGAGAGGCCATTGATTGTAAGACAGCATTGTTTTAGGTACCATTAAGAAAGAAAGAAAATAAAAACCTTGCCAAGTAAACTCATATTCAGAGACATTCAAATGTTGAAAAATAAATGTTTCAGAATCTGTGAAATACTGACAATTCTCCCTAAGGCTTGGCCCAGGGCTCTGCATACCACAGGTGGTCGATAAGCATTTGTTGAATGAGTGAGTGAATAATGTTGACAAGCAGAAATGCCTGGTTTGTAATGCCTAGAGCCCATCTCTGAGAACAGCAGGCTGGATCCCATCTTGATGTTTTAAGTAATCACTGAGAGAATAGGTGAGCGATTGCTCTTCTGATGGCTGAGAACAAAACAAAACACAAAACTAACAAAAAACGGAGTTGCAGAACTGCATCCTGTTGAAATCCCCCTGGAGGAGTCAGGCTTAGCGTACTGTTCAGTAAGAAATAGTGATTTTTGCATCCCACTGTTCTAGTCACACAGGGACTTTTTTCTGAATAATCAAAGAAGGGATTATTTTGTCTAAGAATAGACAAATGAGTGTGTGAATGTATGTAGGCTAAGGAAGGCAGGTAGATAGAAATACATAAAGGAGTAAAAAAATTCCTTAAATAAAACTTGCTGGGTTTAACACATGCATCATTCATACATCAGAAAACCATATACACTTGTGACTCTGTACCCACAGACCTCTGAATTGCAACTTGCAGTTGTCTCCTCACAGTGATAAATATGAGCAATATTAATGTCATCTTCTAAGCCCCCAAAAATATAGCTGACTCTGTTCAACAGAGCTGGTCAGACTGCTGCAGGTAAATCATATTCAGATCAGAACTCCATGTACACATAATCTTTGGGGCATTTGCAAAGTCTAGGGGCACGCAGTGGCAGATCTGGAATATTGATACCACTTCATAGCCTGTTCTACTTGTTTTTTTTTTCTCTTCTATCAGTAATAAGGATAGAATCTCTGATATTAACCTTACAAATTCGCTTCTAGCTTATCTTTTCAGAGGTGCCACCAGAGAACCAAGAAGCAATTTCAATTAAGAGTAGAATTATAATTTTGGAACATATCTTTTGAAATGTCATTTTTTAGTTTTTGCTTATTTTCAAAAATGGTTGTACAAGACTCTCTTAATACCATTTCAATTTTCAGGAGGTGACTGCGAGAGTCTCACTGGGCTTATCTGACTGCATCAAACAAGGTCAGGGCTTAAGAATTCATCCACTGCCAGGCTCTTTAACAAGAGGATCTGTACCTCATTCCAGTGGGTATTTCCCTAGGACCTGGCACAGGTTTTTGAGACTAGTATCTGCTCAACTGAAATTTATTAAGTAAATGAATGATGAATAAATGATGCTAAGAAGCACAATCCTCTTGGTACCAATGCAGCGATTAAAGACTTTTAGTATATACAAATTTTTCTTCCTAAAATGCATTCTGAGGAGAGTAGCTAGGTATTAATGCAAGAAAACAAACTCGAGTCCAAAAAAACTGTTGAACATCAGTGTATTCAGCAAGGATTCTTAATCTCTTTTTCTTAGATTCCCCTGAAAGAATTTTGCAACTAGGGACTCTGTCACACTTTTAAGTTGGCATCGAAATTTTTAAATCACAAGTTCTAACATTTACAAAGGATGCAATTTCTGGCATGTTTGACAGTTACGAAGGTCACAATTTCTGGTGCATTTCAACTGTTACATTACTCTTTTATTTTTTTAGATGGAGTCTTGCTCTGTCACCCAGGCTGGAGTGCAGGGGCGTGATCTCGGCTTACTGCAAACTCCGCCTCCCGGGTTCGAGCAATTCTCCTGCCTCAGCCTCCTGAGTATTTCGGATTACGGGCGTGCACAACCATGCCCAGCTAATTCTCTTGTATTTTTAGCGGAGATGGTTTCACTATGTTGGCCAAGCTGGTCTCGAACTCCTGGCCTTAATGATCCTCTGCCCACCTCGGCCTCCCAAAGTGCTGGGATTACAAGCATGAGCCACCGCGCCTGGCCTATATTACTCTTTTAAATGTATCCACAGAATCTAAGTATCATAACAATTTGATGCCTATCTCACTATTTTTAGAAAGTATAGAAATAAGCTCTTGAAATTTTACATTTCTTTATCTCTATAAATGCATTCTTTATATGCTACTTCTCCCTTATGATTTTATCTTAATGAAATGTATTTTCATGCTTAAAAGACTTTTCTTGAACACTTTGCTTTACTTCTCTGCAACAAAAATATGTATCTAATTTGAAATTAATATTTTTATTCATTGTGCTCATGTTTTATATTTAAAAAATTCTACAACTGATATTTAACAAATGACAATATATTATAAACTTTGACAAAACTATTAAACATGAAAAGTAAAAGTACTGAATTTTTACCTCTTAATGAGAGGGAAGAGGCTGTTTGTTAAAATCAGAATTCAAACAAGGTTCATACATGGCAATTGGTTGGTATGTTTCTTAAGTTTCCTAGCCTTTCTTAGTCTTTAAATATCTTTCCTACACTTTTCTTCACAATTTATTAAAAATATAAGCTCCCTTTCCCCTGTATTTCCCAGTAAATTATTAGTTAAACCTAGAAGCATGATCAGACTCAGGTTCAACTTCCTGGTAAAATTCTTTTAGGCAATAATGCTTCCTTTGCATACCTTTCTTAACCTTTCAAATTTAAGTCTGTATCTGCCTTTCAATCCAAGCTCCATCCTCCCTTGCCCAATAATCTCTGGCAATGGAAAACTGAGGCAACACAGTAAGGCCAGGGCTATCAAGCACTCAGATCATCCCAGACTGAACGTTTGTTTATCCCATCAGATAAGAGCAGTGGGTAGACACAACATAGAAAGGGTGGGGAGAAGGCAGCTGTGATAACCAGGTTGGGCTTCCTGACCAATTACAGAAGTGGGAACTGAAGTAGGATTCTCAGCTCTACTTCTCTTTGTGTATTTCCCCAAATCTGAGAAGTATATATGCAAAGGGGACCTTCAGCAGTGTCAGAAGTGGTGGCCATTGCCATCCCAGATCTCATAGAAGGGCAATACTGTTTGGGGAGTGGAAGGAGGCATGTAAAACATACCTAGGGTGGCCATGGGCTTGTCTACTTGAGTCTCCTCTGCATTTGGAGTTACAGGCATGTCTGTTGCCCTGAAACACAGACACATCTCCTGAAATGATCATTAAGTCTCTCAGACAGGAAGAGCAGAGACATTTCCTGTGCTGTAAGTGGATAGATAACGCCTAATCTCCATGAATTCTATGTCATGTTGCTTGGTTCTTTCCTCTATATCCCTCTCTCCAAATATTCTTCCTCCTCTTTGGGCCTTTGATGGACATTCCCTTAGTTTTGGGGAGAAAAAACTGAAGATTACTATTTGAATAAGGCTCGGTTATGTTCTTAGCCAAGAGTCTTTTCTGAGAGAGAAGGAAAAGGGCTTGTTCTTCCTTTTAAAGTTTGGAAATCCATTCTCTAAATTGCACAAGAGATTGTATCAATGTGTACCTAGCTGTACCAATTAAATGTATGCTTCAAGTATTTGAAGAAAGTGTTTTGTGACAAGATAAAAAACAAAAAGTAGGAAGAAAGAAAGGGTCATAAAGGGAGTGAGAAACAAAAGGAAACAGAAGAAGTTTGTGGCACAACCAGCAGATGATTACTATTCCTTAGCTCCACTTCCCTACAGATGTTGAAATGATTTCTTATTTTTGACCTCATGGGAAAGACTGTTTCCTAGGGCATCACTAGACTGCTGCTCTGGCTTTTCTAGCAACCTCTTTAGGTTGAGGACAGACATTCAGGAAAGACAGTTGAGGGTTCTAATTCAGAGTGCTCAACACTAGCTTTCCAATGCGGTCTACAGTTATTCATCCTACTTGACCTCACTGCTTGAAATTTCATGATAGGAAATTACTCTCTGAAGTAATAAAAGTAATATTTCATACTTATTTCATGATAAGAAATCACCCTTTGGAGTAATATGCATCCTGTTTAATAATGCAAGCACCCTGAGAAAAGTATTGAATTAAAGTCTCGTAACTGTCCATGCCTTTCCTCCTAGTAGAAGGTGAGGACAGGTACCAGAGGAGTGAAGAGGTGGATGGTATAGAGAGGGACAATTTGGAGTATGGGCCACCTCTACAGAGGCAGTGTCAGGATTGAGCGCATCGTGGGTTGTATCAGAGCATGAGAGCCCTGGCTGGAGTAATTTTATGAGCTAATGAAATAAAAATCAATATGCCAGAAACTCTGCTAGGCATGGGGAATATGAAGACTTATCAGCTCCCTTAAAGAATTCATAATTTGGGAAAGCGAGTATGTAAGATGAATAATGTAACATTGTCTGATAGGGGATGAGCAACTTAGCATAAAGAGAGGACAGGGAAGATGATCAGGGAAAGCTTCATTCATTTATTCAACAATATTTTTTGGGTGCCTATTGCTGTCCCAGGACCTATTCAAGGCACCGGGGATACAGCCCTGAGAATAAGGCAGATTAGGTTTTTTTGTTTATTTGTTTGTTCTCTCTCATTGTAGAGGAGGGAGACAGGCAAAATACAACAAGATGTTGACTTGCGTCTTCTTATTGGCATTTCAGCTTGAGAAAAGAGGAAATTCAAGAGGAGAGAGCTTGAGGCAGCAGGGCCAGGTGGAGAGACTAAGAACTTGGTGAAGCTTAGTAATCATTCAAGAGTTTTCATTTCAAGTACAGAACCTAAATCAAACTGGCTTAAACAAAAAGGAAACGTCTGGCTCATGGAATTTAGTAATCTCGAGAGTAGTTGGCTTTAGGCTCAGCTTGAGGTAACAACTAAGAGAGTATCAAAAAGACCCTGTGTCTCTCCACCTCTCCATCTCAGCTCTAATCTGGCCCATAGTGTCCTCATTCTTGAGATGACTGTGGATAACTCCCGCCTCATGTCCTTAGCTCTGGGAGCTCTAGTGAAGAAGAGAGAATCTTACTTCTCTCTTGACAATAGAATCAAGTCTTTTTCCAGCTCATGGCTCTGAGGGGAGCACATGCCCGGCTCATACAAGGAAAGGGATGCTCTAATGGGCCAGTCCTGAGTCCCATGCCTTCTCCTGGAGCCAAGGGTATCTCTCCAGGAGAAAATCTGTGCTGTACCCAAAGAAGAGTGAATGCATGCGAGGAGCCAAAAAGTCATCCCCAGTATAACAGCTTCAGTAAACAGTTCCCTGGGTGTCAGGCTGTGTGGCAGAATAGAATATAATGGGTACAGCCAAGGTAAAAAGGCAAATGAGTGCCACCTGAGGAAGAGACCAGTGCATGATTAGAGACTGCTAGCCGAGCACACATACACCAGCCTCCTCAGTTCTGTATTCGATTCTCCTACAGCAAGAGAGTAGAGAGAATGTGCATGAGATCTGGCTGCCAATGCATTGCCCCTAGGTCCACCGATCCACCCTGCAGCAAAAGCAGGTGATGTGGCTACATGCACCCCACATTGTGGAGAATAGAAGGACCACTTCCTCTTCCCCATGGGGGGTCTGAATTGCAGAAAAGGGGTGGGAGAGGCAGATGAGGGGGCATACCTGAGGGCCATCAATGCATGAGCCTGAGCAGTCTAGGTGCATTCATTAAGTTTGAAATAGAGGAAGATTCCTACACAAGGTGACGGGCCCAGCACAGGCTGTGAGGGCCCCTACCTCTTGGTAAGGAAGAGCTCTAGGCCCAAGGCCCATTCTTACATGGGCAAGCAGGAGTCACAAGACTGCCCACACTAGACTGCCTTTCCCAATACCAGGCTGCTTTTCTGGGAACAGAGGTTTTATGTTGCAAAATAAGAGATTTGGGCATTATTCTGTGGGGAATGGGGCAGCTCAGTGAAGTTGGAAAACAGAGTGGTTAAATCAGGGAGTCTTAAACGAGGCTACCTGGGGTTGAATCCCAACTCTGCTACTTAGTGCAGTGTGACTTCAGGCAAATTATTTTCCTTCTCTGTGTCCCAGTTGTCTCATCTATGAAACGAAGGTGATAGCAACAAGTCCCAGTGAATGAGTATTTTAGGAGGATTAAATGAGATAATATATGCGAAGTGCTTAGAGTAGTGACTGATCCCTTTAATGTTGCTATTTTATTGGAGAGGATTTAAGGGCCAAATAAAATGATAGACCACAGAACTAGCTGGTGGCAGTTCTGTGACCTTGGTGAACCATCATTGCCTGTTTCTGAGCCTCAGTCTCTTTCTCAACAAAACGTGGAGATCAAATTAGACATGATCTGAGATATTCTTGCTCTGATTTTCTTCAGCTGTAGTTGCAATGTGGCAATGGGCTTGTGTTTGAACTTTAAAATGAGCCTTGGTCCCTTGCCTTGCCCTTTCAAAAGAAGGGTACTGACAGCCCAAATGGAACGAAAGCTCTTTAAGCAAAAGAGCTCACCTGACTGGAAAAGCCATCTTCCAATGCTAGGAGCAAATGCCCAATTTTTTCTAAGAAACAGATGAGAGCAAAGCTGTCTGATGGTTTTTGAGTTTACACAAACCAGGTCCCCCCCACCTCCCAATTCTTCGTTATCTTTTGAACATCTCAAGCCAAATGAATTCTTGATATCAGCAAAATTTTACATATGTTATGCAAAAGCCATCACCAGAAAAACAGAGAAAAAGACATAAAAAATGCAAATTGAGCATCTGTCTTAGCCCTGGCCAGATGAAGTGGGAGTAGGGGCTGCAATTAGCAAGTTGGGGACCAACAATGGTCATTGCTGCATAATTGATATGAAGAATCTTGTTAGACCTGCACATTTGCAAGGCAGAAATACTGTGCTTAATGAAAGGGAAGGACAAAAATTCTGAGGGACTGTGAGACAAGGTAGGAGGAGAGATAAACAGAGACGCAGAGAATGGGCCAGAAAGAGGATGCACTCACAAAAGATGGGAGACAATGAAGTGCTGCCCTTGAAATCCTTGCCATGGCATCTTGATGAAGCTGTTGATTTTGTTTGAGCCTAAATTACAAAGGACTGTGAATTATACATGGAGAATTGTCTGGGTGCATCCCTTAGCAGACGGGAAAACTGTGGTGGCAAATGAAATTAGCAGGCTGCCTCGTGGAACGAGTTCCTGCGCCTGTTCAGAGTCTGCATGGGGTACAAATGCTGGGATCGTCAGGAACAAAATAGCCATTAAAAAAAAAAAAACACTCTTTTTCTTTTCTCAAGATTTAAGAGACTGATTCCCTTTTTCCAAGAACTTGCCAGCTGGTTTTAGTTCTTGGAGACTTGACGAGGAGTAGGCATGAGAGGAGGCCAGGAGACTTCTCCTCTACTTCCCCACTGTCCACCCTGGCCACCCTGAATTTTGAGATCATTTCCAGGGAGTTCAGCACTGGGCACAGAGGCAACAGCAGAAAGGAACAGAAAGTCAGCTGTCACGGGAGTGAAGCTTGCTCCTCTCCTTTAGGAGGTAACGCTGGCCAAAATTCTTGGTTTCTGCTGAAATCACAGTGTGAAACTACGCTTCCTTAGAGAGTTCCAACTGAGGAACAGACAAGGAGCTCAGGGAGCTCCCAGCAGCCAGCACAGCAAAAATCTAAGGAGAATGATACTCACCAAACAGCATGGGGAGGCAAATGGGGAATTCTTAACAATTACCCTACTCTGATCAGTAGCCTTCTGCTCTGCCAACGAGTGTTTCCACAAAAGCTAGACTTTTTTGGACACAGTTTCACTAGATGCATATCCTAAAGGGAGTTAAAACCCAGCAGACAGAAACTCGATATCATCATAAGAATTAAAATAAACTAGTGTTGTGATCATCAATATGCAAACATAATGAGAGCTAATACTTTAATACCTTTTTAATGCTTACTATGTGCCCAACACTATGTTGAGTACTTTATATGTGTTTTCTTATTTAATTCTCAAGACTTTGAGGTGGATAACTTTATTAATTCCATATGAAAAGTGATGAAACTGTGGTGCAAAGAAGAGAAACATCTTTCAAATATCACTGTGGTAGATCGATTGCAAAGTGGTGATAATTCTTCATTATTCCTGGTATCCACATTCTACAATGTGACTTCACAGCTTTTGACTGTTCTTATGACTTCCGTTTGGACAATAGAACCAGGCTTTGCTGACAGTGTCCTAGTTCTGAGCCTAGGTCTCAAGAGACCTCCTACTCTTCTGCTTTTTCTCTTGGAAACTGCTGGGCTACCAGATGTACAAGCCTGGACTAGCCTGTTGGAGGATGAGAGACCACGTGGAGCCAATAAGCCATTCTAGCAGAGATCGTCCTAGACCAGGCAGCCTCCTGAAGACATAGGAGAGAATCCAGATGAACTCAGCTGAGCCTGGCCCAGATTGGAAGAATCATCAAACTGATTGCTGAACAGTGAGCAATAATAGATAGTTGTTTTAAGCTACCAAAGTTTGGGTGCTTGTTATACAGTAATAAATAACTGCAACAATGGCCCAGGCAATACTATTACTCTAAATTAGGTTTCCTTACCCCAAAGCCCTTTGCCTTTAACCTCTAGTCACTAGTGACACACTGTCATGCACTCCACCTTGTTCACCAACACCATCTGCTTTAATTTGGCCTTTCTCTTTCCAGTAGGTTCTGGTAACATCAGTTACTGGTTGCCCATGACATTCATTTGCTAGCAGATCCCCGTGAAATTTGGAGAGAGATTCCTATTCCAACTCTAAGGGCGAACCTTGATTTTAAAAGCCAGCAATGGTCGCTGCAATCCCTTCATGGGCCATTAATCAGGGGTGAACATGTGACCCCTTTCTGACTATGAGATAGACCAGCACACCAACTGGGAACATCTGGGAAAGGTTTCCTCTTTCTAAGGACAGAAACACCAGAAAAATACAGCTTTTTAGATTTTGTGTACTGCCCACCATCTTGCAACAATAAGGGGCCCTGACTGAGGCTGAAGTTAAGCTGAGAGGGGCAAAGCGCAGACATGGGAGAAACATGGAACCCTGTTGAGGTCACTGGGACACAGGTTGAATCAAGCCTGTGATCCACACTACTCTTCTTTTGAATTTTCCCTTCTGTTAAGTCATTTGAATCTTTCTGTTTTTTAACTTGCAGACAAAAGCATCCTAAGGGTTAGAGTTTCCATCATCAGTTAAAAGGAACCCAGCCTCTTGCTTGTCCTTTATTTTCTGCAAAAACCAAAACCACAGTGCACACAGAAGCTTATTCCCTGGAGGCAGACCCCAACTTCTGGGAGCCGCATGCTTGAGACACGTCTTGTCGCCTTTTGGTTGACTTCAGCAGTAAGCAGCTGCCTTGAGCCTTGGAGCAGGATGGCTGCAGGATGGGAGAAAAGGAAGAGGAGTTTTGAGAAGTGCTGGGACCATGATTGAAATGTGGTAAGAGATCCAAGGAAGCAAAAATGTTCGGCCAGTGTGTGTTCTCAGAGGCAGTTCCCCTTTTGGTTGGTCCCAACATTTTCTCCCCATTCCTGGACTCCCAGGAAGCCTGTGTTATGTGTCTTTATTCAGGGGTGACACTTTAGTATTTACTACTGTTCTGGCACAGATATGGACCCATCAAAACAGACGGCTACTGTGGTTCTGGAGAGGGACTTAGAAGATTCAGTTTTTGGGTCATGGCCAAGTGGGTGCATAGTTGGAGGAGAGTGATCCTGGATAAGGGATCAGGGCAGGAAGGGTAGAAGATGGATCCAGGGGGCAGGTGGATGGATGGATTATAGGCAGTCAGGAGGGCATTTACCAACCAATCTGGACTTATTTTCCAAAATGTAACACAAATGTTAGCAACTTATTCAGCATGTTGAGGCATACCAGGCAGGGATCTATTAGAATATGTGCCATATTCTCTATCTGCTTGTCTGTTCTGCCAGCCTGTGTACCCAGGTCGGGGGCACTGTGATGCTGACATATTAATGCATCCCTGGCACCTAGCCCTATCTGCAGCACACAAGCCACCCTGGCACAGCTGCATGAATTGAACAGAATTGACAATATAAACATTGAGACCCATTCATGTTGTCTAGTCCAGATTCTGAAATAGAGGCATCTGACGGGTCACTCCATTTCCCTTTGAAACAATTATTTTTTTGGAGCAGGATTATGGAGAGTTAAGGTGACCTCTGATGTCCCAGTGCTTTCACCCTGAGATATCACAAGATTAAACTGTCTCATTGGGAAGAGCAGATGGTGGAGGGAACTGGGGAAGAGCAACCCCCCGCCAGCCTCCATCACCTTCAGTGATCCAACACTTCTCATTTGACTGAGAAAAGAGCGCAAAATCCTGCCCCTCACAACTCTTGCCCTGGGAAACTCCTAAAAACAAGCCAGGTGTCCCAGGATGTGGACACTGTGGAGATCTTGAAAGTACCTCTGTGTCCTATTCATCTTCCTTTCTCTGAACACCAAGTAGTGTCTGACCTGGGGCAGGGACTCTGGGACCATCTGCTGAGAGCTCAAGTGAGTGAATGAATGAATGAATACACAAATGAATGTGGTACCCTCCCTTACAAGTGGTTTTGGTATAGAGAACATGAAATAAACTTTGGAGTTGTATTAATTTGGATTCAAATCCAGATTTGGTCATTTAATGGCTTTTGACTTTGGGCAAACTCTTCAACTTCTGTAAATGGGTTTCTCATGTGCATGGTCATCCTTCTAGCCAGCTCAAGAGGACCCTACAATTGAAGGCAAAGACATAATAAAATCAATGTCAAGGGCTCGCAATGCCTGTAAAGTGCTTAGTATAACACCTCTGAATGCTCAATAAATTGTAACTACTTCTCTCTTCTATCTTCAGTCTGAGGATGGAGCTGAAACAGCTGAGTTCTCGGAGAGTAAAGCAGCCACTGGCTATTGGAACAACCAACGTGGAAGCGTGCTCCTCCTCTGCTCCAGTATCAGCCACTAAGTTTTGGTGTTAAACCCATTTCACTTGTTTTTCTGTTACTTGCAATTAAAAGCATTCTAAATGACACAGCAAGATTCAAACTCAGGTTTGTCTGACCCCAGTGGAAAGCCTTATGTCCTGCTGCTTTCCAATTTCCTTGCTGATGGTCTTAAAACTCACACCTTTATCAGCAGGCAATAGCACTGCTGTGTGTCAGCCAGTCTGCAGTATTTTGGGGGCAGTTTGTTCTCTGGCTGCAAGAATGAAGCTCCAGAAGTAACTGGTGGACATTTAAGGGCACTCTTCAAATTGGTGACTGGAGATCATTAGAACAAGCTGAAGGCTATTTCTAGATATAAAGTAATGAAAACCTCTTCTTGGGATGACTCCAGCCAAGGAAGGCTGTGGAGCAGGGCAGATTTCAGTGAGGACCACAGAAGTAAGCAGACAGCTGTGACAGCTGCTTCTCAGGTCTTAATGTATTAAACATGTAAAAATGCTGAACTCCTCTGACTGCAATCTAATTTGTACAAGTGCTTAGAAAGAACACTGAATTTATCAGAGCTTGAAGTGCAAAATATTAAAAAATAAATCCCTGCTAGTAAAACTGTAGAGCTATCAGGAGCTCCATTAGGAAAGACAGCAAAGTCAATTTGAAGCACATTCATCGAGCTTTAAAATCAGAGAAGGCCTCATTCACACGGCTATCCTTCTAGCCAGCTCAAGAGGACCCTACAATTGATGGTGGAGAACAGCTGAATACTCATAATTAGGAATCGGATCTTTGGGAATTTTAATAAAACTGTTTAAAGAGATAAAAGAAAATGCCAGCCCAAGTAGCTGAGATCCAGAGATAATTTCTAACCCTCCCTTTTCATGAGCTCTGCCTTACCAGGTGTGCTATGGCCAGGGCTGCTTTTGGTCTCCATCTGCCGACGTAGTTACGCTCAAGACCAGGCTGTAAGTCAGTTTCCCAGACCTCAGGTTTAGGTAACTTGTGGCAATTGAGAATCTTCTGTATTGGGTTTCAAGCCACCTTGACTGCCTGTAATTGAGGGATACATGTTGACCTCACTGGGAAGCATCCAACCTTCTTGGTTACTCAGTTTAGTCCTCAAGCAGGAGTGGGCATCCTAATTCTGACCGGTCAATTTCTCTGTTCAGACCTGCCCCCAGAATGATATGTAGTGTCACACTTGGGGCCAGTCTTTTCAGCCGTGTCTGTTTCCCCTGGGCCTCCTGAGGAAGTGAGTGCCAGGCCAAGGTCTGGCCCATTCCTATTCCTACCTGTCCCACACAATACGAGAAAAAATGAACCTGACTCATTTGTGTGTTAGCCATTTATTTGTTTGTCTTTTAAATAATGAGGCAATATAGCACGACGGTTTAGGGAGCAGTGCTTCTCAAACTATGCATGGTAAATAACCAGTGTTTTATGTTTTCAATCTGCCATAGAATGAAATGTGGGCTCCAGCAGCACCTTGCCCCACATATGCCTCATGATGCAAATGTGACAGCTCTGAACTCATCTATCCCCTATTTAATGATGTGTGCCCACTGATCATGAACTAAGAAGCCATAAAAGTGTCAAATTATAAAACATTCCAAATGTATACTTTCAATTTCCGTGCTTACCTTGTTGCAGATCAGTAACAATCAGTTCATATCTGCACATGGCCCTTGGAGTGACATTTGTTTAGATCAATGGTTCTCAAAGTGTGGTCCCTAGACCAGCAGCATCACTTGGAAACTTGTTAGAAATGCAGACTCTCAGATCCCAGCCAAGACCTAAGAAATCAGGAACTCAGGAGATGAGCCCTAGCCATGGGGACTTTCACCAGTCCTCCAGGTGATAGTGAGGGTGCACGCCAGGTTGGAGAACCACTGCTCCTGCAGCTGAGCAGGACAAAGGCCTGATGATAACAGAGGTATTAGGAGATTTATTAAGGGCTAGAGCCTTAAGTGCCAGTCAAAGGAAATAATCATGTCTGTCTTACTGACCTACTGAATTCAGTTTTTTAAACTTTCAGTTGTATTCTCCTTAAAGCCAATGAGTACTGCATTCCACAGAAATTTACCTAAGTACACATTTTAACAAAGTCCACAATTCCAGTGTTCAAAGTTAATATTTAAGAAATTTAAGACCAGGTGTCGTGGCTCAAGCCTGTAATACCAGCGCTTTGGGAGGCCAAGGCAGTCAGATGACCTGAGGCCAGGAGTTGGAGGCCAGCTTGGCCAACATAGTGAAACCCTGTCTCTACTAAAAATACAAAAATTAGCTGGTCATGGTGGCACATGCCTGTAGTTCCAGCTACTTGGGAGGCTGAGGCAGGAGAATCGCTTGAACCTGAAAGGGGGAGGCTGCAGAGAGCTGAGATTGTGCCACTGCACTCCAGCCTGGGTGACAGAGTGATACCTTCTCTCAAAAATAAAAAAAAGTAAGAGTGAATGACCATTTTATAACTTCTCATTAACCCACACCTATCTTTTGCATTATTTTTAAGCAATAGCACATGAACAGAGACACTCTGAAGGAAGGAATACCAAGGGAGGGAAGATGAGGCTCCTTGAAGGCAAAGATACCAGCACCCTGATATGCTTTGGGTCCATGCCCCTGCCAAAATCTCATGTCGAATTGTAAGCCTCAGTGTTGGAGGAGGGGCCTGATGGAAGCTGATTAGATCAAGAGGGCAGATTCCCCCCTTGCTGTTCTTGTGATAGTGAGTTCCCATGAGATCTGGTTCCTTAAAACATCTAGTTCTCTTCTGGTTTTTTAAAAGATCTAGTTCACTTCTTCCTCATGCCCTGGCCATGTAAGATGTGCCTACTTCCCTTCACTGTCCACCATGATTGTAAGTTTCTTGATGCTTTCCAAGCCATGCCTCCTGTACAGCCTGTGGAACCATGAACCAAGTAAACCTCTTTTCTTTACAAATCACCCAGTCTCAGACATTTCTTTATAGCAATGTGAGAACAGATTAATGCACACCCCATCTCTGTGTCCCCAGTAATTGGTTGATCATGATGCTCAGTACATCTTAGTGGAATGAATGAATGAATGAATGAATAGAAGCCTGGAACTGGATGAGTTAGAATGCTTTGGGTAAGAACTTTCTGGTTAATTGAACTTTCTGGTTCATTGGCAAAAACTTTTTGCTCTGGTTTCTATTTTTAAAACACTTTCTTGGTAAAGTACATTTTGTTTTTTATCTAGTTTCTATTAATTACAACCCAGTGGTCACTAGATTAAAAGATAGCCCTTGTTCAAGTGTAAAGCATCCAAGCCACATCTGTCCTAAAGGAGATTGTCCAAGTTTCCCAAGTGACAACACAGCAAAACCGAGAATATCATTTTGAGAATTTTATTATTGAAAATAAATTTACTGGAAACCACATGCAAAGAAACACAAAAAAATATAGCCTATGAAGCATGACAAGTATATGCTGTTATTATTTTAGAGCAAATGTAATTACTTTTATTATTAATACTTAAACACACTGTATTTGACATTACCATGAGGATAATTGGTAAAATAGTTTAATATCAAGCTTAGACTTGTTCAGGTAGAATTTGCCCAAAAACACAAGGAAAATCATGTATATTTTTTTAAATGAGAGAAAACTAAAAAACATCTATCAACTGGTTTGCATACTAGGGCCAAGCAGCTGGAATGAAAGATTCACAGAAGTCGACTCACTGGCTAAAACTTCATTGGCACAATGCCAAGACAACTCATTGATTGTTCTGTTCAATCCCAAATTGATTGAATTGATTAGTCGGTTGGAGTACCTTGGAAATCTGTCTGTAACATGTTTGTCTTGAATATGAAGGTTCTTGTCTTTTAGGAATATCTTCAGCCACACAGCATCCCTACTTAATGGGGAATAAAAGTACTATGGCTAAGTAAATGCAAAGACATCTAGGGGTACCAATAAGAATTTCCAATATCTGGCTCAGAATCTCCTTTATGATTCAGGTCAGCTCATGCTTATAGAGAGTCTGACATTCCTGAGTTCTTAGGAAACAGAGAGGTGGATCTTATGCAAAAGACTGAGAGAGAGAAAAGAGAGAGAGGAGAAACTTATGATCTTATTAAAACAAAGTTTTAAGTGTAAACTCAGGAAGACCTGAGTTCAAATGCAAACTTACCTCTTTGGTCATAGGATCATTTTCTGTAAAAGAGCGATAATAATAAATCTACTCCCTAGGCATTTTTTTAAGGATTAAATAAGATTGTGCACATTAAGCATTTATTATCATGCCTAGTGTTTTATCAATATTAGCTATTTTTGTTAGTTACTCTTCATCAAGCATAGAGCTTTCCTTGAATCGTCCAATAATGTCTCCTTGGTGTTAGATATTTGAGTTAAAATCCAAAGATAGAGACTGGATGCCTAGTGGCAAACTCTTCACTCCAGTGCTGAGTTTATATCACATTTTATAAGCTGGTTGTGAAGGAAATGATGATTTTCCCACCCAAAATATATTGTCCTTGGAAATATTCCAGTTGATAGCAATGAAGCCAAAAAGCAATACTAATGAGAATATCAGACTCTGCTAAGAATGACAAACTAAAGAAGATTCCAAACCCATGCCTGCCAAGTTTTCCCTTATTTGGAAGTAGCCCACTTGAAATTCTAGAACTCTGTATAGGTTATTCTCGGTCTGCCCACTGACTTTCCTGTTTTCTGTCTTCTTGTCTACCTATGTCAACTTTTCTTAATATTTAACCACTTTTCAGGAAATTCAGTTTTAAAATGGCAGCAAAGCAGTTTTCAATTGGTAAAAGCTTCACATTTCAGAGGTGATACTAATCTAAAGAAACACACTATTATCTTTGTAATTTCCAATTGTTCCTGGAAGCATTTTGCTGCAGAGGCCATTGCCAGCTATTAAGTAGAGGAGACTTGCTTTGGTTCCCAGAATTAGCTGAAATTAAGATCCTCTGACATCTTCTTACAGAAAAAAGTCAGTTTCACTACAAACAATCCAGAATTTAATACATCGTGACAGGTTATAAAATTCTATGCATTTGAAAGAAAAGCTTTGCTGGTGGAATAATGTGTTTCTAATTTACACATAATAGGCCCATGAAGCTATGACTAGAAGGACATTAAAGTAATGAGGAAATTCCAGTTATAGACACCTTCTGTAGAGATCTTAAAGATTATGATTAGGGCAGTCATTTTCCCAAGTACCTTATATAGCTAAAGCCAAAATGAAGGTGTCCAAACAAAAAGGAGATGAGAAGAGCAATGGGCTTCAGTTTCAAGGGCAAGGAAAGCATTTTTGAGATAGCTACTCAAGCCAGATGTGGAGGATTTTATTAAACGTAATAAATGCTGTGTTTACTGAAGACCCACCAAGGGTCAACACGGGGTGCTTTTCCATGAATGAGGAAGGATCACCAATGCCATGAACAGTAAGAAAGGCAGTATCATGTTTGTGCTAAAACCTTTCCCCAATACAAAAGGAGAAACATTCTATTTTGCCTCTATTCTTTGTCCCCATAATTGTTATCTTCTCCATCCTCCCCATCATTAACACAATGCACAATTGTTTCATTCAGTGCTTTCAGCATTTAGAAAAGTCTTAGTGCTACTGTGTCATTTAAAATGTATACTAGATGGCAAAGAAAATCAGGAGTGTGTTATTTGATGTGACTTTGGGTAGCGTTCTCATACCGCAAACTGATATAGAGATAGGGGAAGTGGCTGGTGCAGAACAGCAGAGAACATGCTCATAATGAAAGGCATATGATTCACTGCTTTGCCAATATGTAGTTTCTTGTCCTCTTTTGAGATCAATTCTCAAGAGTTAGTTCATGAAACAAACCTGCTTTCTGACTAAAAAGTGATTGGAATCTCATTTTGTTATTGCTTATATTTTGGGTGCCATATTAAATATAGGTAATCAATACATCTTGGGTGCCATATTAAACACATTAGAGGTGGTCAATACACCTTCACTTAGGTGTAAGAAGATTTCCGAATTTTGTTCTTTTTTTTTTTTTAAGTTTATCCAATAAGACTTTCATGGCTGTCCTCTTCTTTCTCCCTCTTTGCCCTTCAAAAAATATTTTTTGAGCACCCTCTACATGCCAGGAATTTTCTAGGCACTGGAGAATGAGGTCCTTGTGTTCACATGTACCATGGTTGGCGCTGATCCTCTTTGGCTTGTTGAAGATCTCTTCTATCAAACAGCATTTTCTGAGTCTTGATCTTACCTGAGTGTGTGTATATATACACATATGTATGCATGTATATATGTATATATGTATATGCATGATGGGTTGCAAAGGACATTGGTAGAAGTCACCTTCCACCTAGAACCCTGCCACTGGGCCAGTCTGAAAAGATGATGAGTTTACAGTCTACAGGTTACCATAGTACTACTGAAGAGTAGAAAGGGTACAAAGAAAACAAAAAATGCTACACCCGCAGCTTGGCATCCCTGAAGCCCATCTCTTTTTGACTTTCCAAAAGGCATGAGGTTTAGTTACCACACAGGATTTTCTTCCTCACCTTCCTTAATGAAGCGTGTCCTGGTGACACTTGACAGCTGGGCAATCAGTTCAATTGAGCCAGAGGAAACAAACCCAGCTAGCAAATTGTTTGCTAATATGTAGTTTCTTGTCCTTTTTTGAGAACGATTCTCAAGAGTTAGTTGATAGAAATGAATAGAAACACAGTCTTTTTCTCTTTAAAATCTTTTTGCCACTTTGTTATCTTGGGTCGTTCTGGAATCCACTAATCTACAACTGAAATTTCCTTCAAGAATAAATATGGTAGGATTCTTTCTCATCCCTCTGTGGTCGTCATCCCTTAATCAATAATAAGACTTTCAGAAATAGCATCAAAGGCCATGGCAACCTCATTCATTCAGAATGCACCATGTTTTTTCATTGCACCCAGAGGAGGTTCTTACTACAATAGCATGAGAATACCCTTGTTAGACGAGGGCTGGAATCTGGGTTTGTGCTGTTCTCAGAATCCTGAGGACTTAAAAGCTTCAACTCTGCTGAAAGTGAAATCACAATCTTCTGAAAGAATTTTGGACATAAACTAGGGTAAACTTGGATAACAAGAATCAGCCCTTGTTTGTGGTTGAAACAGAGATATGCTATTGTCACTGCTTGGGCTTCTAGAAAACTAAATTCCTGACAGATTGAAATTTGGCCCCCAGCTTGGTCTGTGATTTCTTTCAGAGTAGTCTCATGCAGCAGACAATCTTGTTCATTTTCTTGCAAAACCTCTCATTTGAAATTTCAAAGTTGGAAAGTATCTTACAGGTCATTTATTCTTATCTTTACCCCTCCCAAATCCAACACAGATCATGAGGTCAAGAGTTCAAGATCAGCCTGGCCAACATGGTGAAACCCCCGTCTCTACTAAAAATTAAAAAAAAAATTAGGGGTGTGGTGGCAGGTGCCTGTAATCCAAGCCACTCAGGAGATTGAGGCAGGAGAATTGCTTAGACTCAGGAGGCAGAGGTTAGAGTGAGCCGAGATTGTGCCACTGTACTCCAGCCTGGGCAACAGAGCAAGACTCCGTCTCAAAAAAAAAAAAAAAAAAAAGATATTTTGAGAGAGAGAAAGAGACCACACGCATGTAATTTTTATTATACTATATTGTTATAACTGTTCTTTTATTATTAGTTACCGTTGTTAATCTCTTATTGTGCCTAATTTATAAATTAAACTTTACCATAGGTATGTATAGGAAAAAACATAGCAGACATAGGATTCGGCACTACCCGCGGTTTCAGGCATCCCCTGGGGGTCTTGAAACGTATCCCCGTCGGATAAGGAGGGACTATTGTAATACTATTGATGACCGCAATAGAGAGAACACCCACCGTTTGTTACAAGCTTGCCGCTCGTCCGTCACCATGCTAACCGCCAGGGGTCGGTAGCGAGGCGGAGACGGACTTTCTGAAAGCAGGAACACCAGCAGCAGCAGCAAAAGCAGAGACCTGGACTAAGGACTACACACTTGGAAGTATTTGCGTTGGGGTGGGAGGCAGGGGACGGGAACCATTAGGTGTTAAACTTCTAGGAAGTAGACGAAAAGGCAGGAAGGCAAGTTGGAGTCAAGTTTAGAAGCATCTTAAATGGGAAGGGAAAAACTTTATACCGTGAGAAGATGTGGTGATACCGTAACACTCTGGAAGCGCTCTGTGGTGCGTGCTGTTCCAGTTCTAACAGGCACTGACTCACTGTGAGAGGCACCAATACAGCCATGTGAGGTTTCACCACGGGAAAGTTTTCTGAGATGTGCACGTTAGGCGATTTCAACGATGTGTGAACATCATAGAGTGTATTTGCACACACCTTGACGACAGAGCCCACCACACCTGGGGGGTGCTGCATAGACTATCGCTCCTAGGCTACAAACCTGGGCAGCGTGATACTGCACTGAATACTGCTGGCAGTTGTAGCACAATGGTATTTGTGTATCTAAATATAGAAAAAGCACTGTAAAATACAGTGTACAAGATTCAAAACAAATCTCTCAGTTTAAATTATGTGCCATTCTGGGTAGCGTGATGAACTCTCTTGCCATCCTGCTCCATCCCTTCTTCATCACATAAAGAAAAAGGGTGAGTACAGCACAGTAAGATATTTTGAACCAGGCATGGTGGCTCACGCCTGTAATCCTAGCACTTTGGGAGACCGGGGAGGGGAGATCACTTGAGGTTAGGAGTTCAAGATCAGTCTGGCCAACATGGTGAAATCCTGTCTCTACTAAAAATACAAAAAAATTAACCAAGCATGGTGGCGGGCACCTGTAATCCAAGCTACTCTGGAGGCTGAGGCGGGAGAATTGCTTAAACGCAGAAAGCAGAGGTTGCAGTGAACCGAGATCGTGCCACTGCACTGGTAAGTGTATGGGGCACTTCCCGTGAATGAAATCTGCGGGCCTGGAAGTTCTCTGGGTCAGTGAATGAGCGAGTGGTGGCTGAATGTGAAGGCCTGGGACATGACTGCGCATTATTGTAGACTTTAGAAACACTGGACACTAAGGCTACACTAAGGTTATAAAATAGCTTTTTTTTTTTCTTCTATCATAAATTAACCTTAGCTTATGGTAACTTTTTTGCTTCACAAACTTTTTAATTTTTAACAATGTTTGGACACGTTTATAATAACACTTAGCTTAAAACACAAATACATTGTATAACTGTACAAAAATATTTTTCCTTCTATTCTTATCCTATAAGCTTTTTTCTATTTTTAACTTTGTTTGTTTATTTATTTCCTTTTTATCATTGCCTTCCACTCACACATCTGGAAGGTCTTCAGGGCCTAGAACACCCATGGAGTTGTCATCTCCCATGATAACAGTATCTTCCTCTAGAATGCCTCCTAGAGGACCTGCCTGAGCCTGTTTACAGGAGAATACACTCTAAAATAACAATAAAATGGATAGTATAATAAATGCATAAACTAGTAACAGTCTTGATTATCATCAGCACATATTATGTACTGCGCGTAACTGTATGCACTGTACTTTTCCATGACCGGCAGCACCGTGGGTTTGTTTACAGGAGCATCGCCACAAACATGTGAGTAATGCCTTGTGCTACAGCGGTACGACAGCTGTGATGTCACAAGGTGATACGAATTTTTCAGCTTCGTTATAATCTTGTAAGACCACCACTATATGCAGTCCATCATTGACCAAAACATCATTATTATTCTATTATCCCCATTTTACAGATGAGGAAATGGAGGCATAGAGAGTTTAGGAAGTTTCCCAATGTTATACAGTGTGTGGCCAAGCCCGGATTTCAACTCCAGTATTTCTGGCTCCAAAATCTACCTCTTAATCACTCACAGAGGCTACACCATTTGGAACCAGAGACCTGGATTCTCATCCTAGGCTCTGCACTCACTCACGGGGAGACTTGATGTCCTTCTCTGAGTCTCTGGTACCCTCTGCTTCCTCCTCCATGAAAATGGATCATACTCTGTCTGTCTTAAGGTGTCACTGTGCGGAGGGAAGGCCACTGGGCACAGAAAGAATGAATTACACTGCCTGGCACAGAGCAGATGATGCCCATAAAAGCTAGTTCTCCGCCCCAAATGCCATAGGAAGTCATTTTGAGCCTTTAAGTGGGGCAATGAGATGATTGGACTTACACTTTTGTATGTATGTTGGAAATAATCATCTTCCCTGATTAATCTGCAGAGATTGATTGGAGCTGGGAGAGATGTGTTAAAAAGATATTGCAAGAGTCCAGAGAAGGGGCAGTGAGGGTCTTTGCAGGGACAGAGGCAGGGAGAAAGCAATAGTATTATTGAATTCAGGATTTTAGAGCTAAACAGACACTATGGGCCATTTAGTACAAACTATACTCATTTTATAGAACAAAGGGGCCCCTACCCAGACTTAAATGACTTGTCCAAGGAGAAGTTGTGAGACTAGTCCAGGGCTTCTAATTTCCTGATTCACTTATTTTTTTCCTCAACCCAGCCAGTGCTGATGTCTCAGCACTAGAATTTTCAACTCTTTTTTTTTTTTTTTTTTTGAGACGGAGTTTCGCTCTTGTTACCCAGGCTGGAGTGCAATGGCGCGATCTCGGCTCACCGCAACCTCCGCCTCCTGGGTTCAAGCAATTCTCCTGCCTCAGCCTCCCGAGTAGCTGGGACTACAGGCACGTGCCACCATGCCCAGCTAATTTTTGTATTTTCAGTAGAAACGGGGTTTCACCATGTTGACCAGGATGGTCTCGATCTCTTGACCTCGTGATCCACCCGCCTCGGCCTCCCAAAGTGCTGGGATTACAAGCGTGAGCCACCGCGCCCGGCCTAGAATTTTCAACTCTTAATAAAAATAACAAAGTATCTCTGTTTTGTTTAAATCACATACTTTCTACTCTTCAGTAGTTTCCATGGACATTAATCCCATTTGATCTCACCAATAACAACCCTCCACCACCAAAGGAAGGTAGCACACTGGAGTTAGAATTATTCCCACTCTACAGCTAGGTAAACTGAGGCATGAAAGATGATTTTCATCTCTGGCTCACATTTTCTCGTCTTCATTTATACATTAATTTTTTAACTTTGTTTTTTAAAATGTTACCACAACATTGACACAGGCATGGTATTCACAAAATTTTGTCCTGAACAAATAAACTTTTTAATTTTTAACAACGTTTGGATACATTTGTAATAACCCCCTAGCTTAAAACACAAATACATCGTATAACCGTACAATAGTATTTTTTTCTTACATTCTTATTCTTAGGGGCAGAGAGGCTTAAAAAATGTACCTTCATGTAGATCTTAAAGGTTAATGGTTGGGTTTACTCGAAACTATGTCCAAAGAAAGACTTTGATCACAGGATACTGTGATCAATGGAAAATTGTATGTTTGTAGTTGTTCTGATTTAATTATGATTAATGAAAATATATTTTGCTTAGAAAGTATGCCTAGATGCTATCTCTTTCTGTCTTTCTTTCAGAAGAAAGAAATCAAATCATGTTTATAGAATTTGTTTTCCCTTCTGTGGCCCATTGCTAAATCCTACCACACGAGGGCGCAGGAAATGTTAGACGCTTTTCAGGAAAATGGACACTAGGTGGCGCCGCTCTGCTAGTTTTCTTCATGTCTGTTTTTAATTTCGTTTTTTATTCCTTTGTTTAGTAGTAATTGTAATGGTTAGCTTTAGCGATGTAAAATGTGTTCTTATTTTCCTATGCTTTTCTTAATATGTCTGGGTCTGTCATTTTGCCTTTATAAAAGTATGCTAAGAGAAGTAGAACTAGTTATTCATTTTAATGTTTTCTTTACATATTAACATGAATATTAGTTATATTTTACTTTCACAATATTTTTCAGGAAATCAAATATGAGTCTACACTGAGTTTTCCTTTTTGGTCTGTCATTGTCCCTGCTCTTTTTTTTGTATTCATATATATTTTTTATTTTTTTAAAGAAAAGAAAAAAGAAAGAGAGAAAGAAGGAAAAAGAATGAAAGAAAGAGAAGGAGAAGAAGAAAAAGAGGGAAAGAGAACGGGAATCTTGCTCTATTGTCCAGGCTAGAATGCAGTCTAGAAATGGATATTAAAAAGCTCTTTTATACTAATAATTGTGTTATACAATGGAGACAGGAAGGAATAAGGGAGGAAAATAACAAATAAACAGCCAACCAATATTTCATTTAAACCTATGAAATGCTGTGCAATTGCTGGGGAGTGATTTACTCCCAACCATGTGGTCACTTTTTTAATAAATGTGATGTGTTACTGAAAAAAAATGTATGCTTTGTGAATTTGGAGTAGAGAGTTCTGTAAATGTTTATTAAGTTTACTTGTTCGAGGTCTAAGTTCAAGTCCCGGGTATCCTTGTTAACCTTCTGTCTCATTAATCTGTCCAATATTGACAATGTAATGTTAAAGTCTCCCACTACTATTGTGCAGGAGTCCAAGTCTCTTTGTAAGTCACCAAGAAGTTGCCCTATGTATCTGGGTGCTCCTATATTGGGTGTGCATAGACTTAGGATCGTTAGCTCTTCCCGTTACATTGATCCCTCCACCATTATACAATGTCCTTCTTATCTCTTTTGGTTTCTATTACTTTAAAGTCTATTTTATCAGAGATGAGAATTGCAACTCATGCTTTTTTTTTTTTTTTTTTTTTTTTGCTCTCCATTTGGTTGGCAAATCTTCCTCCATCCCTTTGTTTTGAGTCTCTGTATATCCTTGCATGTGAGATGGGTCTGGATGCAGTTTACCAATGGGTTTTTTGGAATGGCTGATACTGGTTGTTCCTTTCTGTATATAGTGCCTCTTTCAGAAGCTCTTGTAAAGCAGGCCTGGTGGTAATGAAATCTCTGAGTACTTGCTTGTTCGTAAAAAATTTTATTTTTCCTTCACTTATGAAACTTAGTTTGGCTGGATATGAAATTCTGGGTTGAAAGTTCTTTTCTTTAAGG